>JACTAT010000358.1:0-13292 GCA_014526335.1 Chrysaora quinquecirrha | reverse complement strand
TGCGTGCGTGTGGAGACATAGCCAAGATTTGTCGTAGAAAAACATTATTAATTCTCGTTGAAAAACTTTTGTTGCATTTTAAGCCGATCTGAATGGCTTGGACACAAAAAATTACCTGGGGGAGTACCACCAAACCCCTTAATTATCTCAACAGCCCTTACGTTCCTGGCCGCCCCCTTGCCCTGCCATCGCTCCGGCGTCCCTGTAAATCATTAATACACAACACATTTAAATAATTAATAAGAACCTTTTGTCGAAACACACCATACTACTCATATTTACTCATTAGAGAATAAATCAGAAACACTCGTCAGAAACAAGCCAAAGCAATTGTAAAAGGCGGAGTTTATACCCGATGCGAATCGAAAAGCACCAATCAGTTCGTAGTGCTGCTATCGTGTTTTAAACACCAACCAGCTTGCGCTATACACCGGGAAGACCAATACTATTGATGAGAACAAAATGATTTGAGACCAATGGATTCTTTACAGAGGCGTTCTCAACCTCGTCCCCAGGCCCCAAATCGAATTTCCTCGAATCTCTACCGTCAAATCGATCTTGGCCCTGTTACCGGCCCCAAAATCTGCCAAAACACTGGCAATTTTGGCCTAGGCATCAACGCAAGATGTAGATTTCGAAAGCAGATGTTCTTAGAAAGAAAATGCAAAGAACTTCATCGATAAATTTCGGACAAGATACAATATCTCATGTAGCATCATTTTTTGGTTTTTATACATGTTTTTCACATAGTTTTCGGTCTATTTTGGTGGGAAATTTAAAAGAAACTCTGACGTCACTTCAAATTTCTATTGTTTGATGAACAGCCAATCAAATTGCGAAAAGACAGGGCCAATTCCAGGCAGGGTCGAATATACAGCGGATCATGTAGAGGTCTATTCACCCTGGGGACGAGGTTGAGGCGTTCTAGGAAAGAAAAAGAGTTTTACATCAAGCAAGCTTTGCCAGGGCCTTTTTTAACATAGTAACTAGGGGGGCAAATGCCCCCCTAGTCCCTATCATTGCCCACCTAGTTTCATAAAGTTGCCCCCCTAGTACAATGTCCTCTGAAAAGAAAACTGCCAAGAAAAGCCAATCTAGGCCAATCTCGAGGTTGTATTTTGAAAAATTTTCTGGGGGTGCATGCCCCCAGACCCCCCTAATTAGGAAAATCTCTGTGGCCCAGTACGCCGTCGCGCATTTACAGCCAACTGTAGCATCAGTGTGACTTGTACGGTATACATTCTCAACTGAAGTACAGATGTCCCCTTGTTATTTCTCCAGCTCTGCGCGACTGGTTGTGCATGAATTCCTGGCAAAAAGACTAAGATAACATGGAAAGACTGGGCTCGCACTGTGAAAGAAACGCTGAATATAAAACAATAGAACAATAAGTCCCCTTAAATTTTTTGCCCCCCTAGTTTTATCCCCTTAAAAAAGGCCCTGAGCTTTGCTGGGCAATGAAAATCCAACTTACTGCAAAATGCGAATGCAAATCCAAGAGCAATCAGCAAAAACCAAATTGTCTTCATCTTTAACTGCTCTAGTTCAATCATGCATCAAAAAGTTAACATAACATAACATAATTTCATAATTAAATACTGCATTAGGCTAAAAGAGGGTCCAGATGGGGGGTCAACAAGACAGTTAACTTCAAAAAATTTCATGAAATAACATTTAACACTTAAAAATTAAGCCGAAAAACAGCTAACAGTTAAATTATTTGTGCAGCAGATATTGATGCCACGGCACAATAAACCCACCATTTATGATGATGGTCACGATCGTGATGATGGTTGTGATAAATTACCTTCATATTGATGACGATATTGATGATGATGATGATGATGATGATGATGATGATGATGATGATGATGATACTGACAATCATGATCATGGTTTCGATCATCATAATTATGACGATTACAATGATACCTTGATTAATTGACGAATATGATGATGATGACGAAACGATGAAGATGATGGTGGTAGTGTTGGTGATTGATGATGATAGTGATAATGATAATGATGATTATGAAGCCTGTCACAGATCGCTACAGCTCGAAAGTTGTTGTTGGTTAACATAAACTCACATTAGAGTTTCGAGATCATTTCTTATTTGTCCACTGAGTACTTGGTCTCACCAAATAAATTGTCAATGTATGTTTTGAATGAAGTCGAAGAATTAGCATTTACTACGTTGTTCGGTAATTTGTTCCAAGTGTCTGTGATTCTCAAACTACGACATCTTTCTCGGACATCTTTGGCATCGCTCTTTTTATTTTCAAATCATTTCCTCTAGTTAACGTATCTGGTCTTTCAGCTCTCACAGAATGACTGGGTACCCCCTAAAAACTCTTTTTCTGGCTCCTTTCATGCTGTTCAACGTAATTGACAAGTTTGCAATGATGTATTGTATAAAGAAAGCTATTTCAACAAAAAATTTGAGCAAATCCCCGCCCTTACACGTTTTTTTTTATAAGGAACACCTTTATAAGGAACTCGGCTTTATACACTTCTCTAATATGACTGACCATACATTAATGGTCGTGACAATTTTGCTCTGGGATAATGATTCTCCTTCACACACGATTGCAGTACAGTACGCAATGATGGAATATAAACAGCTGGTTTTGGACATCATGAATTTAATGTCCCATTGCACCGAGATGGAAGCTCTTATCACCAACATATTTCTACACGATAGCGCACTTGACTTGAATATTACCTGGTATAAATTTGATAAAATTCCTCCTTGAGAAAATTTATACAGAAATTATTTACCTAAGGGGGGTCCCTTTTTTTTGGGCCACCCTGTATAGAAACAGAAGTTTTACGAGTTCAGATACTAACCATAGACAAAATTGCTATTTCACTTTTGAAATTTTCCAATAAATATACCCACGCAGTTTTTTCATTAGGCCACGCAGAAATTTATAAGGCTCAGTATGAAAAAATCTGCGTGGCCTAAATTACTTCAAGAAGAAAAAGACCTGGTTAATATAAACAGTTTCATCATGTAAATCGAGTGCACTTTGCCAAATAATAGAAACAGCTTTTAAGTTCATAAGGCTTTTAAATTTTCCAAAAAATATACCCACGCAGATTTTTCATTAGGCCACGCAGAAATTTATAAGGCTCAGTATGAAAAAATCTGCGTGGCCTAATTTACTTCAAGAAGAAAAAGAACTGGTTAATAAAAACAGTTTCATCATGTAAATCGAACTTTGCAGAATTGATAGAAACAGCTTTTCAGTTGATAAGACTTTGAAATTTTCCAATAAATATACCCACGCAGTTTTTTTCATTAGGCCACGCAGAAATTTATAAGGCTCAGTATGAAAAAATCTGCGTGGCCTAAATTACTTGAAGAAGAAAAAGACCTAACAAATAGAAACAGTTTCATCATGTAAATCGAAGCTTTGCCAAATAATAGAAACAGTTTTTAAGTTGATAAGGCTTTAAAATTTCCTAAAAAATATACCCACGCAGTTTTTTTTCATTAGGCCACGCAGAAATTTATAAGGCTCAGTATGAAAAAATCTGCGTGGCCTAAATTACTTGAAGAAGAAAAAGACCTAACAAATAAAAACAGTTTCATCATGTAAATCGAAGCTTTGCCAAATAATAGAAACAGTTTTTAAGTTGATAAGGCTTTAAAATTTCCGAAAAAATATACCCACGCAGATTTTTTCATTAGGCCACGCAGAAATTTATAAGGCTCAGTATGAAAAAATCTGCGTGGCCTAAATTACTTCAAGAAGAAAAAGACCTAACAAATAAAAACAGTTTCATCATGTAAATCGAAGCTTTGCCAAATAATAGAAACAGCTTTTCACTTTATAAGACTTTGAAATTTTCCAATAAATATACCCACGCAGTTTTTTTCATTAGGCCACGCAGAAATTTATAAGGCTCAGTATGAAAAAATCTGCGTGGCCTAAATTACTTGAAGAAGAAAAAGACCTAACAAATAAAAACAGTTTCATCATGTAAATCGAAGCTTTGCCAAATAATAGAAACAGTTTTTAAGTTGATAAGGCTTTAAAATTTCCTAAAAAATATACCCACGCAGTTTTTTCATACTGAGCCGCAGAAATTTATAAGGCTCAGTATGAAAAAATCTGCGTGGCCTAAATTTTTAGGAAAGAAAAAGACCTAACAAATAAAACAGTTTTCATGTAAATCGAAGCTTTGCCAAATAATAGAAACAGTTTTTTAAGTTGATAAAACTTTAAAATTTTAAAAAATTACTTACGCAGAACTTGAAGTAATTTAGGCCACGCAGATTTTTTCATACTGAGCCTTATAAATTTCTAAGTGGCAGTATGAAAAATCTGCGTGGGTATATTTTTTAGGAAATTTAAAAGCCTTATCAACTTAAAACTGTTTCTATTATTTGGCAAAGCTTCGATTTACATGATGAAACTGTTTTTATTTGTTAGGTCTTTTTTCTTCTTGAAGTAATTTAGGCCACGCAGAAATTTTCATACTGAGCCTTATAAATTTCTGCGTGGCCATGTGAAAAAACTGCGTGGGTATATTTTTAGGAAATTTAAAAGCCTTATCAACTTAAAAACTGTTTCTATTATTTGGCAAAGCTTCGATTTACATGATGAAACTGTTTTTATTTGTTAGGTCTTTTTCTTCTTCAAGTAATTTAGGCCACGCAGAAATTTTCATACTGAGCCTTATAAATTTCTGCGTGGCCATGTGAAAAAAACTGCGTGGGTATATTTTTTAGGAAATTTAAAAGCCTTATCAACTTAAAAACTGTTTCTATTATTTGGCAAAGCTTCGATTTACATGATGAAACTGTTTTTATTTGTTAGGTCTTTTTCTTCTTCAAGTAATTTAGGCCACGCAGAAATTTTCATACTGAGCCTTATAAATTTCTGCGTGGCCATGTGAAAAAAATCTGCGTGGGTATATTTTTTAGGAAATTTTAAAGCCTTATCAACTTAAAAACTGTTTCTATTATTTGGCAAAGCTTCGATTTACATGATGAAACTGTTTTTATTTGTTAGGTCTTTTTCTTCTTCAAGTAATTTAGGCCACGCAGAAATTTTCATACTGAGCCTTATAAATTTCTGCGTGGCCATGTGAAAAAACTGCGTGGGTATATTTTTAGGAAATTTTAAAGCCTTATCAACCTAAAAGCTGTTTCTATTATTTGGCAAAGCTTCGATTTACATGATGAAACTGTTTTTATTTGTTAGGTCTTTTTCTTCTTCAAGTAATTAAGGCCACGCAGATTTTTTCATACTGAGACTTATAAATTTCTGCGTGGCCATGTGAAAAAAATCTGCGTGGGTATATTTTTTAGGAAATTTTAAAGCCTTATCAACTTAAAAACTGTTTCTATTATTTGGCAAAGCTTCGATTTCCATGACGAAACTGTTTTTATTCGTTAGGTCTTTTGCTTCTTGAAGTAATTTAGGCCACGCAGAAATTCTCATACTGAGCCTTATAAATTTCTGCGTGGCGTAATGAAAAAATCTGCGTGGGTATATTTTTTCGGAAATTTTAAAGCCTTATCAACTTAAAAACTGTTTCTATTATTTGGCAAAGCTTCGATTTACATTATGAAACTGTTTCTCTTTTTCTTCTTCAAGTAATTTAGGCCACGCAGATTTTTTCATACTGAGCCTTATAAATTTCTGCGTGGCCTAATGAAAAAATCTGCGTGGGTATATTTTTTCGGAAATTTGAAAGCCTTATCAACTTAAAAACGGTTTCTATTATTTGGCAAAGCTTCGATTTACACGATGAAACTGTTTTTATTTCTTAGGTCTTTTTCTTCTTCAAGTAACTTAGGCCACGCAGAAATTTTCATACTGAGCCTTATAAATTTCTGCGTGGCCATGTGAAAAAAACTGCGTGGGTATATTTTTTAGGAAATTTAAAAGCCTTATCAACCTAAAAACTGTTTCTATTATTTTGCAAAGCTTCGATTTACATGATGAAACTGTTTTTATTTCTTAGGTCTTTTTCTCCTTCAAGTAATTTAGGCCACGCAGATTTTTTCATACTGAGCCTTATAAATTTCTGCGTGGCCAAATGAGAAAATCTGCGTGGGTATATTTATTGGAAAATTTCAAAGTCTTATCAAGTGAAAAGCTGTTTCTATTATTTGGCAAAGCTTCGATTTACATGATGAAACTGTTTTTATTTGTTAGGTCTTTTTCTTCTTCAAGTAATTTAGGCCACGCAGAAATTTTCATACTGGGCCTTATAAATTTCTGCGTGGCCATGTGAAAAAAACTGCGTGGGTATATTTTTTAGGAAATTTAAAAGCCTTATCAACCTAAAAACTGTTTCTATTATTTTGCAAAGCTTCGATTTACATGATGAAACTGTTTTTATTTCTTAGGTCTTTTTCTCCTTCAAGTAATTTAGGCCACGCAGATTTTTTCATACTGAGCCTTATAAATTTCTGCGTGGCCAAATGAGAAAATCTGCGTGGGTATATTTATTGGAAAATTTCAAAGTCTTATCAAGTGAAAAGCTGTTTCTATTATTTGGCAAAGCTTCGATTTACATGATGAAACTGTTTTTATTTGTTAGGTCTTTTTCTTCTTCAAGTAATTTAGGCCACGCAGAAATTTTCATACTGGGCCTTATAAACTTCTGCGTGGCCATGTGAAAAAAACTGCGTGGGTATATTTTTTAGGAAATTTAAAAGCCTTATCAACCTAAAAACTGTTTCTATTATTTTGCAAAGCTTCGATTTACATGATGAAACTGTTTTTATTTCTTAGGTCTTTTTCTCCTTCAAGTAATTTAGGCCACGCAGATTTTTTCATACTGAGCCTTATAAATTTCTGCGTGGCCAAATGAGAAAATCTGCGTGGGTATATTTATTGGAAAATTTCAACGTCTTATCAAGTGAAAAGCAGTTTCTATTATTTGGCAAAGCTTCGATTTACATGATGAAACTGTTTTTATTTGTTAGGTCTTTTTCTTCTTCAAGTAATTTAGGCCACGCAGAAATTTTCATACTGAGCCTTATAAATTTCTGCGTGGCCATGTGAAAAAAACTGCGTGGGTATATTTTTTAGGAAATTTAAAAGCTTTATCAACCTAAAAGCTGTTTCTATTATTTGGCAAAGCTTCGATTTACATGATGAAACTGTTTTTATTTGTTAGGTCTTTTTCTTCTTCAAGTAATTTAGGCCACGCAGAAATTTTCATACTGAGCCTTATAATTTTCTGCGTGGCCAGGTGAAAAGAACTGCGTGGGTATATTTGTTCGGAAATTTTAAAGTCCTATCAACTTAAAATCTGTTTCTAACTGTTATAACTTACTAGCAGTTCAAATGATACAATTAAACTCTTTATATTTGCTAGTGATTTTTCGTCATGAAATTCTGCGTGGTATTGAGAAAAAGCTGCTTAGTTACACGCATTTGTTATACAAAAAAACTTAGAATTTGTCCCTGTGCTCACTGAAAGGTGCTTACGAAGCTCATGAAAAACTATAGGGTGAAATAGCAATTTTGTCTGAATGGTTAGTATCTGAAAATCGATCGTACTTGAATGCTGTCGACTTCCAATTGGTGTGTGCGTAATACAGGGTGGCCCAAAAAAGAGGGACCCCCTTAGGTAAATAATTTCTGTATAAATTTTCTCAAGGAGGAATTTAATAAAATTTATCCCAGGTAATATTCAAGTCAAGTGCGCTATCGTGTAGAAATATGTTGGTGATAAGAGCTTCCATCTCGGTGCAATGGGACATTAAATTCATGATGTCCAAAAACCAGCTGTTTATATTCCATCATTGCGTACTGTACTGCAATCGTGTGTGAAGGAGAATTACTTTATCCTAGACGAAACACGGAAATTAAAAATAGAATATTTTGCCAATCGAGATGAGAAGTTTCTTTGTGAAAAGTTTTCCAGCACTGGAGCTGCTTAAATTTTTGACCACTCGAGATTCTGGGTTTGTTGTAAAGGGATTCTTATAGACAAATTCGTCTGTTTATTCGAAAGTTTTAAAGTCTTATGAATTAAATATCTGTTTCCATTAATGGAAACCCCGTGTCTTCCGAAGTTGACTGCCCCCAGGTTTTCTTGGGTTGGTTTATGATTACATGAATCCTTTGTATTGAAAATTTTTAGTAATAATTGCTTACTGTATTTAAGTTTTTCTGTTTCTTCTTCATCTCTTACTTTTATTGTATTCTGTGATGTGTTATTTGTGTTTCTTTGTGTTGTTTTGGTCATTTTTTGAGAACGCAAAACCTTATTTTGCGATCTATAGTATACGCAAAATGATGTTTGACATGTGACCCTACGTCAAAATCAGCTTTGCATGTCCCACGCATTTCTGGTTACCATGCAGATTTACATGCCACACCGGCTCTCCATTGTGTTGCTTTTTTACTTCCTCTTTTAGTTTTTTGGCTTTTCGAATGTTCTCAGGTATCAAAATTCCCCTTTAATTCTTCACTGGGTTTCATTTGGTTTACTTATTAGCCTATTCAAAACAATATTAGAACACAATATGCAGAGTTTCGTATAAAATTGAACAAGAACAGAGCAAGACAAACTTAAACTCATAAGGTACAAACTCATAAAGTGTTATTTTTCATTTCAATTCAAAACCTTTTTTTGAAACTTGTTGTGTTTTGGTAAAAACGTGATGTCTTGGCATGTCAACGGGATATAAATGTCTGGAAGAAAGTACAAGCACTTCCGTTGAAGCATCTCACAAAACATCTCACAGGGGTGCCCCAGTTGCCGAGCATTTGTTTAAGTAGGCAGCACTTCCGTTGTCCATTCCTACTTCCTATTCCGTGAGCCGATTGAAATTTTGTGACAACCAGACAAATTGGAAAGCCACAAACAGTCAAATACGATCGATAAATGTATTGGGAACACCATTCAGATAGAATTACTATGCTTCCAGTATAGATACTTTAGAAAACTCTTAAAAAACTTTCAGTACTCAAAATTTGCAATTTTAAGAAACTTTCAGTATTGGACCCATTTGTTAGCTTGTTATAACAAAATACGTGTATGTTCAAGAGCATAGTAATTTCTTATAAGAAAATGAGTGTATTCTGTCCAAAAATTTTTCTCACAGCCATTCATTTGAAACTCTGACTGGTTTTACGCTTTAACAATATGTATTATCGTTCGTTGGCATTTGTTGGTTATATGTTGAAATAAAAACAAAAGCAAGAAAAAACGTTCCATTTATTGAGTCGTGACTCTTCTTTACTTTCGTGACAGATCCCGTTTGTGCGCTCCATGCTCTGTCCTTTTTAGGTCAAGTTTATTCCTGTTATAAATTTTGAGATCTGTGATTGAAAGATCTTGTTCTGTGCCCGCTCGGAGCGTAGTGCTCCCACAATGTCGTGAACAGGAGCTCTGAGCTAGTTTAATTTCATTTTGTCAAGTGTACTCATGCAAGAAAAATAGTAACTGAAACAGGTCATATGAAGCATTTTTCTGCCTTGTTCTGCCCGCCCTTCCCACAACATTGCTCCCTTGGATATCCCATCACATTCGAAAAGCCAAAAAACTAAAAACGGAAGTAAAAAAGCAACACAATTGAGAAAGATTTGGAGCTAAAATCTTTTATGCAACCCCCCTGGTAAGTTGTGTTTGCATTCTGACTTAGATATAAAAATGGCGCCAATTCCATTGCCAATGCCGGTTCCAATGCCGATGCCACAGTTCCAATGCCGGTAAATACAAATGGCCAAGGAACTCGAGGCTGAAAATTCCCAAAAAATTAAGTAACTTTAAGGAACTGTTGAGGCTCGGATGAAAAACTAAAAAACTCTTTTTTAAAGAACAAGACGGTTTGTACGAAAAAGGAACAGAAGTACAATATATTTCCCATCGTTCTTCCCCAAAAGGCTCCATTTATACCTAAAGTTAGAAATGAAGAATAGTTTCGATGAATTTGCAGTAAAAATTAGTATTTATTCATATCCCACGACAAGGAACAGTATAAGGAACTTTCAGCCTCATTTTGTTGAAAAATTAAGGAACTCCAGCCTCAACTCAGACCAACAGGGCCGTCGCTAGGACTCAACGACTGGGGGGGTGTAGCTCAGCATTTTGCCGACAAAATGGGCGTGGCTCTTTAGATATGGGTGTGGCTTGGCTGTTGCTCTTTCCTTAGCGAATTTTTTTTGTTTCCCATGCATTGCACACAACCGTCAGGTAAGCAATATTATGCTTGAATCATAGAACATCATATAGAAATGGGGGACACACATGGGCGGTCTGGCACCAAATATGGGCGGTCTGGCACCACAATTGCAGGGTGGCTACCAAATCAAAAGGGCCCGGTTCAGGGTGTGACAAATAATGTTTCTGAACCACACCCACTAATAAAGAATTCATCTTAAATACGCTCAGTCGATATTAGTTTTCAAAATAAAACTGTAAAAACATTACAGTATGTATTATGATTGACTTTGCTCTGGTGAAGATTCAACCATCTTGTTTGCTATGATAAGGAGAATGATTTTGCGTGTGGTCACAAGACGCACGGCACAAAACGATTTTAATATCCATCCGCTTTTAAATTGGTTCACGAAAACTGTAGATACCGGTCATTGTGAGGCCCTACTCATGACTGTAATAATTAGGTGCATGTAAATTATCTTCGCAAACTTTCACGGAAAGGGCCCATAAATTTTCTGTAACATTCATCTATTAGAGGGCACGGCTGGTGTTCGCCACTTTGCCCCCTGGGCCAGACGGATGCTAGTATTCGTCGGCAAGCTATGTGCTGAACGCTTTCCCGACATTTGCCGACACTTTTTTGTTTCTTTTGATTTGCAACATCTCTCGCCCTTAGTTAGTATTGCCAAAAAATTCCGTTCTTCTCAAATTTGCCGACGGACGGCTTGCCTGGGGGGTGTCACACCCCACACCCCGTAGCTACGGCCCTGCAGACCAAAGGTTCCTTATAAAAAAAAACGTGTAGTTGCTTATTGACCAGTTGCTTATTAAAAAAAAGTGTAACGTTGATTTAGAAAATATTGTAATAATAATATTGTCTAAATACATATAAATTACATATATAGCTAATTTTTATACATAAACGCATTCATGCATTCATGTGAACAGAGTTATAAAAACATATATGAGAAAATAATTATTCAAAACGTACCCGAAGTTAAGAACAACCAGACACCGTGTACCAACTGTCACTGTCAGTGTCTTCGAAGTCAATATCATTTATATCTGGTCTGTCTGACAAAACGCAATGCTAAAGATTTTTCCGCGAAGTCAAAAGGACAACATTGCTAGGCGGAAGAATGTTTTACAAAGGCATTTATTGCACTTGGTTCCATTTAGAATTTGATTTGAGGCTAAATAATGCTAATTTTCCAATGGCTCAAAAGAACCCTATTGCTAAGCCGAAGAATGTTTTACAAAGGCATTTATTGCATTTGGTTACATTTTAGAATTTGATTGGAGGCTAAATAATGCTAATTTTCCAATGGCTCAAAAGAACGTTATTGCTAAGCGGAAGAATGTTTTACAAAGGCATTTATTGCACTTGGTTCCATTTTAGAATTTGATTTAAGGCTAAATAATGCTAATTTTCGAATGGCTCAAAAGAACCCTATTGCTAAGGGGAAGAATGTTTTACAAAGGCATTTATTGCATTTGGTTCCATTTTAGAATTTGATTGGACGCTAAATAATGCTAATTTTCGAATGGCTCAAAAGAACCCTATTGCTAAGCGGAAGAATGTTTTACAAAGGCATTTATTGCACTTGGTTCCATTTTAGAATTTGATTTAAGGCTAAATAATGCTAATTTTCGAATGGCTCAAAAGAACCCTATTGCTAAGGGGAAGAATGTTTTACAAAAGCATTTATTGCACTTGGTTCCATTTTAGAATTTGATTTGAGGCTAAATAATGCTAATTTTCCAATGGTTCAAAAGAACCCTATTGCTAAGGGGAAGAATGTTTTACAAAGGCATTTATTGCACTTGGCTCCATTTTAGAATTTGATTGGAGGCTAAATAATGCTAATTTTCCAATGGCTCAAAAGAACCCTATTGCTAAGGGAAGAATGTTTTACAAAGGCATTTATTGCACTTGGCTCCATTTTAGAATTTGATTGGACGCTAAATAATGCTAATTTTCGAATGGCTCAAAAGAACCCTATTGCTAAGCGGAAGAATGTTTTACAAAAGCATTGTTGCACTTGGTTACATTTAAAAATCCAGCGATTTGATTCTACAATCATGGACAAAATTGTTGAGACAATTCTTAAAAAGTACGTTCAGATTCCTTATTGCCCCACCTAGCCCCCTCCCCAGTTCAATGTTGAATTTTTTGTTGCAATCACATCAGAGATAACCGATCCATCATGCGGACAACAGTGTGACATTTTTATGACAATTCTGATGTCTCAACATATTTTGTCCATGATTGTCTGATTTTCTCAACTTGAGTACTTAGACATGCATTGAAGAGATGGGGAGAAGGGGGTCCAAAGGCATAGACCCTAAATCAATATGACTGAGTATTTGTCTCAACATATTTTGTCCATGATTGTATCGACTGAAGTACAGATGCCCCTTGTTATTTCTCCAGCTCTGCGCGACTGGTTGTGCATGAATTCCTGGCAAAAAGACTAAGAGAAGAATGAACATGCCAAGACTGGGCTCCCACTGTGAAAGAAAACGCAGAATATAAAACAATAAGTCCCCTTAAATTTTTTCCCCCCTAGTTTTATCCCCTTAAAAAAGGCCCTGTTGCGGCGAATAAAGTAAAATAAAAGTGAGGCAGTAACGCTGCAAAGCGACGAGAAGACGAAGCAAAAGAAGACGAATTTTTTTATACTAATATTTCGCCCCGGCATTCAGGGCTTCATCAGGGCTTCATTCATTACTCTGATGAAGCCCTGAATGCCGCGTTACTGCCTCACTTTGCAGCGTTACTGCCTCACTTTTACTGTAACACTGCCCTGGACCCACGCTCCTCCGCAGCGCCTTTATAGAAATGAGCGAAGGAAACAGGAGGAAGAAAGATGATAACAATAATGACTGCCCAGGTCAAATATTTTTTATAAGGAAGTGCTTTATAAGGAAGGTAGTACTCGGATAGGCAAAACTTAAGGAATTTCTAGTACTGGATTTGAGACTACTAAGGAATCTAACGATTTCTTTAACTTTACATTTCGATTAAAAAAGTTAAAGTTTTGCATTAACAGAGCAAGCAAAGCTTGTTGCCAATAGTTTTGAAGCAGTATTCATTTCTATTCATCTTCTGACACCTTTATGATCTATATTTCCTTGACCATTGCTTG
>JACTAT010000357.1:234904-258670 GCA_014526335.1 Chrysaora quinquecirrha | reverse complement strand
TTATCTCAAGAGAAATTAAGGCCTTCCTACAGCATTTTTTCATATAAAATTACCAGAATTAAAGAAAGGGGTTCATAATGGGATTTAAGAACAATAGGTCAGCTTCTGTGAAGACAACTTTTCTCACAGCAAAGCTTTCAGTACTCGGAAAAGTTCTCAGGACTTTGGAGCACAAGGCGAATAAATTAAGTACCAAACAAAAGATGAATGTGCTAGAACACTTTTTAAATTTTGAAATTCGCAATAAAACTTTTGATTTGGCTGCATTTATAGTTTTATATATATATATATATATATATATATATATATAACTATATATATATATAACTATAACTATATATATATAATTCGACGCCATATCCTAAGATACATGGTCTACAATTAAAAAATAACACAACAAAATAAGATTTTGAAGGAGCATAACGAATTCAAAAACAAAGAGTGAAAGTAAAAGGTGAATAACCTTTCATAATTGAGAAACACAGGAAAACTTACATAACACTTTTTAATTTTTAAATTCGCAACAAAACCAATTCGACTGCTGCATATGTTATACTTATTCTTACCAATGGCGGAGGTAAAACATGGACAAATTTTGATTGCTGGCAAATACAGCAAAACGTAAACAAGTTTCTTGGAGATAAATTACCAGGAAAGTCAAGAACGCAGCGCCTTAATGTCCTTGTTTGCCAACAAATAACTCAGCGATAAAAATTAACCAAGTTGTTCTCATTAAAAACTACTTTATCAACCTCGCAATTAGCAAAATTTGTATTATTTTATAGATATAAACCTTGCTTCTCAATCAAAGCTTTTCCAGACGAAATTCTCACCATCATCTTCAAGATCTGTACGCAAATTTTTATGTCGAGTGGCTAAAAACTAAATTTTTTGCACCATTGAAAATTTGAAGCTCCAGGCCGGATGTTAAGGCCTGATAAGGACTAACGTGTGAGGGAAGCTTTGAAGCAAAATAGGGCGTGTGACTTTTTTAGTATTTGATCTGTAAAGTGTTTACTTGGATTATGCTTGCGGTATTTTACATCTTTGATACCAGAGTTCTATAAGTTTTGAATTGTAACTTGATTTAGCCTGCCTAAAAAAATTGAGAGGGTCCAAATATACAGCCACTGCTAGTAGCTACCGTCGCTGAGCGGAAGCTATTTATAGTTCTTAATAAATCCGTCTGATAAAATCCTCTGTTCCTTACAGAAAATTCCGTCATCTTCTTGATACAAAATGTGAGAAATCTCCTAACTGGCATTGCACCAGTCATACCGTAAAGACAAGAGGCCATAGGACCATTAAGTACTGACATCAAATTCGATCACTAACACCAGAGAGTGTTCGCCGTCAACAACAGATCACAGTTGGCTATCAGTAAAGATTTTGAAAGAAAAATTTTTTTGGCTTTTTTGCTGTCTGCCTTCAGATCTTTCGTTATTCAGAAATCTCTATTTATTTACCTTTTGGCATAGCTCTCAAAGTTTGTGAAAATCCGAAAATCTCCTTTTTTCTGAAGGAAGTGAGTTACGTCTCGTATCTTCATCTTTCAAAATGTCAAGTAATGGAAAGACACTTATTGCCAGAAGTTAAATCGTGAAACCTTTGCCAAAGATAGTGGAATTGATGACTTCGCTTCCATTCTTTGACATGGACAGTTCAACAGCCATAACATTGTGTGACTAGAGCCAATTTTAAAATTTGAATCCTGTATATTAACTCTTGACAGAGCTAATGCAGTGAATTTCAAAATAGCCCATTTTGCAACTCTGAATTTGAAAGCAAGTTAGCCCACTTTTGATTTTGTCAATTACGCCTACTTCAAAGTTAACTTCCTCATATTTGAGGTTTATGTTTTGTTATACATTGGGCAGAAAAAGCGTTAATGTTGACTGTTACTCTCTGCATGAGTTTCACTAAGATAAAATAAGAGAACCAAGATAGTCTAACTAAATCTTGCCACTTAACCTTATTTTGATTCATGCTTCTAGAGGGTTTTACGGACATATTGTAACAAACCAACTGTATAATTTCGTCGTCCAGACATTGATGATTCTTTTCATGCACATATTTCACCAGTTGGTTCAAAAGAAACTTAAATTTCTGCTTTTTAATATCAAGGTATTTTGATATCTTGCACAGGTTTATCCTAAGCAAAGTGATGAAGTTAAGTGCTTCAGTTTCTATTCCGGGACAAAACCGCAGCATAAACCTATAGGAGTCTTGTAACAAAAATAGAAATTTTGTGGTTAATAACGTCACTTTGCCTAGGAATGAACGTAGCAAAAGTTAGACTATCTTAGTTCCCTTATATTATCTTGGTTTCACAAACTCATTCTTCATATGTTTATAGGACAAAAAGGTTGAATGTCGTTTTTATGTCCGAAGGACATATTGAGGGGGTGTTTGTGGAACGCATGTATGGATACATGTAAGGATGTATGTATAGACGCTTTTTCGTGCCAAAACGTAACAAAAGATAAACCACAAATAATAGGAATTAAAGTTTGAAATCGCCGTTAAGTGTTGTCGTTAGTGGGCATAATTAACAAAATGCAATTACTTGCCAAAAACATCAATTAGTATCAACTGTTAGTGTAGCGCAGTGGAATAATGAGCTTGTTTCTTGGGCTAAGGGTTTCGAGTTCGATCCACGATGCAGGAACATTCTAACATCAAGATTTTCGAAACTAAAAATTTGACACCATGATTTTCTCGCAAAAAAGCCGGCTCGGTCAAGCTTCGAAAAAAAGGTTTGACTACAATATTGCAACAGTTGCTCGAATCTAATTTGATTTGATTTTTTATTTTGAAATATTTTCATTCAATTTTGATTGGGTTGTTATTGTCAGAAGTTTCTAGAAGTCGTCTCAGGTGTAAGATATTTTCGTGTGAAGACAGGAGGAGATTGTGGCGCAGTAGAAATTGTGGCCAAGTTAGACAGAAGAATTTTTTTCAAAACAGTTTGCGGCTTCTAGAGTCATCTGAAAATGAATGACTCAAAGTTAGCAATCAATTCTTCTAAGTGCTACTAATGATCGAGTATGGTCATCTGCATAGTATGCGAATTCTTATGATAGCTTTTGAAGGTTCTAGAATTTAATTCATCATTTGAAACGAAGATTACAGGTTTCGGTGCACTGAACGGAATTATTTGTTACATACACAGTTTAACCGATGAATTCGAATTTATTAGTACAGTATACGTAACTACAGATCTTCTATTTTCGATTCAAAGGTTTGGGACTCTTCCAGTAAAGGTTCATCTGATCATCATTGTCATCATTCGCATCATCGTCATAATGGATCATCATCATCATCATCATCATCATCATCATCATCATCATCATCATCATCATCATCATCATCATCATCATCACCATCACCAGTCATCGTCTTCAACATGATCATCATTGTTGAAGAAGATGATGATCATGTTGAAGACGATGATGGTCATGTTGAAGACGGTGATCATCACTGTCGTCTTCAAGGGGATCAAGGTATCATCATCATCATTATCATTATCATCATAATCATCATCGTCATCAACATAATCATCATCCTCAACATCGTTGCCTTCTTGTATTATGTCCGAAGGACATAATGAGAGGGTGTTTGTAGAACGCATGTAGCTATGTATGTGTGTATGTAGGTATGTATGTATGTATCCATCCATAGACACACAGACGCTTTTTCTGCCAAAATGTAACAATAGAAAAACCACAAATACGAGAAAGTAAACTTTGAAGGCGCGGTAATTGGTGATCATGAAAACCAACTATTTGACAAAGGAATTTGTAAACAAGTAGATGATTCATTGTGCCAAGTATTTGGCAGAAGTTGTCGAAGTTCTTATTTAGCTACTGTAGATAATTGGATTTTTTATCCAATCAGAAAATTCTGAAAGTTCTCATTTGCATAATAAGACTAGAGTCGAATCTTCTCTTTTGCGTTCTGGATATGGTTGCGAAATTTTGGTAGTTTTCAGAATATTCTCGATTTTCTTATTGCATAACAAGATATTTAGCGGGGAAATCTCGAGAGAAATGGGAGTTATCAACTGCGTAATGGAAATTTTTTCTGAGAAATTTTACTAAGACGTGACTCAGTTATTGTCCAGAAGATTCTTGAACTCGCTACAAAATATGCTCCTTAGAACAGATAGGTTGCTAATACCGTAACGGTTATGAGCGATGATTATAATAATGATGATCATAATCATGATAACGTTGATGATGATGATGATGTCGATGATAATGATAAGAATGCCATAATGATGATTGTTTCGTTGGTCATCATGATGATGATGATAATGATGTTGATTATGGTCATGATGTTGATGATGACGATGACAATGATGATGATGATGATCCTGATTATGATGATGACAATGATGATAATGATGATGATGATATCGGTGATAATGATGAGAATCACATAATGATGATTGTTGGGTTGATGATGATTATGATGGTGATGAAGATGGTGATCATGTTGATTATGATGATAAAGACGATGATGATGATGATGATGATAACGATAAAAATTTTGATGATGATAACCATTTCGATGATGATGATGATGACGATTGTGATGGTGATTATTGTCCTTCGGACATTGCGATAGCGCGGCTATGTTTACTTATATGCACGCTATGAACATGATAAATACCTGTTTGTACCTACATAGTTACAATAGTACCTGTAATGCTCTGTCCTTTAAATAACTGTAAGTTGAAGTTTGATGATAATTCTGCAAGGTGGGCTGACAAGCCCAAAGTAACCCCCTACAGGCATCTTAAAAGCATTAATTTACAGCATTGCTATGTGTCTCATGTTTAATCTCCTTTCAACACACAATAAGGCAGAAACTTACAGGTAAATCTTGTTAAATTGCAAAATTTCAATCATTCATTGAACACTTCGGATCTCGCTCCAAAAGTTTCCTATGAAAAAAGTTGAGTCAAAAGGGTCCTTATGCCTGCTTATTTCTTAGCTACGCCCTCAGTCATTCATTCAAAAAGTGTTTGATAGAAAAAAATAATATGCATACTTACGTTGTGGTTATGACAAAATTCTAATCCTCTTAAAACTTGATATGAAATTTTCTTCACTGTTAATTCATCTATACCATTTGGATGTTGGTCTAAATCATCTAAAACAGTTCTATCAACAAATTCAAATACCAGAAACAGCCTTTTCTTCCTTCTGAAAACCTCTAATAGATTCACCAAATTGGAATGATGTAATTGCTAAAATAGAAAAATTTGGTGAATTTCAGTACTACAGAGAAAACACAACATCCTAATTCAGTATCTGAATTTCTATCAGTTGAATAAAGCATGATTTTTAAAATCAAATGAGCTAAGAAGCATGATTGACAGAATAGTCAATCACTCAACATTCCATTTCTTTGAGAAGACAGGCAGGTTAGAATACTAGCTACGGCTTTCCTTCTGGAATTGTTTGTTTTGAAGGTTCAACCATTTTATTTAAAAAGCTCGAAGACTCAACTTTTGAATAAGGGCCTCCTCTCATTTAACTTTGCGTTTCAGCTACCTTCAGCATTCTTCAATATCTTACATATTTATATATCTTCAAATAGCAGGATGGATTTTTCCAGTGACCATTTGAGCCTTACATTAAATCCTTCATGCACCAACTTAGTTTATAGCAAAAACAATAATATTGTAACAATAACAGTAATATTGAATAAAGACTCTTAATGCGGCCTGCTCCATTTGTAAACATACAGTATGCAGATAATAGCAACAATATTCTTTGCATCCTACCATGGTGGTTTGATCCACCAAAATGGAATAGGATCGTGAAAAGCATAAAGAACTCTTCATTTGACATCTTGTTATCTTTCTTATGAGAACAAATGAAAAAAGGCCAGCTAGGAGCTAGCCATATTTAATTAGGTGCCCTGTGCAATCCAGTCTTGAATTTATGAATAGCAAGAAATGCAAAAAGTCCTTTTACCCTTTGAAAAAAGGTGTTAAGTGTATGAGCTAGTGTGCGAAGGGCTCAAGTTTAAGCATGAGTTTTAAGAATAATCAAATAGTGTAAGTTGTGATTCAATGAATTTACAAAATAAATCAATGTTTTGGGACATAATGATCATGTAAGGAACTAGTATTCTTTACTTGAACAAAGCACTTTATGAGCCTGTCTACAACTCAATGCATAACCCCAAAAAGAAGGAAAAGAGTTGCAAAAACATTAATACAACAGTACACCTCAAATAGATGTACAAACAAAGGAGAAGAAAACCTAACGGCAGAAAAACAAACAGAAACATAGTCAAGACTCTGAAATAAAATAGAGATAACTTTGGATAGGGTTGGAACATAGCAAAAAACTGATACTCACTGCCTAAGAGAGAGAATTGATGAAACTTATGTACATATATTGTAGAGAAAATTGACATACTTTAAGCATCCTTATTTCTCTCATTGCAATTTTCTTTACCATCTTATCATCTTCAGACTCAATGAACTTTTTGATAGCTACCAGCTGGTTTGTTTCTTTATGTCTGCATTTCATCACCATTCCATAAGAACCCTCTCCAACTAGACCTAAATTCTCATATCGCTCCATTGCATAAAAGATGTTTCCTTGTCATCAGCTTTTCAAAGAATTATTCTGCTCCATTTCTTAAATTTAAACAGCATGCATTCTTCTAGGGACATCAAAATGCGTAGCGTTGTTAGCTCCTAAATAACTGGAGGAAAAGTACATGGATAAAAGTATCATTGCTACAATAAAAAATACAAATAGCTACATTATTGGTGTTGAGGTTAAGCCAAAGATTTCAGCATATTTCTTTTTAAATTCTTTTACTGACCTTGCCACTGTTTTTACTTCTCAAGACACACAATACCCCACAGGGATGTATAATAGGTGCTCTGGGGTATAGCCTACCTATTTTTGAGGAAGAAGATATGACAAAAGCTAAAGCTGTATATAACCTTTTTAAATGTTTTGCTTTTGCTTGCTTCATGAGTTAATCAAAAATAATTATTTTGAGAATTATTAATTCAGCACCCGAACCCAGTCATCTTGAAATTGGGTAAAATACAGATTAGGCTTAAGGCGATTTTGAGCCATCTGGAGAAGAAAAGAGGCCTATTTTTTCTGGATACCTATCTAGATAGCCAAGGTGGGAATTCAGAAATGGACACGGTAGCCTACCTACATTTTCTCAACTATAGATATGGACTGATGAAAAAGATTTGTCTATACTTAAATTTACCTTTTCAAGACAGCAAGCAGTTATAAAAGTTCTTGCCAAAGATCTTGCTTTGAAACAAAAATGCTGTTACAGTATTTCATTTTGATAATGATTTTCTTTCGTTACACTTCGGGTGGCCGGTCTCGCAAAACATGTTTGTTGGTAATGTTGTTGTATGTTGTATTCGAAGTTAAATTGGTTGCCAGTAGCAACTGCTATAATCAGAGGCATAGATGGCACGACCACTGTAAACCTGGTTTTTCTGTAGACGCACGTTTTTTTATAATAAATCTGGCTCGCGGCCTAGTTCTAAAAGTTTCTTAATTTTTGGCCAAATTTATTTAAAAGTTTCTTAATTAAATGGAAATAAATTGCTGTAAAAACGACAAAAAATCGATCTCCAAGAGATTTTTGTGAAAACAATAGGGTTTCTAGCAAGTTGAACGAGGTTTTCAAAGAATGAATCGCCCCTCGGGTTTTACGGTTTTACCTTCAAAAAGTACGGTTTTTCAATTTGTGATTTCGGTGTGGTTTAAAAGAGTTTTAACATGTAGGTCTACGCTTCAACTATTTTGGCTAAAAAAAATGTTTTTACGGTTTTAAAACCTCTCCCCCTCCCCCTATGCCTCCATGATGGAGTTTCGGAACCAAAATGTTGATCTAAAGAATTTGGCGTTAAACACAAAATTCAGAATAAAAACAAAAAGAAAAGGCGAAAAAATTCAGAAAGCCCCTGGTTATTTATTTAAAAAAGGTACGCATAAAGCTTATACCGAGGGGCATTATTCACTCCTTGAAAATCTCGTACACCTTTACTGGAAGTCCTATTGTTTTCTTGGAAATCCCTTGAAAGTCCTTTTGTTTTAATGAAAATCTCGTACGCCTTTTTGCAGAGTGAAATGCCCCTCGCCTTATACAGTAAATGGGAATTTGTGGGAGAACGGCAACAACCAAATATCTTTATTGAAAACAGACTCCTCCTTTTGATAAGGAAATCATATGAAGTCAATCAATTTCAGCTCCAACAGTGATTTTTTTCAACAGAGTAAGAACAATACCTTCCCTGAGGGATGGCCGCCTTGATACTGACACGTGTTCCTATTGTGATAAGAAAAGAATGCGACAATGCGTAAAGAGCAATACAAATCCTTTGACCTTAACACTTCGTTGCTAAGATAGCAGGTCGTCTCAGGTCGTTTCAGCCTCGATTCCAAATATGACGGCTCGTTTCAGGCTGTTTCAGGTCGTTTCAGGTCGTTTCAAATGGTTTCAGGTGGTTTCAGATCGTCTCACTGTTTATAAATTACGCTGTGGGATTGGGATGTCGGACAGGTGCGAGAAATTGCACGGGAATGCTCGAGAAGTAATTACT
Source organism: Chrysaora quinquecirrha (assembly GCA_014526335.1). Classification (NCBI taxonomy): domain Eukaryota; kingdom Metazoa; phylum Cnidaria; class Scyphozoa; order Semaeostomeae; family Pelagiidae; genus Chrysaora; species Chrysaora quinquecirrha. The sequence goes on along the minus strand of JACTAT010000357.1, from coordinate 250,059 downwards.
ACCTCCACCAAAGGAAGCCCAAACTGGAATGTTTCGTAAATAAAAAGCAAACGTTGAATTTGTAGCTTAGGAAATTATTCCCAGAATTCCCTTCGAGAAACCTTAAGAAAAACAAGGGATTGACAGAACGGCCGCCATCTTTTGCGGAAACCTTTATTGCGTTACCAACTCTAAAATTGTATTTTTTTCCCAAAATGGAACTAGTAAAAATTTGGGAAATGTTGTCTGAATAGTAAATACGCAACAAACTGGTTATACAGCTTAGTAGCTTTTAAGTAAAGCGCGTCAAAACTGAAAAGTCGTCATTTGCCGCGGTAACATTTTGACCCCCGGAAAAGAGGCCCACTCATTTTTCACCTTCTGTCTTCTGTGGTGTCTTGGCGCAAAGTCAATTGCCATAGCCAAAGACCTGATATTGGATCGGATCTAGAGCCCCTGTTCTCTGAGTCGCCACCTTCAATAACTGCTACCCCATCCCATTCTTAAACTTTAATAGATAATTCTATATCCCCTTCTCGGAATTTTCCCTAGACATAATGGAACCCCATTGGCAGGCACATCAACGTTTCAAAAATATATTAAGCGCATCCCTCGGGGCAAGTGGTTTATCAAACACTTTACTTTGATGAAAAATCTTTGCATTCGATTGACTGTGCATTAATTTTGTTTCTTGGATAACATGTTATTCTCCTCTGCTTTGGTAATTTCAAAAGTTTAAGTCATAAAATGAATCGAAATTATCTAAACGAAAGTGTCTGAGTACTTAAGACAAACAACAACATATTGATTTCTGAAAATAAAGAATTTAGAACAAATTTCGAATTTATGACAACTATTTATCAAAATGGTTAATGAATATTGATTATTGAATATTGATTATTGATGATCACTACTGCTTCAGCTCCAACGCCCAAACGTATTGCGGCCAGCCTGTTCTCCCTTTACCTCTTATGTTTTCTTTCGACACCTATAGAAAAACATAAATAATTAAAGCTTATCTATTACGTGATGTGTTGTCTAGCAACCAGATTAGGAAGAGTTGTTAGAAAGATAAGGTTTTTGCCGAAAGCTCGCATAATTTGCCCAAAAGGCTAAACATTTACGACAAAACAATAAACACTGTACAATGTACGTTGCTTTTAGGGGAAATATTGAAATTCGTTGTATCTTAGGATTATCAAGGAAAAATTTGAAGTAAGTATGAATATGTTTAGTATATGATAAACTAATTTTAACACAAAAGGAAAACAGGATATTGAAGGCATATTTAACCCTAATCCTACCAGGCTTTTTTTATCTCAAATAGCCCAGGGGTACATCCCCTCCATAATTTGCTTTCCTGTAGACCTAGAGCAATGAAACCTGGCACAGGCATGGACCAATGTATCAGGAGCAATGTTGGTAAATTGGGCGTCTCCCACTTCTATTATGACATCATTATGACATCATAATCAAAACATGCTATAGAAGTGGGTAAAAATCGACCTTCCTTAATATAGAAAAAAATCTAGAACTTTCTTTACATTTTGTTGCTAGTAACTATTTTCTATTACCTTGCAAAGAATCAGTCCATTCTGATAAGATTTACTGGTAAAAATAGGTATTTATATGTGGTTTTGGCATGACCACTTTCCATATTAGGCAATGTGACGTAACCCATTGTTATTATTATGGGGAATTTTTGTACCACATTGTAGCTTATACATATATTATATAGCTTTAAAGTCAGCCTGGTTTGCACCACACAACAAAACAGTTACAGGAAAAGCTTGAGGGAGTTGATTCCACCCCCTCCCGTAGGATTAGGGTTAAGGGACATGTACATTTCTGAGATACTTCGCACTTCGCAGATATCTGACTGAGGTCAAAACTGAGGTCATCAAAGTAAGATATATTATATATCAAATGTAAGCAATCATGAAGGCAAATCAATTGATGTAGCATTCATTGGAATCCGATTTTGGGTGTTAGGAGTTGGTTTTTGTTAACATGCCTCCAAATATGGTCATCTGGAGGTCACGTGATAATAAAAATATGTCAAGTAAAAAATAAACTATGAATCCCAATAAGGCCCTGGTCAAACGATCAAACATTATTGGTCCAACATTTCAAATTTGCTTTACAAAAAATGTTTGACCGATTGGCCACGTCAAAAAATCATTACTGTCCAGCAACGATGTTATTGCTAATGCACAAGCACGAACAACTTGTTGCTAAGAAATGTTTTTAGTTGATGAAATGTTGCAAGTGTTGCAGTATGTCAAAAACAAAAGAAATGCTTGACAAGCAGTAATGGACGACAGGCGGCCAAACGATTAAACATTGCAAATGCTTGACAAGCAAAAATAAGCAAAATTTGCGGCGTGATGTTTTTGGAAAAATTTCGAAAAAAATGTTGGACGAGCAATGTTTTTGGACCTGGCCAAACGGTCAAAAAGTTTGCTTGACAAGGGCTTGACAAGCAAATCTCAAGTGTCGGACGAGCAATGTTTGATCGTTTGGCCATGGCTTAAGATTCCGTGTTTTTGATTCCGTGTTTTACAGGTTCAGGTGATTTTTGTTTCCGTGTTTACAGACCGTATTTTTCTTCTCGTATTTCGATTCCGTGCAGTAGAGACTCCGTGTTTTCTGACTCCGTGAATTGTATTTATTCTTTTTTATATATTGTTTTCCAGAGCTAATGTTTTTTATTCAGTGTTTTACTGATCCACTTATCAGTAAACTTGAATTAATATTTGGGCAGTACAAAACCTCAAAATTGCCATAAACAGCGGAAACATTTTATGCCCGACAATGTTAATTAGAATTCAGAATGGAACTTGATTCCGTGTTTTTTTATTCCGTGTTTTACAGATGCCGTAATTTCTTATTTCCGTGTTTACAGATTCGGATTCTGTGGTTATAAGATTTATCTCTAAGTTTTTGTACCACACAGTATCTAAAAAGTGAAACATATAAAAAGGTACAAACACTCACCATATCTGACGAATTACAGGTTTTAAATCCTCTCTGCACCATACCAAATTGATGAAATTTTCTTTGTCTAACAGAGTGACAAAAAAGGTCTTTTTTGCAAAAAAATCTGTCACCCTGCTGAAGCAGACCATCATTATGTTTGCTATCTTGCAGCTGTTGTGTTAGGTATTGTATGTAACTAATTGCGAGCCGAAGAGTTTTGATTTTAGATAATTTTGTGTCATCTGGTACGTTGGGAATGCATCCTCTTAAATCTGCAAATGCTGTATTTATGTTCTGCGTTCGCCGCCTTTCTTTCTTGTTTGTGAAACCTTTGCACTTTTTCGATGATGTACGAACGCTTACGACTGGTAGTTCAGGGCTGGTAGGCTGCAACAAGGTTTTTTCATTGAAAGATATATTAGTTGATGGACTCCAGTATTGACACTCGGAACTAATTTCTGAATTCGAGGAGCAACTCTCAGCCTGATTTGCACCTGCGATTTGTAAACAGTCCATGCTCATTCTCAACTAACAGCAACAATTTTCGATGACCCAGGAAAGAACACTCGACGTTATATGTATATTTTCTTTGAAATCGAAAGTTTCATGGCCTGTGCGTAAAATTCGCGATTCGTGATTTCACAAGGTAACACTGCACGAAATGAAACACGAAAAATGTTCTCATGCTTTCTAGGAAATTGAAATGAGGTGTTTCCGTGTGGTGTCAACAAAACTTTGCTGCATAAATGTAATATTTTATGACGACTGATGACAAGAAACGAATGGTGAAAATGGGAGATGCAAGAAATTAGCCTATCGCAGATGTCGCAGATCTGTGTCAGCAGCTACTCAAGTGATATTTGCGTGACGTTTATTCATGTCAATGTGTGTGTCCGCGGAAGGAACACATAGGAAAAACCAAAGCCCATGCAATTCAATTTTGAAGGATACTGAATTGTTACTGAAAATTAAAAGCAAAAATGTTTTTTGTAAACGCCCCTCTCCATCCAACATCACCCCCCATCACTCCCTTTTCAAGAAATTATCTTATAAACGCCCCCCTTTTAAAAACCAATTCGCTGATAAACGTCTTCTCTTTTTATCGGTCTTTATTAAAAAAATACACAGTTACATGACAAAATATACACGGGATATACACGCGTTTTTTTTTATAAGGAACCTACCTCAAGGCCTAGTTATTAAAGTTCCTTATTTGTGGGCCTCTTTTGAGGCAATTGTAGTTCCAAAAGTTCCTTAATAGTTCCTTAATTTAACTGCACATACACGCTTTTTTTATAAGGAACCACTTTATAAGGAACCTACATGTAGAAGGCCCGAAAATTTAAAGAACTTATACTACTAAAGAGAAAATCATTAAGGAACTTTTCAATGTTGAATGCTTTTATCGCTGCAAATAATCAAGAATTAGAAAGCCGGTTCCATTCATTTCCAGTCGAAAATCACATAAATTGTACTTTAAGCATGTATCCAATGTTTCTTTGAGTAGTCTCGAGCTTTGCTCACATGCAAATTTCTCTCTTTTATTGTTAAGACCACTGTATGTGCAGTTAAAATTAAGGAACTATTAAGGAACTTTTGGAACTACAATTGCTTCAAAAGAGGTCCAAAAATAAGGAACTTTAGGACCCGGGGGGGGTACTTCAATGTGTCCATGATTAGACGTGAATCTGGACTTTGACAAAAGGACCCATTTGTATGATAGGATTTTCAAGGATTTCTGACCCATTTGCATGAAAATCGGGAAATTTCAAGCCCTTGTGTATGAATTTGGTTGATTTTAAGACCCTTTTACAGTGCTAGAATTCACGAAAGGTCTCGCAAAATCGAATCTGACGGCGATTCTTTGCGAATGTGACTGAGCTCTGTTGTTGCTGCTAATTCATCGTTTGGAAAGGGAAAGGTTGTCAGCCACTTTGCGGTAAATCATAATGGGACCTTTTGGTAAGAAAATCCCAAAATACCAACCCATCAACCAGAATCGAGCAGAATATCAGACCCATGTGTAGAGAAATTCAGTCGAAAAAACCCATCCATATGAGCGGCACGTCTGGTATGTCTACATATTGAAGTACCCCCCCCGGGCTTTAGGAACTAGGCCTTGAGGTAGGTTCCTTATAAAATAAAAAGCGTGTACAGTGGTCTTAACAATAAAAGAGAGACATTTGCACGAGACTACCCAAAGAAACATTGGATACATGCTTAACGTACAATTTATGTGATTTTCGACTGCAAATGAATGGAACCGGCTTTCTAATTCTTGATTATTTGCAGTGATAAAAGTATTCAACATTTTCTCTTTAGTAGTATAAGTTCTTTAAATTTTCGGGCCTTCTACAGGTAGGTTCCTTATAAAGTGGTTCCTTATAAAAAAGGCCTGTAGAAGTTTTGCTGAATGCCCTTGATATTTTAAAATACATGAACGTTATTATTTGGAATCCCCGCCCATTTACTATAAAGGCCGTCTAAAATCTTGAACAAATTACTAAATATTTTCTTGTTTAGGCCTAACCTTACCGGGCTTTTTATCTAACCCAGGGGTGTTTTCCACCCTCCCTCCTCAAGAAATTGCTTTCCAGTAGAGCTAGAGCAAGGATAAAACTTGGCACAGGCATTGGCCAATTTATTACTCTTGTTAAATTTTATGTCCTGAAGGAAAAGTTTTTGTTTCCCTTTGACTTCGTTCGCAAACAAGAACACGGAAGGAACCTCCAAAAGAACAAAATGTCTAGCCATTAGCAATAACATAGCATTGAATTGAATTGTACGCGTCACATAACATACATCTTTTTCTTCATTTCATTACTTGAAATCAGTTACGTAGTCATACTGTGGTCATATCGCAATTAACGCAAACCACTATCAGTTGTTAAAACAAAGAACAAGACAAGGAAGTTTATGGAAGACGCCAATATTAATGTTCTGGACGTCCATTAACACATGCAGTAACACCAAAATGATATGTGAAGACAGTTTTCAATATCTGTGAATGATGATAAGATTAGACTATCTAAAACATGGAATCCAGAATCCGGAATAAAAAACGCAGACTTCCTAAAACACGGGATCAAAGCACTTCTCTGTTGTTTTTTGCGTCGCGGTGTGCCTGCTTCTTTTTGGCTATCTTGAAAACCTGGAATGTGGAATATTGGAATGGAATATTGGAATATTGGAATGGAATATTGGAATGTCAAAAACTCGTAAATTCGACAATAATTTTGGGATTCGAGGCTGTTTCGAGAAAGTTCGACATTCCAATATTCCATTATTCCAATATTCCAATATTCCAATATTCCAGTATTCCAATATTCCAATATTCCAATATTCCAATATTCCAATATTCCAATATTCCAATATTCCAATATTCCAATATTCCAATATTCCAATATTCCAATGAGACTCATAGAATTAGAAGATTTACCTGTCTAGACATTAATAAGTGGAATCGGCTACCGCAGACGCAACACAAAACCTTTCACAATGCAATCTGAATTTGTCAATGTCGTGTCTTATCAAACTTCCCCAGGTCGGATGTGAACAAAACAGATCTTCATTTCTTTATGAGAAGATATACGTTTATACCAGTATAGTAGTTTATATTCATTGAGTTAATACTCACCAGGAGTCGAACCTCAGGAAGTGGGCGTTTAGAGCATTAGCCCTTGAACTGCCTGAACTAAAACTACACCTTTAAGGTCGGTGATTGAAGCAGGAAAACACAGTTTCCGGCCAATGCACCTGTCACCGCGGAGAAAGAGCCGCGGGAAAAGGGAAGATAAGAAGCAGAGAGTAGAAGGGCAGGAAGGAAGAACAATTAGGAGAAGTAACATGTAACCAAACCTCTACAGCTACAAGTAAGAGAGGGTAGGGAGGGGCAAAATAAATGACGGCGAGAAAAACGAAATTGAGATCTAGCCGTCAACTAAGAATGAACGATGAGGGCGTTAACTTGAAATCAGTTGTTGAATTAGGCGGAAGACTCTTGATTCATTCTTGTAAAGAATCATCCTGCATGACAATTTCATGGATAGGCGGAAAAACTATGAATTGCCATTGGAGTAAACCCACACTCCGTGAAATAAAATAGATGGGTAGCGAGTAGGCATCCCAGGGGGGAGGACTTAATAGCCCCCCTAAATAAGAACTGCAACATTAACTCTCCTGGTGGCATTAACTCCGCTTAAAACCTCGGCTCTAACCGGCATAAAGTAAAAAGATTGTCTACAGTCTGTCTAGCTTAAGCGAAAACTCAGTTTAGGTGAAATAAAGCTGCCCTTTTCAGTTTTTCGAAAAGAACATTATTGATATGCATACGATAATGGTTTGAAGTAGTCTAATTTGGCCGAAGAACTTCACACACGAAGGTATAACTTTCGCAAACGTGCATCCCAATAAATTTTAAGTTAAGTTTAGTAAACTAACATAATGCACGATCTAATACCCAAATACAAATTGGCAAAGCCGAATTGGCAAAGAAGTAAAACATAGACGAGCATCGTCTTTACTCTACATCATCTGATCTAACAATCACTCTAGGTCAAACAGAAACCTTTACAAAGTGTTAAAGTTTTACAATATTTACTTCTATCTACTTTCTTATTACGTGGCATACGTGACCTTCACAATATACTGCTGTAATCATAGATCATAGCCGATCTTAAAGTACCCCCCGCGAGAATCTCCTCCCCCAATCTTTACAAGAATGTTTAGTAGGTGTCCTAGTTCTTTCCTGAAGATCACTCATCTGGCCCAACAAATGCACATCGTTCCCAAGTGCAAAATCAAGAATGTCCAAGTGCTTAAAAATCTCAGTTTTACCTCAATCGTAGCTGTATCGTGGGGAGTCGTATTTTGTTGTATGTCCTAGTGGAATTCGGTTTAGTTTTCTGTTATTTCAAGTGTACTCTCGTTTTGTTTCGTTATTTATAATCATTGATCGCAATGAAAAATGCATTTGTTTTTTTTTTCACTTAAATTCCCTGTCCTTCCTTCGAAGCTCTTATTAAGAAATGAAGATCTGTTTTGTTCACACCCGACCTCGGGAAGTTTTATAAGACACGACACTGACAAATTCAAATAGCATTGTGAAAGGTTTTGTGTTGCGTCTGCGGTAGCTGATTCCACTTATTAATGTCTAGACAGGTAAATCTTCTAATTCTATGAGTCTCATTGCAATATTGGAATGTTGGAATGTTGGAATATTGGAATATTGGAATATTGGAATATTGGAATACTGGAATATTGGAATATTGGAATATTGGAATATTGGAATATTGGAATAATGGAATATTGGAATATTGGAAAATTGGAATATTGGAATGTCGAACTTTCTCGAAACAGCCTCCAATCCAAAAATTATTGTCGAATTTACGAGTTTTGGACATTCCAATATTCCATTCCAATATTCCACATTCCAGGTTTTCAAGATAGCCCTTCTTTTTTATTTATCTCCTAGACTTATTACCTGAGTCCCAGTTATCGCTCACCAGACCGAGACTACACCAAACCGAGATCGCTCAAACTGGGACTCATAATATTACGGACATTTTCTGGGACTGGCGGGAACAAAAAATTGTTCCCCGTTGAAACGAGGCTGGTTCGTTGCCTCGTCACAACAAAATATACGAGCCCTATTCGGCAGCCGATTTAGTACTAAATCTCGCAAAAAGTTTTGAACAAATATCGAAAAAGCTGGATTGGTAAGAGCTTTCTGCAAAAAAAATAGTAAGTTAAGTTTTAACACAAAGAAACATTGTAGTAGACTCACTACAAAAGTCGTAGATTCGCTCCCAGCCCCCTAAGATAAGACGCAACACAGCCCGCTCATACTACGACTTATAATATTTCAGTGTGGAAAAACGGACTGAAATTCGTTGCCTCGATTTCATTATTTTGTTCGCCTGAAGATGTGGCGACCCCCTGACAGAAATCTCTCTCATCCTAATTTTTCGCAGTTTCTTCAACTCGGCAAAGCAAAACAAAATTACAGAAAGTTTCAGAGCAGAGAGATGCAAAAAAATGAGACCCATTTTTGCTTCTTCAGTCCCTTTACCGATCTTGAAATCAATAAGTATGCAGCAGTTGTTTCTTCCAGAATGGCTTGTAAGTTTGCCTTTGGTAACGGGCAGGAAAATGAAATAGACTAACCTATCTACACGAAGCGACGAAGAAACAAACACAACAAAGTTCTGACCTGTTATTCTTATTAATAAGTCAAATTTTTATCAAATTCTTACCGCTAAAAGAAACTAACTTAAATGATAAGGCAAAACAACAAAATCCTACTTCTGCACCAGTCAGTTCACCAAAACAAATTTAGAGTTAGATAGACACCATGTTAAACTAGGAATGAAGCTGGCCGCCCAATTTCAGACAGTCTCAGCTTTTGTTACTTTCTATAGTTGAAGGAAAGAAATCATGGTGAATAATGAATGTTTGGGAACATTTATTCGTAAATACCAAAATGACTAAACTTAGTGAACTATGAAGGCAATGTTTTAAATATTTCAAGGCAAGCCCGCTTGCTCGAATCTAAAAAGCTATCTAGACCGCCGAAAAGCTTTAAATTAAAAGTTGTAAAAGAAATATTGGAAAGCTGAATTATTTTAATTTAATACTACCATATAGGTGTCTATAATTGTTCTGTAAATGTATTCAATGAAGCTGAAGAATATTTACTGTTGCAGATGTTTGCAGGTCTTCAGAGGTCTTCGCGGTTCTTCGGTTCTTCAGGCTGAACATTCTGTGTTGCCGTGAATTTAAACCCAAGTCCACACAAAGCAAAGCCAGAAAAAATCCTTTCTCTTCCAGTTAAACGCATAAAGCCAACATTAATTTGCCAAACAAGCACATTTGAGTTGAAGAGGAACTCTAGAATACTCTTTACCTTTCCAGTTCAAGTTGTAATTTATTTGCTGCGGCGCTGGCGTGAAGCTGTGGGAAAGTTTTCCCTCCATTTTCCCGACTGTTTTCACGGGGGGTCACAATTTAAGAAAAATGAACGGAAAATGGCACGTGAACGGCTCGAAATCACTGAATTAGCCAATCAGAATGCTCGATTTTGAAATGCCGCTCTCTGATTGGAGGAACAAAAATTTGTTCCCGATGGCCTAAGTAGTCCGGATTTTGAAACAGTAATATTAAGATATCAATTTAAGAGTTCAAGTAACTTTGCTGAAGTATTTTGCAAAATCTATGGATGTGACTTGGAAAGGTTTAATTTCTGGTTAGAGGAAGAACAACAGCATTTCATTTGCAAGAATTGTCACAGAAAAACTGAAAGTTTTATTAAAACATACAAAAAATCTACTGACATTGTGAATGGTTTGATTTCAAAGAATAATGAAAATAAGAATATCTTCCAAAAATATTTGGTTGAAGTAGAATCGACACCTAAAAATTCTCAAATATCATCTTTGGCAAATTCCCCTGTACGCAAGAAGTTACGTTTTGAAGATTCTTCTTCACAAGAACCAGCCAAGTCAAAAAAGCGTAAAATAGGATCACAGGAATTTTTAAATACAGTCAAGGTATTGCTTTATTAAAATTATTTGTTGTTTTAAATTCTTAAATTCATATTTCTCTATTAATTTTCAGAAGTTGCTGATGTGGTGATAGTTTTTTAACTGCAAGAAAGAAACTGAATATTGTTACTTGGAATATCGTTAAAATGAAAACTTTCTGCCAATACCTTAAAGACATTATTTTAGGAATTAATATGCATATGTATTATAATAAAAAAGATGTTACAGATTCTCCTTTGATGCTACTGTATAGGGGGGAAACTTTTCAGGGAGATGCAAAACAAGGGTGGTATATGTTTTTTACATTTTTGGTTTCCTTCTTATCCTCTGAGTTATATTTCAAGGGAGATATAACATATTTCTCCTCAAACTTTATCCCTGCCCAATATACAGGGTAAAAAATTGGTAGACATTGGTGGAATGGAAAATATCATTTGGATTTATTTGTCTTTCTTGTTCTCTTTTATTGCTGTTTGGAGGAAATATCACTTATCAACATTATGTTGATAAGTTATGCAACTAGAGTTGACAATACAATTTTCCTTAAATTGATTTGTTTTTCATTGATTGTGTCATCTCTGCCAAACCGAAGGTAGCACCTCTTATTCTATCCAAATAAGGGGGTTCCCCAGCACTCTAAGGGGCATCTAAAGGGCGTGGTCCCCTATTTTGCTCGCTTGTCCACCCCACTTTTTGCAGCTGGCACCAGCCCTGAGTGTATTATCAATCTTCCAGTGGCAGAGTAAAATCCAGGGCTTTTGTGCATTGGCACAGATTATCAAGTAAGAACTATCGAGGGGGTATTTCACTCGTCAAAATCGTGGTCGAGTTTTTCGTTAAGCAAAATGATCTTCAAAGCGATTATCAAAGAAACAATAAAACTTCCAGCAAAAATGTGCGAGATTTTCAAGGAGTGAATTGCCCCTCGATAGCTTACATTTCAGTGGCTGATTTCAATGTTTCCTTCTTTTGCGTGTTTCCAATGAAATGAACAGTTGGGCGCTCCTGCAATCAATATAAGTACACTGTTTCTTAATATTGACTTTGATTTCAAAAAAAAGGCGTGGCGTAAGAGGTTTAAGTCGTACACATACACGCATTTATTTTATAACCTTACCTTACCTTGGCCGATCGAGCCAAAGTACGGGCACTGCAAGACATATGGTCCTATATGGCCATATGGTACCTTTGCAAGCAGGCCTCCTTTTTTCTTTTGAATTTCTTATTCCTATGGACTTTTACTTACTTCTATTTCTATTTGAGGTTACTTATGCAGATCAGAGCAGGACTTTGCGTGGAAATATTGGAAAAGCTGTTTCAGCTCTTGGAAGGAGAAGATTTTCGCAAGCAAGCAACAATTTAATAAGCGACAACAAAGTCCAAAAATCACTGGTAAAGGTGTTTCAGAACAAAATCCGAGAAGAGTGCGCTAGAATTTCATCTCCAAAATTTAATTCTGCTTTCCGGATGAAAGATATCACGAAACTGAGTACGGTCAAAATAGCGCGTTTGTTTAAGGAGATAAAAGATCACGCACCAATGTCTTACTGCTTCCTCACTGCCATGTGTGACAAGAAAAAAGATACAAAAACAGATAAAAAGAAACAAAGTCGTTTGTGCATGGCGTTTGCCATTCTTGCCAATCATAGAAACAGAAACTTGAATGTCATGCAAAAATTGATCAGTAGTCTGCTTTATAAATCAAAAGCAAGGGTGAAGGTTCGTATGACAAAGCCGCACTGGCGAGGGGCAATTCACTTGATGGGAATCTCAAAACAAACTTGCCATACATTCTACTGATTTCTCCGAAATCATTTTGTTCAAACAGGAATCTGGCACACCTTTTTTAAAAGTGAAATACCCCTTACATACAGGCAGGCTTTTTAAATTACTTGTAAGCATATGTGATCATACAAAACAACACCTTTTGATCAACTTCTATATCTTTATTCAGATATTCAAGCGCCTGGCACATTTCGGTGTAAGTCTGTCTCATCCGTCGACGCTGAGAATTATAAGTAAACTGTGCGAAAAGTTTGACGACGAAGTAAATAATTGGAAATCAGAACTTGAAAAACAGATGAGGCAAGATATATCAAACAAGGTGAAATAAAAGTTTTATTTACTTATTCATAACAAACAGTGATTAGTATAATCTATACAGATGTTCTTGCTAAAATTTTTAAATAATCTAAGGATTCTTTATTGTAAAACAGGAGTCTAACGAAACTCTAAAGAAATGTGAATCAAACAAGATACCACTGGATCATCTTTATGTCAGCGTCCCGGAGAACAATGATAATATGCTTGCACATGGAGCTGCACTATCAACGCAGGTATATACTCAACTCAATCTTGTAAACTCAATCTACCATAAAATTGAATTCAAAAATTTATTTCGATTTTAAAAATAAGAAACCACTTAATGAACAACTAGGCCTGGACTGACCTAAGGTTAAGCAACTTGAGGGCTCACTTGAATCACTGTTAGCAACTAAGAAGTCAAACAACCAAGTTGCAGCATTCAAATATAAAAATGTACATACATTGCATTCCATCGTTCATAGTTTTCATTTTCGTCTTTTGATGTGATTTTATAGAAACTCATTTGTAAAAGCGAAATTGTAAAAACTAATAAGCAACTTTTAAGCAACTTTGAGGGCTGAAATGTCCAAAATACTCTTACACGCTTTTGTTTTAAGGAACACCTTTATAAGGAATTCAAGACTGAAATTTCCAAAAATTAAGGAATTTTAAGGAATTGTCCAGTCTTGGATGAAAACGAAGAATACCTTTTTTCAAGAACTAGATGGTTTATGCATATAACTAACATAAAAAACATTATAAAACTTGTAATGCTCAAACGTTTTCTTTGTCGTTGTGATAAGAAATAAACAAACAAAATATATTCGAATTATACATTTTCCCAATTTAGGACACCGATCAAGAGGAAGATCATGCTACTAATTCAGATGAAAAATTTGTGGAACAAAAGGTTGGTATTACAAAGTAACCGAGAACAAAGAAATAAACTAGGTATAATTCAAGAAGATCGAGAGTCTTCAATAATTTCAAACAAGTCTTCCGCTAATGAAGGATTATTAAGTTTTGTTTCAGTAACCAAATCTTCGACGGTAAGGATATAACAGCAGGAAATCATGATCTGGTCAAATAGGAACTGCCAAAGACTTAACGAATATTCATTGGAGCCATGATCAACTTCGTAAACTTCTGTTTTATACTCGAGCAAACTTTCTTCCAAAACTTTCATTCCTTCTGATGACATTGACCAGTCAAGGAAGAACTCATCTTCCTCAGAAAAAGTGGCAAACTCCGCTGGCAATTGCCATGGCCGACGCATGCAGTCCCCACAATTACATTCCTTTCGACAGATGTCACAACAACGACAGCCAGTCGGATGTGAAGATGACATATTGAACTGCATGTCCTTATTATCATCCAAGGTGATGTGGAAATGTTTATTAAGAAATTTCCTTCTGCACAAAGAATTAGAGACGGTGTATGATCTCATTTCCTCAGTTGTCGACCCCTTGCCAATGGTGCCGTTGTTTATTACAAGGGAGAAGGATTGGGGGATATTTCTACCTCCTCTTCCACTCTGCTGGGCAAAAGATTCTAGACTTCTAGGAACAGAATAGTTCACAATCAAAGAAACATCAGGGAAGTCAAGTCCCATTTCAAAAGATGTTGTCGCAATAACGACTCTCACAGCAGAGCTTGGCTTCTTAAATTCATTCAGAACATGATCTTTGTTTTCATCATCCGTTGCACGGTGAAACATCGCAATTAATCGCTTTTTAAAAGATACAGCTCTATCACAAAACTGATCAGTTTTAAGTTCAAAGGACAGATACTTGAATATGTAAGAGACAGTGCTGACATTACGGCAGTAAATTACCATTTTCATGGCATTCTGTTTCTGTTGACGCAAAGTGCTTGCCACCCAGTCAAGAAAAGTCGTATCACCTGGTCTAAGCGTTAAAACCTCATAATAGATGTTTGTTCTGTCAGATGACATCCAAACAGTGCTTGGATTTTGCAGAAGCAAACTTTTATATACTTCACTTTTTATCCTTTCTGTAGCCGTTGCAGTGAGAGCGACAAAACGAACATCACTGCGCAAAAATGATCGAAGGTGTCCAAGTCTTCCATAACTTGGTCTGAAATCACTGCCCCTGAAATATAAAGGAGTTTTCCTCAAACCCGTATATGAAACTATCTTTCTCGAGATATATCATAATGTGTATTTGAAACAATTTGTTTTCTTTTAGCAAAACACCAAAGCTGAAACGCTCCATCCTGCTTTTCAAATTATATTCGACAATCTGAATATTCAAAGACACGCAAGACATAAGACCTCAGAAAATAAAAATGAGCGATACGATTTAGTACAGGCCATGGCCGTAAAAGATAGAGTGAATGTCCAGCATCTGTCAGACCAAAATCGCAACTACAGCATTAGCACAGCAAAACCAGATTTGTGGATTACATCTAAGGGTGAATACAAAGAAATACAAACCATGCTCACCAAAATTGTGAAGAATATAATATGTCATCAAATGGCTTATTTCAAAGAAAACTATTCGCATCTGGCTCCAAATCATTTTGAGCATCAATTTCAAGATGAGATGAGAC
>JACTAT010000357.1:159249-225186 GCA_014526335.1 Chrysaora quinquecirrha | reverse complement strand
CTTTTAGGTGACATGTCTAAGGCTGGCATTGCCCTTCTGATTCGTTGTCGTTAGTATCGCCCTTCTGCTCCATCAAATTTATAATGTTTGAAAAAACTGAATTTTCAGTAAGATGAATATGAACATAGGAGAAACAAAACCCTTCAACAAACCCTGCAAACCTTCTGTAAAAGGAAATGAGGAAATAAACTACTAATTTCAAAATTTTCATCCGTCATTTTGTCTTTCTGTATTTGAATCCTTTGGAAATGCGTGAGATGTTTTGCTGCAGAGGAAGTTTTAATCTTTGATGACAGCACAGATTAGTGAAACAATGGACTGTACAAGGTTAAGCACCTCCAAGGGATGCTTAACTTGCCCAAGCGGCTTCTTTCATCCGTTCTCGAGAACGTTCTTGATAAAAAGTACCAAAATTGACCATCTACACGGTAACTGTAAGTGATAATTCGCTTAATCCCTAAAAGAATTTAAGAACGACCGTTTTCAGCTCTCGTGTAGATGCGCCCTAACATAAAGCCATTTTCCTAGTTATCTGAGCATAAAAAAATTGTTATTTCTCTGGGGGGGGGGGTGTTGCCACGGATATCTATATTTTCCAGGGCATCAGGAAACTTTTTTTTACTTCCATTACCTATAAATGGGGGATGCTTTATGAGTTTCCAGGGCCTTCTATCAATTCAGCAGTCTTCAGAGAGTGAAGAAATATAGCTTACTTCCATTACTGTTTGTGCATAAAGGTAGAAAATTTCCAGGGGGTCATTTGGCAGCACTAAAAATTCCAGGGGTTTCTAAAAATTGTTACTACTTCCATTACATTTCTCGCATTTAGTGATGCTGCTAAAAATTTCAAAATTTCCAGGGGGTTTTCCACCTTCAGAGGTTCAATATCCAGGGGGTATGACCTTCAGCAAAATAATACTTCCATTACCCTGTATGGATAAATAATGGAATAGCCCCTATCGGCTGAGAAGCACTCAAAAAAATAAACTTTCAGTGGTACATATCAAATATGGGAAGCCTTCAACCCTTTTTCAGAAAAATTTAGACCTTTCAAGTTAAAGTGTATGGACTCACCAACGCGAAATGCAATGTGCTTCGTCAATAACAACTGCTTTCAACTTCCTAATATAATTATCAGATGTCAAAACTCCTCGCCACTCCGACTCTACAGCTGCCTCTGGTGTCATCAGGACGATTTCAAATTTTCCCTCCACAACATCACGCTTAATCAAGTCGTCATTTTGCAATTCGCCCACGAATGCTGCTTTAACGCCTAACTCTAAAAGCCTATTGGTTTGGTCACCCTGGGGATACATTCAGCAAGGCAATGACCTCCTAAGGGGATTTGTTGGGTTATAAAACTCAATGCATGTGATTTAGCCATCCTTCTTCAGCAACTCGCAATATAAGATGTAGCTGCTCGACGTGACACCGAAAGCCGTCGCTGCCAAACGGTGCTTGGCCTGGAACATTTTAATAGGCCTAAGGTAATACTAAAAATCTGGAGGAACATTGAAGCGTGAAGTTGTATATCTATTCCTCATTCCTGTTAATTTTTCAGGCCATTGTTTGTGCCAGTTGTTTTTTCAATTTTTTGTTGCATTTTGCAATCATACCCAGTGTTTTTCTGCAACAACGTGTCTATTTAGACCTCATTTCCTCAGTAGATATATTTAGAGGCCGTTTCAGTGCTGCCGACCAGTTTTGTGTCGGCCTAAACACCTCCTGGCATTGAATTTACCTGTTGTTATTGCTTATTTAAGGGTGCAAAACATTGCATAAACATTAGAGGCACCGATACAAATTTTGCTCATTCGTTTTACACAACTTAAGCTTACTATCTAGATACCTATGAAGATGTATGGGTATCTTGTTGTCCTGTTAAAGGGTTGTTGTTCAATGATTTTTCTTGCATCTTGCCAGTGAACCTGACAAATTCTGACTATCAGAACTTCATATTATGTGGCCCCATCAGTTTATTGATTGTTCAATGATTTTTCTTGCCAGTTATGGTGGACCTGAAAATGCTTACAATCAAAATGTTATTATGTGGCCCCATCAGTTTATTGATTGTGCAATAATTGTTTCTTGCATGTTGATGTTGGATCTAAAAATGCTTACAATCTAAAATTTTATTATGTGGCCCCATCAGTTTATTGATTGCGCACTTGTTGTTTCTTGCATGTTGATGGTGGACCTAAAAATGCTTATAATCAAAATGTTATTATGTGGCCCCATCAGTTTATTGATTGTGCAATAATTGTTTCTTGCATGTTGATGGTGGACCTAAAAATGCTTATAACCAAAATTTTATTATGTGGCCCCATCAGTTAATTGATTGTGCAACAATTGTTTCTTGCATCTTGATGGTGGACCTACAAATGCTTACAATCGAAATTTTATTATGTGGCCCCATCAGTTTATTGATTGTGCAATAATTGTTTCTTGCATGTTGATGGTGGACCTAAAAATGCTTATAATCAAAATGTTATTATGTGGCCCCATCAGTTTATTGATTGTGCAATAATTGTTTCTTGCATGTTGATGGTGGACCTAAAATGCTTATAATCAAAATGTTATTATGTGGCCCCATCAGTTTATTGATTTACAATAATTTGTTTCTTGCATGTTGATGGTGGACCTAAAAATGCTTATAATCGAAATGTTATTATGTGGCCCCATCAGTTTATTGATTTACAATAATTGTTTCTTGCCAGTTGATGGTGGACCTGAAAATGCTTACAATTGAAATATTATGTGGCCCCATCAGTTAATTGATTGTGCAATTAATTGTTTCTTGCCAGTTGATGGTGGACCTGAAAATGCTTACAATCAAAATGTTATTATGTGGCCCCATCAGTTTATTGATTGTGCAATATTTGTTTCTTGCCAGTTGATGGTGGACCTGAAAATGCTTACAATTGAAATATTATGTGGCCCCATCAGTTAATTGATTGTGCAATAATTGTTTCTTGCATGTTGATGGTGAACCTAAAATGCTTACAATCGAAATGTTATTATGTGGCCCCATCAGTTTATTGATTGTTTAATGATTTTTCTGGCATGTTCATGGTGGACCTGAAAATTCTTACTATCAAAACTTTTGCAGCCCTGTCAGGTTATTGATTTTTTCAATGATTTTTCTTGCATGACAGTGGACCAAAGCAGCCTTGCGATCAAAATCTCATATCAAATATTTTGACACAATTGATTGTTAATTATTTGCCTTGCATCTTTAACAATGAACCTGAGAAAAGCTTACTATCAAAAGTTGATCTTCTTGTGGCTCCTCATGCTGTTAGATTATTTCCATGATTTCTCTTAACTTTTTATGGTTGGCCATTGAGCCTCATTTTCAAAGTTTATTCATTCTATTCTTGAGGTTTTGCCACTAAATTGGTGATGATGCCATTGCTGTCTTTTGTGCAGCTTAAGTTCTGCTTACTTATGGCTCAGCAATGAATATTGGATTTTATTAATCGCTACCCTACAATATAGGTTGCTTCTATGAATTAATAGGGTTTTTATATCGTTGCAGATACTATTGCGATTGGCTTTTTAGTTCTTATGAAAATATGACGTCATATGTAGCAATTGCTTTTAGAATCTGTTTGTATGTTTCTTTCTTTTGATAATGTTTTCTTTTTCTTCTCATGCTATTGAATTTCTATCTTTTCATCCTTCACAGTCACTCGGGGGCTTAACTAAAGGCTCTAATCCATGGTCTCTGACTGTTGGTCTGAGTGGCTGGGTTGGGTTTATTTTCTCTTTGCTTATACTACTTATGAGTTTCTATTCACATATTTTTTCCGAAGCTGTTTTTTATTCCAACCCAGCCACTCAGATATCCTTTTTACATGTCAAGATACAAAGTATGTGCTCTTCTTTTTATGCTCAACAATTTTCTGACTGATCTGATACTTAAGTTCATGATATTATTTTGCATGTTGTTTATGCAATGGATCTCATTTTTCATTGATTGATTTTTTCATTGTTATATGCACTTCCTTTACCTCTATCAATTAGTGGATTTGCTGATAACTCGTATGTAATATTTATGTAATTGTCTGATATTTTCTTTACTTGATCTGATATTCCATGATAGTTCTGCAGGGGCGTAGCATCTTCTTTTCATCTTTTGCAATTTAATCCCTGTGGTTGCCTATGATAATAGTTTTCTCTTATTGAAACATTTGCTTTTCTTTTTTCTTATTAGTTTATTTGTTATATGATGTCTTTCATTAGATTTTGTGATTTTGTTATATTTTTTACTACTCTCTTATTCCTCTTTCCACTCTTAAATTCCATCTTCCTCCTTCTTAGCCACTCGGGCTTATCTAAAAACCTTAATACGCGGTCTCTGACTGTCGGTCTGAGTGGCTGGGTTGGTGAATTTTCTCATTCCTTTGCTATTCAAATATCAATTCTTACCTCCTCTTGCTTTCTTCAATTTAATCTCTGCACTATATTTGCTTTTATGCCGTGTTTGTATTTAACATATTTTTCAGAAGCTGTTTTTATTCCAACCCAGGCACTCAGATATCCTTTTTACATGTCAAGATACAAAGTGCTTTAAATTTTATTGCTATCAGATATCCTGCCTTTTGCTATGGAGGGAGTTTCTACCAATTGAGGTCTTGATAAGTTCCATACCATTTTATACAGGGCATGTGTAGTTTCCTATCTTTGTTTCATACAAGGCTTTTTCTTTTTTACGCTGCATAAAGAGTCACCTTATATGAGTCTATGTTTTATCATATGAATCACACCTACATATACAAACTAGGTTGATTTCCATATGTATTGCTCAGGACTTGGTGTTTAGGTAGGTTGTTTGGAATACATTTTATTGTTGTGCCCTAATCTAAGTTCACTTTTGATTTTTCTTATTCCCCAGGGTCACTCTGTTTCCTTTTACCAATTATTGCTTTAGTTTGTCTCACCAATCAATTGTTGAATTGTGCCTTTAGCACGTTGGTTTCTTTTTTCCCACCTGTCATTGACTAAAATTGTTTACCTTTGCTAACCAGGATTCATGTTATCTTAGTTTCGAATTAGGGGGACTTTGTTTTGTTTATTGCTTTACCAAAATATATTACTTTGTAAAAACCTAACTGGTACTTCCCCTGGATTTTGTAAAGCATGCTTTTCCAATGTCAAACCTTTACTTTTCAATTGTTATGCCTCAACAAACTTCGCTAACATAACTTAGTCGTATTAACAAAGGTGTAAAAATTTTGTTGTTATATATCCAGTACTGGCATCTACAACAAATTATACAGAAACGACAGAATTTGCCATTATTGGGTGGTTCATTATTTCCTTGGGGCATCCCTTATCCAATGTGTTTAATTACCAATAACCTTGTATTCCCATTGCTTTAACTTTGCATTCAGCAAAATGTGTTCGGTAGCTTAGAGTAGATAGGATGATCGTTAGGGATAGTTTCACCTAAATTCCCCTAACTGAATTTTTTCGCGTTGGATTTGTATTATAAATTCGCTTGCTTTTCTTTTACTTAGCATCCAGGGCCTTATACAAATGATAGGTCTGATTATTCATCATAGCTTTATACGCTAACCAGACTGCCTTATCAGGTAGTATTTCATTTCATGTGCTCCTTTTAGGTCTTGCAGGATTTCATTTGTATTCGCTGAACTGTCTACTACAATTATTTCAATTCAGTTCTTACTAAGGTTTCTGTTAACTAGGTTTAATTACGTTAGGTAAAATTAAGTTAGGATAACTTAGGTTAATTAAGCTAAATCAAGTTAGGTTTTATTAAGGGTTACGTAAGGATTGGGTTAACTCGTTTCATCTTGATATTGTTTTTATGTCAGTCTGTTACTACTTTACTGAGCAAAGTGCCATGTGCATTTCGATCTTATCCGTCCTCCGCGGGGGTTTTACTCTATTTTTGTAACCCCTTAGAAGGGGGTAACTTCTTTCAACCCTTTTAGGTTTTCGTCGTGTTACTTAACTTTTATCTTGTTCCATTAATTTGTTTTGTTATCTTTTATCTTCTTATTTTCTTGAGGAATTCGGTGAGTTCCTCTCGACACCCTTCACGACAGCCAGTTGATGCCGATCGAAACTTCATCATCATTTTCTCTTTCAGCCTTATGTCTTGTCAGCAGAATTCCATAGCTGGCCATTTCCCAGCCAGCTAACATTTCTTTTCCTAGGTTTGGCTTGCTCCTATTCCAATGTTTGCTGGCAGAATGCTGATTCTCAGTTGGAGTAATGTATTTTTGCTGGCGTACATTGTTTCTTAGAATGTTATTTTTAGTATAAGATTTTTTCGTTGTGAATGCTGTGTCTTCTTTCTCTGCTGGATACTATACAGGGACTCCAACATATTGGAGATTTTAATCACGGCACTTTTTATCTTTTCTACAATCCTTATTCGGTTTCGGGCTTATCCCTATGTGGATTTTTCTCTTACCCCTACTTCTAATACCCCTACTTTCTAATGCTCCTATTCTATTTGAGTTATGGATATAAGGTGTCTTTTCCTATGCTGTCCCTTGCGGTAATCTTAGTATATTGGGGTATTCTGCCTGTATCATACTGCTGCCTCCGGAGCACTCTCCATATCTTAGCCAATTGGAAGGAAGAGAATAGGATTCGGTGAGGATAGATTACTATTCTCACCGGATGCAAATCTCTGAATTTGTAACGAGGCTAAGATAAGACAATCTAAAGACCCCCTGGGGATACATTCAGCAAGGCAATGACCTCCTAAGGGGATTTGTTGGGTTATAAAACTCAATGCATGTGATTTAGCCATCCTTCTTCAGCAACTCGCAATATAAGATAAGCTGCCCCTCCACTCCTCCCGCAGCGACGGTCTCGCCTACTCTCTACCTTTCAAACAGCGAAGCCTCCTTCGCACTCTCCATATCTTAGCCAATTGGAAGGAAGAGAATAGGATTCGGTGAGGATAGATTACTATAGCTACCCTGGGCACCAGACTTTCAATGTATAGAAAAATTAAATTTTCTTGAAATTGAAAGTCTGGTACCCAGGGTAATTTTTAGCCAGTGCTTTTGTAGAAATTATTGTTTGTGCTTTTGCCTCAAATTTTTGCTAGCCACGCTCCTAACCTAAATCTTGAGTTTTCTCGCCCCCCAGAGGACAAGATCCAATAACAGTCCCTGGCCCGAACATAGCATTCAATTTTTTAGGCCAAAACAATCTTCGACTTCGAGTCATTAGATGCAAGAACATAGCAATGCTGTCGCAATGTGCGAAGGATAACGGTGTTGCATCAATCTAGTTTAACATCCATAATGTTCAACGATGTCTCTCATGTCAAGATCTCTCAAAGGCTATGCAACAAATGAATGCAGTTTTCTTGCGAAATGATTTTAAGGAAGATAATAACTACTACAGATGATAGCAGTAACAGATTTTCTGTCTAATGCCCTAAAGGGTATATAAGAAATCATAAGAAACAACGATTGGTAGCGGTTGAATAATCCGAATTTTGATCCAAAGTAGCCAGTCAGTTAAGTACTGCAGATTTCGCATCTTGCGATCTGAACACCAATCAGTGAGCTGGGAACAGTGGAAGACAATAAGATTAGCTAAAGATCCCCCTTGCAGGAAGCCCGCGGTATACGAGCTCAAAGTGAACCGAGACATCTTCCGCTCTGCTATTCGCACCAATTTCGATCCAGCTACGAAAGAAAACTAGTTTTGTTGCGGATCTCATTGCGGGCAACCATTTCATCATTTAAAGTTTGATCCGCATCTTTCTTGACCCTTTTTTTTTATCCGTCAACGTGTGAACGGGAGCTAGAAGTCAGAGCGAGAACGAACTGCTACCCAGCAATGAATATTCGCCTTGATGCAGACAGACTTGAAAACCCTAAAGTATGGGAAAAAATTATTCGAATAGAAAAGCAGTCTTTCATAAATTTGCTACCGAGCTAGACCTATTTATAATTCCAACACTACTAATCTTTTGTATAACTTCGGCCCCCTCAACAGAGTATTGTAGCTATTCTCATGTAATCGCAACTTTTTTGCAACTCATTTATCGCAACGCTGCGTTCGGCTATTACAAAACCTCTTATATAATCGACCCCCAACTGAGCCAATGTTGTGAAGAAAAGTTTCAGCCTGCATTCTTATTGTTACTACTTGCATTTTCAAACAATCTCTTATCGATTCTCTGCGGTTTGATAACCAGTCCTCCAACTTAACTCCAATTCGAATTGAATCTGAGACTTGCAAAACATTCGGCAAGATGGTCTGTGAATCAGTTTCCCTGATGGAGTTTTTTTTGCATGTAAAGTGTCTTGAATCTTCAGCACTTGGTACGATCAATAATGCAAGTCTGGCAGTTCGTTTCATGGGGGAGGTACTCATATGTTATGACATACGGGACATGCCGCCGAACAGGGTATCGTTTTCAGATTTTCGATTCCAGGACCGGGTATCACTTTTCTTCTTCTGACAGGATGACAGGCTCTTGCTTTTCTTGGTTTGGATCTGCAAACAGATCGATGTTGTGTAATTCAGACCATATGACGAGCCAAATTTGCATTTCTGAGGAAATTCCCTTTCAAGACAACGCTTGTTCATCCTAGCATCATCAGAAACCTTTTCCATCAGATATATGCAAAGGGTCTACTTTTCCGATAAATGGCTAGCTAGCTACCATCACATATATGCGAAAGGTCTACTTTTCCGATAAATTGCGAGCTAGCGAATCTTTGGCCTTCACTTGCTCTTATTTGCCAGCTTTAGATCATGAAGAAAAAAGACAGATCGACACAGTCCTGCGAACAATAAAGGATTATTTTTTCCAATGTTAAAACGAAGCTTGTGTAGAACAGTCCAGGTCTTTCTGATCTATTTTAAGACTCGGGAATAACTTAAACCAAGCTTCTGTGCTTTAACGGCTGTTCCAGTGACAGTACCTGTCTATGTGTTGCGATTATTTCTATGTGTAATGCCGCGTGATCAATGGAAGATCAGCAGAAAAAAGCATAATAATCTTTTACAGAAGTCTATGGATCCTCTCTGACAGCTCCTACAATCCTCTTCATGAAGGCCTTACTTCAGTTGGATGTTCATTGTATGCGTTTTTCTTATGTTTACAAACCATATGACTACTTTTTATAATTTACTTTTACCCCGATTGAGTTTTTCACAGTTTGAGACATGACATCATTATGACTTCATAATGACGTCAGAAAATTTATAAAAAAGACGTAAAAAGAAACAAAATGCTATAAATGTTCAAAGAAATGCCTTTTAACCATTGATAAACTTACAGAAGTCAAAACTAAAAGCATTTTGTAAATGAAATGCAATGTGGATTCTGCCTTACGTCATCAAGACGTCATGCAAATTAGAACCAGATTTTGAATTGCCAATATCAAAATTCATAATTTCCATAAAATTTTCTATCGATCCATATCAATTGCATAAAATTAACAGAAAAATTCACGGAGCTCATTTGGTGACAAAAGGACACTGAATATAATGCTTCAGGATCTGATCAAATCAACGCTAAATTTCTAAAAATAGCATATAACCAACTCACGAGGTCTCTAACTTCTATAATTAAAAATTTATATAACAAGAGAGATTTCCAACATTGCTTAAGAAGGCAAAATTAACACCAGTATATAAAAAGAATCACCCCTTCATCAAAGCAAAATAAAAACCGATAAGTCTGCTGACTTCCTTCTCGAAAATTTTTGAAAAAGTTATAGAGCTACAGCTACAAGCCGTCATTGGCACTAAACTCTCGAATTTTCTTTGTGCTTATAGGAATACCTTCTCATCCCAGATTGCTCTAATAAGGGTAATAGAAAAGTCAAAACTTGCTCTTATAGCTCAGAAAATGTCGGTGTCGTCCTTATGGATCCTTCAAAGGCATTTGACTGTTTACCAAAAGACCTCCTTATAGCAAAACTGCATGCATATGGCTTAAAATCTAGTGCACGTGGACTCTTATGTAGTTACCTTTCAAATAGATTGCAGCGGGTAAAAGCTAATGGGATCTGTAGCACAAAGAAAATTCTTAAAATCGGAGTACCTCAAGGATCAATTCTTGGCCCAGTTCTGTTTAACATTTTCATTAACGATAAATTCTACGTAATGAAAGATGGTTCGCTGTGTAACTTTGCTGATAATAATACTATCTTCGCAAACGCCAAAAATATTGGCGAATTTATACCCACAATCAAACTAGATGTGGGTTTTCAAAAAATAAAATGATTGCTAACCCCTCAAAATTTCAATCTATTTTGATCGGAAAAACAAAGGTGATATAAATAACTTTATTATAAAATAAAAGAAAATCTGGACATAATAAATACAAGTGAGGTAGCTTTACTTGGAATAAGAATTGATAAAGAATCTAAATTTGACGCACATATGGACAAAATTTGCCAGAAAGCATCAAGAAGACTAAACGCGCTAAAGAGATTATCAAAATACTTAGGAGATAAAGAAAAGAGATAACTAGTAAACTCCTTTATAATGTGCCACTTTAACTATTGTCCCCTTATATGGCTCTTCTGCAATAAAAAAAAGCAAAGATAAAATTGAAAAAATTAAGAGAGATCCTTACGTATAATTACAAATTACAAATTACAAATTAAACTTCGAAGACCTTCTTAAAATTGATAATAGTACAAGTATTCATATAAATATCATTCAGAGTTTGGCATTGGATTGGAGGTCTACAAAACCATGAATTCGCTAAATCCATATTTTCTGAATGATTTCTTCAAAGAAACAGACACATATTATAATCCCCGAAGTGAGAAGCTCTGAGGGTTCCGAAACCAAAAACAACTAAATTCGGAATAAAATTTTTAAGCAGTCTTGGAACAAAAATGTTGAATTCCTTACCAAACGAAATTAAATTAGCACGGAATGAGAAACACTTTAAAATATTGACCAATCATGGTTTGCAAACAATGCAGCTTGATGTTGCACTTTCTGCCAGCATCAAGTAGTTATATGGCTAATCTGATTTGATAAAGAATAAAAGCGAAAAAAACAACAACAAAAAAACCAAAAAAAAACAAACAAAAAAGAGTACTTCTACCACTGCTTATGTTTGTTTAATTTATTCTTGAGTACTATGTCAAAACAACATTAAACAATATATATTATTATGAGATGAAGAGCTGAAGCCATCTCTATTCAAAATATCACCGCCGAAACTGTTACTCGTGCTTTGTGCAACGATGAATAGCACTTGTCGGAGTACCATCGACAATGACCACCAAATTCTACAACTATTTAACCCGAAAATTTATGGACAATCGAACTTTTTGACCCTAAGCTGAGACCACGATTTTGACCACAATTGTTGAGAATATCACACTCTCTCTTAGTTCGGTCGAATTATATAGACGATTTCAGACAAAAAAGACTCAGACAAAATCACTTTGTCATAATTTCATGAACGCAATCTTTACACTACGTTTTTACTCAGAACACTAACTCAAAATTGGAAAGTCTAAACTCATATTACACCAATGAGGAAATCAAGATATATTTTGTCCAATCAAAATTTAGAATAACAGGAAAATGACAAAACCCTTAATACAATAGTTTTACGCAAATACTTAGTAGTTTAAGTTAACAAAACATGAATCAGTTTCCTCGTCTCAATCTGAATACGAGGCTATTACGCATTTACTCCACTACACAGGAATAGGAAGAAAATATTTTAATCTTTGAATAGTAAATATATATATTGCAGTATTGAAATGAATGAACCTAAGGAAAACACTGAAATCTATATCCATAACTGAGAAAACATGATAAGTAAAAGCAAGCATGCGGGGTTTTCCCAACACACCCCCCTCCTTGACCCAGTTAAGGGTCAAGCATGAGTTTGGACAGCATGCGCGCATCCCTAGCGGCAGCCCTCAGGGGCCGGTTCCTTTCCCCACAACCTTCAACTTTCCTCCCTTCCTCATTCGCTCCATTCTCTTCCTGTATCTCTCCACCTTCACCTTCGCTACTATTAATTTCTAACGGAAATAACTTTTGTAAAGGTCTAGACAAAATTTCATACTTACCTCTACCCATTCTTCTAACTGTAGCTCCTCTTACCTCTCCATCTTTCCCAACAATCAAATCTTCTACTACTCCCATTTTCCATTCGTTACGTTTGACGTTATCTTCGTAAATCAGAACCATATCACCCTTTTTTACATTGGCTGGTGTAGAAGACTTTAATTTATGGTACTCTCTCAGGTCAGTTAGATATTCTCTCCTCCATCTATTCCAGAAATGTTGAAGTTTCCTAGTAAGATAAAGAAATCTTTTAGACAATTTATCTGTACTCACTTCGTCATCATTGACATTCAGCTCGATATTTTCGGATAAAATAGGTAGTCTTCGCCCAAAGATTAAATGGGATGGGGTGAGAGCTTCTTCTAACTCATTGTATTGATAGGTCAGTGGTCTTGAATTAACAGTGCCTTCAATTTCAGTTAGAACTGTACTAAGCTCATCAAAAGAGAGTTTAGCATTCCCAAGCACTTTCCTTAAACATCTCTTCACTGTCCCTACCATCCGTTCAAAAATACCTCCCATCCAAGGCGCGCGCTCTAGATTAAATCTCCATTTAATACGTTTGCTTCCCAAAAAGCTATTTACAGTTCTATCATTAGCAAGTTTTTCCATGAGCCTTGCGGTTGCCTTAAATGTCTTGGCATTGTCCGACACCATCAGAGTAGGCGTGCCTCTTCTGGAGCAAACGCGTCTCAAACAATTAACAAATGTGGATGTTAAAAGATTTTCCACAAGTTCAAGGTGTACCGCCCTTGTTACACAACAAGTAAAGAGAGCGATGTAGCACTTACTCATTTCACCTGAACTCCCCTTAACATAAAGTGGGCCCGCAAAATCTACACCAACCTTGCTAAAAGGTGGCGACTCCTTAACCCTAAAGTCTGGCAGCGTTGCCATGGCAGGTGTATTGTAACACTTTCCTTCTAATTTCCTGCAGATAAAACAATTTTTTATTACTCTTTTAACGTATTGTCTGCCCTTGGTTACCCAAAACCTTGATCTCAACTCGGCCAATGTTGCCCTTTCTCTACAGTGGTGCACCCTCTCATGGCAATCAATAATCACCAACTCTGTAAACTTGTCATCCTTTGGCAGTAATATAGGAAATTTAGTCCTAAGCTCTAATTCAGAGCTACCCAGCCTACCCTTACATACAAGAAGTCCATCCTCTTTGACCACACCCAGTTGCTCTGAGATTTTCTTAAAGGCAGAACTGGCTTGTAATTTAGCTTGTGGGTCTACAATCCACAACTTCTCAGCACTCTCAATCTTATCTGCACTCAGTCTTTCAACATCCAATCCTTTCCCTTCTAACTTTGCTTTCAAGTTCCCTACAAATCGCCTTACATAAGCTGTCACTCTCAATAATTTCCCAAGATTACCAAATCTATTTATATTTATCACGTTACTAACTCCTCCTATTTCTTTCGTAACAGCTATGAGCACATTCATTCTTTTCCTCTCACTTGCCACTTCAGAAGAATTGTCAAGCTCTAGCTCTTGTGGCCACTTCTCTTTTTCCTCCTTCAACCATTCAGGCCCCTCCCACCAGAGTTTGCTATCCCTTAAATGGCTAGCTGTTACCCCCCTTGAGCCAAGATCAGCTGGGTTCTGGACCCCTGGGACATGTCCCCATTCGTCTTTCTTTGAAAGTTTTAGAATTTCATTCACTCTGTGCTGGACAAACTGTTTCCATTCTCCATTGTTTGCAATCCAATAGAGCAGTCTTACTGTCCAGCCAGTACCTCACTTCATCCACTTTCAATTCTGATTGCAGGGCTGTCCGCACTGTGTCCATCAAGGTAACCAATATTCTAGCCGACATCAGCTCAAGACGCGGAATACTAAGTTCCTTCAACGGAGCAACTCTTGATTTGGAGCAAAGTAGTCTAGTGTATGAACCCTTAGTTGTCTTACAGACTAAAAAGATCATTGCACAATATGCCTTTTTGCTGGCATCAGCAAACCCATGCAAACTGCAACTCAGAATTTCCACCTCACCCTTATCGAACATGCACCTTGGGATAATTACGGTCTTCACCTCACTAAGATCTTTTAACCAGGCCTCCCACCTAATACGTTTGCTGTCTGAGAGTGGGTCATCCCATCCTACCTTTTCCACACACAGCTCTTGAAAAAGGATTTTGGCACTTACTCCTATAGGGCTTACCATACCCTGGGGATCAAATAAGGAGGCTAGGGTACTTAAAATACCACGCTTGGTAGGTCCAAACTTGCTGCCTAGCTCTCTTCCTACCTTACCTAGATCAAACTCTAAGGTATCTTTATTATAATCCCAGGTCAACCCTAACACCTTCCCTTTCCCCCCTGAGTTATTGGGTGTTCCTAAGGTCTCCTTAGCAAATGTCTCATTCAGAGCAGGATCATCCTTCTCATCACTCCTTCCGTCACCTTCCCCCTTGGCAATCTCGTCAGCCAGCACTCTGTCATTCGTCTTCCATTTCCTAAGACTAAAGCCTCCCTCCTTCATTCTTTCCTTAGCCTTTCCATATAAGTTCAGGGCATCTTTGGTGTTTTTACCCCCTGTTACTAAGTCATCTACAAAGAAGCCCCCAAGCAGCTTTTCAACAAACTCTGGGTCCTGTTCAGCATACTTATTTATATGATGTCTTAGCACAGCGTTAAGGAGAAATGGGGAAGAATTACAGCCAAACACCACCCTTTGGAAACGAAGCACTACAATCTCTGGGTCCTGGGCATGGATATCCTTTACCCACAGAAACCTAAGGCAGTCCCGATCCTCTGGGTGTATTTCAATGTTGAGGAAAGCCTTTTCTATGTCCCCCACTAACGCATAGCGTTATTAGCCCGAAACCTAAGGAGAACATCAAAATCATAGGCGTTAATGAAGGCCCAACATGCAAGCAATCATTCAAGGACACTCTTGTTTTCCTGTCCTTACATGAGGCATCATACACAACCCGTAACTTGGTGGTCTCCGCATCCTCCCGAATAACAGCTCTATGGGGAAGGTAATGGATTTTCCCTGCAGGCTCAAGTTCAGAGACCTGCTCAACGATACCATCTTTAACCTGCTGTGAAATAACTTCATTATACTTATCAAATATTTCGGAGTTTGCTTCAACTTATTTGTCAAACTCTTCAACCTAGCTACACTGTTAGCATAATTAGAAGGCAATGGCTGATGTGCAACTTTCCAAGGTAATCCAACTGAATACCTTTTGCCTGTGTGTACAATATTGTCAATCACATTAGCATGAACATCATCTTCTGTTCTAATCCCTATGCTTTCCAAATCCCAAAGCTTATTCATATTATCAGTAATCTCTTGTTTCTCAGAATTCATAAGCAGGGATGTTGAATCAACAAAGCAATTAACAACACAATTAGAAGAAGAATTTAATGTCTCACCCTTGATTGGTCCAGACAAAACCCAGCCAATTGATGTCTTCACTCCAACTGGTTCACCAGGCCCCCTCAGACATTTCCCTTCTTGAAAAGCCCAGAAAAATCTGAACCTATCAAGCAGTCAATTTCAGGGTGTCTTCATACCTGCTAACATCTGAGAAAAATATGTTATTCAAATGTGAAAACTTGCGCTTGACAACCTCAACATGAATATTAGAGATATTAGCAATATCATCTACAACGAAGGCTTCTATTTGCACACTTTTCTCTCCACCCGACATTCCTAGCGACAAAACTACAACATCTCTCAACTTCACTTCTGCATCCTTCTTTCCAAATGACTTTATCCCAAGACTCTCCTTTCTCACTGGCCCCAATCCTAACCTATCTACTGCTCTAGCTGTAATAAAAGATTTATGGCTTCCTGTGTCAAACAGGACTCTCACCTTGTACTCACTTTTGCCATTCACATTAGCTAGAGCAGTCTGCAATGCCACACTCATTCCTGAACCAGTACTCCCCACCCAAGTGCTAGCGTTGGGGTTAAGCGGTGGCGCATTAGGCACATTAGGCTTAGGCTGCGTTTCCTTATCCTCAGCAGAGTTCGCACAGACGGCAAAATGATGCTTGCCCTTACAGATCTTACATGGAGTTTTATTTCTGCATTGAAATGCCTTATGACCTGAATTGAAACAATAAAAACATTTAGCATACTTAAACAGAACTTTCTTACGCTCTGAAGGGTCCTTCACCTTTCCACAGATCTCAGCTGCATGTTCCCCCAAGCAGAACGGACACTTCTTACTATCTTCTTTTCCAGAAAAGAGAGCAGATGCCGTGCTAGGCCCTTGCTGCCTAGGCCGTTGCTGTTGTCGCTGTTCACCGCCTTGTCTCCCATTTCCGCCAGGTTGTTGATTCTTTAGAATTGGTACATGGCCTTCCAAAACATCTAGCTCCTTATCCAAAGACTCCAGCAGATCATCCACATTCCAATCCATATGATTGCTCTTCCCAAAACGAATCATATTGTGCCTCAACGACTGCGGAATCTTTTCCATCAAAACTGGAACGACCACACTTGAATATGACACCTTGTCAACTTTCTGGGCTTCAAGCGCGCGAAAATGAGTCTCGATTTGATCTCTCAGAGTTCGCAATCTTTCCACACTGGTCTCCTGTACACTGCTGCTAAACTCAACATTTCATTAATATGCGCTCTTTTTATGACACCAGGCTTCGCGTACCTCTTTTTCAGCAGTTCTACCGCTGCATCGTAATCGGCCTCCGTAAGCGAGAATCCAGTAACAACACTTCTCGCTGGCTCCTCCAAATAACTCCTTAGATACTTAAATTTATCAACTTTGGCAAGCTCAGTGTCCTCATGAACGGCACTCTTGAATCCGTCCCAGAATTCTTGCCATTCCGCAATTTTGCCCCAAATTTTTCAATTCCAGCTTAGGCAATTTAACTTTTCTCGATGACCTCCTTTGTGATCCTGACGAAGCGACAGAGCTAAGACTTTCTTGTGAGCCACTCCTTGATAGCCCATTCATGCCGTTTCCTTCGGAATTCTGCGGAAACATACTGACGGCCAACGGCATATGTTCTGTTACTGAGGTAGACTCAACTGACCCAACACTTTGCGCTTCTCTCTCCAAATCATCTAAGGCTTCCTCAATACACACTATACCGTAAGTTACTTTTTCTTTAATCTCACTTACTTGGTCAGCCTCTGTGTCTTGGTCTTCATCAGCGACCTCAGCTTCAATCATCAAGTCCATAATCTCTTCGTCCATTGTCTTGAGTGCCCTTTGACAATCCTTTAGATCGATCAGACATTGCTTCAGCTTCTTTCGATCTTGATCTTCTGCTTCTAACAAGCCTTCGATCTTCCTCAACAACTTCGTTGTACTCCCACGTTGCGATCTCCGTTTCTTTTTTGCTTTTTCGATGTTATCCATGCTATAAATTCGACTCAAATCCGGTTCGGTGGACCATATGTTGAGAATATCACACTCTCTCTTAGTTCGGTCGAATTATATAGACGATTTCAGACAAAAAAGACTCAGACAAAATCACTTTGTCATAATTTCATGAACGCAATCTTTACACTACGTTTTTACTCAGAACACTAACTCAAAATTGGAAAGTCTAAACTCATATTACACCAATGAGGAAATCAAGAT
The DNA here is from genome assembly GCA_014526335.1 of Chrysaora quinquecirrha. Taxonomy (NCBI): domain Eukaryota; kingdom Metazoa; phylum Cnidaria; class Scyphozoa; order Semaeostomeae; family Pelagiidae; genus Chrysaora; species Chrysaora quinquecirrha. The sequence goes on along the minus strand of JACTAT010000357.1, from coordinate 207,550 downwards.
ATATTTTGTCCAATCAAAATTTAGAATAACAGGAAAATGACAAAACCCTTAATACAATAGTTTTACGCAAATACTTAGTAGTTTAAGTTAACAAAACATGAATCAGTTTCCTCGTCTCAATCTGAATACGAGGCTATTACGCATTTACTCCACTACACAGGAATAGGAAGAAAATATTTTAATCTTTGAATAGTAAATATATATATTGCAGTATTGAAATGAATGAACCTAAGGAAAACACTGAAATCTATATCCATAACTGAGAAAACATGATAAGTAAAAGCAAGCATGCGGGGTTTTCCCAACAACAATTTGACGCTAAATTGTCCATAAATTGTCCATAAAACGACCATAATTCGTCCCTAAATTCTCGGGCTACTTTTCTACTGTATTGAAATCCTGATTGTCCCTAAATTGTCCCCAAACCATCCCTAAATTTAGGGCAATTGTATGTTGCCTATTGTTCAAGAAATTTCACAAGAGATTTCGAGAAATTTTTACAATTTATGTACCAGTTGTCATTCTTAATAACTTCACAATGATAGTACTTTTATACGTGAACAATAACACTGTCCTGCTGAATAAGCTAAAAAATATTCTAAGTCTCACATACATCAAAACTATTACTTCGGTTGAGTCTAAAATAAGTTATATCAATCTTTAAAAATCATCAAAAATCATACAGTGTCAACAGAGTAAATTTGATACTGTTTAACTGTCTTTTCTCTGCAAACATTTTGATAAACCACCAGCAGCCTTTTCTCTCTTCATCATTTAAAAATAAAGCATTCAATATCGCAATAGGTGTGTCGTGTCGAAAATGACGATGTTTTTTTCTCTTCGTTCAGGTGATGGTCCTCAATTTAAAAATCAAGTAAATCTAAAAAAAGATGTAAAATAGTAAACTTTGATACTATGGCTCACGTTATGCCTTCTACTTTTCGGAAGCATTCATTTAAGAAGTACTTATTAAAATCGGGAAAATGCTCTGCTTTTAGTAGTTTTGATGAAAGGGGTACCAAGAACTCTCGTATTTTTTTAATTTCCTTCAACTCTGGAATGCTTTCCTGCAATGACTTCTCTTTAGTTAAGTATAAATGATTTTAGATATGCTCTAGATGTAAGCAAAAGTAAAATTGTTGTTATTCGCTTTGAAGATGATAAAGTTCGAAACTGAAAATCAAGTTAACCAAGTTCGACATTACGATTTCAAAAACGAATTATTGAATTGCCTGCATTGAATTACCCATTTATGAATTCACTGTTTGAGACTAGCCCATCCAAATAAGCCTCCTTTTCAGAATTTATTTTTGGCAATATGTCCCTCTGGAACAAACACTCGACTAAGAATGCAAACGTGTAATTAGACGTGTCTCAAATAAATATAAGAAAAAATATGATATAATTATTTTTTGCAATTACTCTTAGGTGCCTAATTGCTGGGGGTTGGAATAGGCGGGGTTGGAACTTCTTTCAGAATATAATTAGCGGGGGTCAGAATAAACGGAGGGTTGGAATTTCTTTCAGAATCTAATTGGCGGGGGGGTCGGAATTAACGGGGATCGGAATTGTTTGTAGGGTTGCAACAACTAGGATACTAAAAGCCAGACAACGCCACAGAATTGAAAAATTAAACCTAACACATAATTTTATATAATGTAAGGATTAACACAAGAACTTTTTACTTTATCGGGAAAACATAACTAAAGAAAGGAACAGAACAAATCTTAATCTATATCGTCTCATGTATAATTATAAAGTCCAGCTACATATAGTTTTTTCAGTTAGTTAAATTGATAAAAGGGACGGTTTCTGCCAACTGGTCGTATAACAGGTTCAGGAACATTGCGCACAAAATCTTCCAAACATGCTTCGAACTTAGTTTCATTAAGACGATAAGCATTACTTCTGCTGCATGGTTCAAAGTAACATACCAATATTGGGTCATTCTCAACTACTGTTGCCAGCATTGTACGAGTGCCATTATTAATTTCCCAATATTTCCCAATATTTCCCAATATTTCCCAAAAACTTCTACTGCTGACTCAGCTAGGCTGTTGCCTACCACCAAAAATGCGTGTTTTCATGGTAATGATTTTAATGATTTGTTTGAAAGGTAACATCAAGATGTGACTTCCTTAACTTACGAGTATAGCTACTTGTCTTTGCGGAGACTATCCACTTCATCCTACTGTATTTTTTCACAGATTGCCCATCTCTTCTTTCCGGAGATAGTAGGAAGCCTGTCATTAAGATGGTGTTATGTCTAATTTTTCTACTGCAAGTTGCAGATTTTTTCGAATTTCTATTTCTGTATCTACACGAATTACTCACGCTAGCGAATCTATAATCACTACTGTGGTGGATAATCACTACTGTGGTGGTACTATTTGCCTACTGTGGTGGTAGTTTTTGCGTACTGTGGTGGATAATCACTACTTGTGGTGGATTATAATGCTTTATGTGGTGAATACGAAATCATAGCAAAACTCTATAGATGAAGCAAGAAAAAACCACAGAATCCACCACAGTACGCCAAAACTGCCACCACCGCAAGCATAGTAACCCACCACAAGTAGTGATAATCCACCACAGTACGCCAAAACTGCCATCACCGCAAGCATAGTAAACCACCACAAGTAGTGATTATCCTCCACAGTACGCAGAAACTACCACCACAGTACGCAAATAGTACCACCAAAGTAGTGATTATCCACCACAGTAGCGATTATAGATTCGCTAGCGTGTTACCTATCAGCTTAGGCAATTCATAGCTCTAACAAACGAGAATTTACAAGTGAAATGTCAGACCAAGAAAGTCACCATAAATTATGTAAGAAAATATCGACACCAACATCATTGCAAATCTTAATAAGTGGGGGGTCCTAATAAGGGCGGGGGGGGTCGGAAATTTTTCAAAAATTTAATTAGCGGGGGGGACGGCAATTAGGAACCTAAGAGTAGCCCCCTAGTATCTAAGAGTCTGTTGTGGATTAGCCTCTCTTGGATACGAGCCCCTCACGGATACGCCTCAATCTAAGAATTCACCTCTGCATGTAAGCCCTGCTGAAAAACCGACGATCTAATAATTCACTTTTAAGCACTTTTGAATGAATCCCCAACAATGAATTCACTCCTGCATTAAGGCCCGTCTTGGAAACCCCCTCATCTAATAATTCGTCTTTTCAATAAGCCGAGGACCCTCTTTTGACGACCCTCTGGTTCTTTAACAGCCCGCCCTCTGGATCTTTAACACTCTGCAATCAGAGATTTAGTTTTGCAAATCGTTCCCAATCTAAGAGTGCACTCCTGCGAAAAAATTGCCTCCCTCAGATTCAAGGCATGGTGCATTATCAATAAAAATAGTAAGGTAAAATTTTGGTTCTGCCCTAGTGAGAATGGAACACTCGACCTCACGCACAGCAAACAAACGCCTTCACCACTGAGCCATACAGTACCAGTATAACAGTATATGATTTCTTTGTGAACTTTGGGGTATACTATTTAATAATTTCATAAATTTTAGGGTCAGATTTTTCTTATGAAAGTGGCACACCCCCGTCACTGCTCTATTGAAGTTACCCCCCCCCCCCGGGGCTTTCCAGCGCGAGTTATACATTTCGCTGCTTCGCAAGAATTCAAGAGTCAAAGTAGAAAGTAGAAAAAATGTATAATAATAATATTCTACTTTTTATCTCGTTATCTCTCTTCTCTCCAAAATCTGTAAGTAGAACAAGTTTTTGTTGCAACGCTACAACCACACCAAGGTGCCTAGATTAAAACCATCGATATAGTCTGACCGTAGTCGCTAAGACCACTTTTTGGTCAGTTCAGAAAATGGTGGAAAAGTTCATAAAGACTCATTTTCACTTCATGACATGTCTGTTGCTTGTCTCATAGCTTTGGAAATCAACATGATTTGTCTCTATGGTTAACCCTAGGGAAGTTGGGCCCCATGGCCGATGAAATGCAGAGAGCTTAAAGAAGCTGCTAGTTTTTCGTTATGCCATGCCTAATTGATTCGAAGTTTCAAAGACCACTTTGCCATATACAATCTTCTTTAGTTTAACGTGAATAAAGAGGTCTTTCTTTTTTGTATCATTATTTTTATCAATTTACTAATTTTTTTGCTTCTTTAGCTGTATATTGAAAAACACCGGGAGATTTCCATCTGGACCTCTTTACAAGTAACTTGCGTAAAATCCATGAAAACATCTATCGCAAAGAAAATTTTGCTGAAATTACATTCCCAGATTGAATTGAGACACCCGAGGTAACGAGTTTAAACGGTTAAGAAGGAGGACTTACGTAGAATTTGATTGAATTGGCCCATCCATAATCAAAAGTTTGCCGTGTATCGGTGAAAATGGAGAAACGAGAGAAAAAACAAGTAAAACACCACCAAATAATGCGATTTTATGCAATTAATTACTCTTTCTTCGTGTAATAGACAATACATTGAACTTTAATTCATACTAACAAATGTTAGTTAATAACTTCTTTCTTCATCAACTTGTTCACGTTGATCGAAAGATTGTCTGAAAGAGAAATTCAAATCATTCACCCATTTCAAAAAAAGAGAATTGATCGGATTATTTGAATATAACCATAAAATATAACACACTGACACAAATGCCGAGCTGCTGAACTACCGTTCTAAAACATACGACAGTGGCATCAATTCTTTCAGTAAATAAGTTTATTTCTCGAAATTAGACATGACCGATTTCATGCGTCTTCCTCGTTGCCTTTCTTTCGTTAAATCAGTAAAGCTTTGATTTTAGCAACTAATTTTGAGAAACTCTGCAATAAAATCTTACAAAAGCAATTGCGTCGAAGGTTGAAGATAATTGACAAGTTTATTAGCTGACTGAGGCGAGTTCCTCTTGATAAACAAGATTGAAATTTGACTTCGACTAACAGCAGTTAACAGTTGAAAGAAAATGTAATGTTTTTGTTACCTGTAAATTGGCGACTTTATTTTTAAATTCTTTTGAGTCAATGAAGGTTTTGAGGTGTGAAGAAAAGGACAATCCCTTTTTACATCTCTTTTCATGATGAAGAAAGCCAGTGATGTCAGGAAAACGTTGAAGGACGAAACGATGTAACAGAGATACTCCTCTTCTGCATGCCAATCCCTATGTTGAAGAAAATATAATTTTTTTTATGAAAAAAATTTGTTTTGAATATCCCTCCATATATAGTAAACACAATGGAGCTTCATAAATGGACAAGTCTTTGCAACGGACAAGTTCGAAAAACAGAGAAATCATTTTTGCTCGAAAGGTTCATGATTCCCGCAAACAGCCGATACAACTTGATTCAAATCTGGTACTCGATTTGGTACGCAATTCTTGTAAGTATTTCATTCTAAGTTGTTTTCGAACGTTTGAAACGATGCTTATAGTTTTACATATTTGAATGGTTATAGGGCTGCGAGGTTTTATACCTTTGTTATTGTTATTTTTAGGAATCATGAAGGCTTTAACAATTGTGGCATTAGCTCTTATTTGCTGTTCAGCTACACGCATGTTTGTATTTATTGAATTATTCAAGCACATTATTCAACATTGGGCATTTATATGATTGATATGGTTAGAAGTTATCTCAAAAAACACAACAAGTTTTGCTAATTTAATAAGTATGTTTGATATTATTCTACAGTTTCCAATTGTCAAAGGAGAGTTTATGGTCTCTATCTTGGCTTACTGCATCGTATTGCTGACAAGGATGGCTTTAACTACTATGTAAATAAATGTCACTCAGGAACTTCATTTGAATCCATTTTTAACCAAATCAACAAAAGTCCAGAAAGAGCGGTGAGATGCTTGCTAAGCTATTTCTTCAACTCTTCACAGTTGAACCTCCGTAAAACGGACACCTGTGGGACAAATTTATGTCTGTTGTAGAGAGAGATGTCCGGGTTATGGAGGTTGGTTTTCCAAAGAAATGACCTGTGGAGCGGAAATGATTTCTCTGTTTTTCGAATTTGTCCGTTGCAAAGACTTGTCCATTTATGAAGCTCCACTGTGTTTACTATATATGGAGGGATATTCAAAACAAATTTTTTCATAAAAAACTTTATATTTCCTTCAACATAGGGATTGGCATGCAGAAGAAGAGTATCTCTGTTATATCGTTTCGTCCTTCAACGTTTTCCTGACGTCGATGGCTTTCTTCATCATGAAAAGAGATGTAAAAAGGGATTGTCCTTTTCTTCACACCTCAAAACCTTCATTGACTCAAAAGAGTTTAACAATAAAGTCGCCAATTTACAGGTAACAAAAACATTACATTTTCTTTTTAATGTTAACTACTGTTAGTCGAAGTCAAACTTCAATCTTATTTTTTAAGAGGAAGTCACCTCAGCTCTTAACTTCTAAATTGTTTCTCAACCTTTCACGCAATTGCTTTCCAAATATTTATTTCAGAATGTAGAGTTTATCAAAATTAGTAGCTCAAATCGAAATTTTACTGATTTACCAAAAGAAAGGAAACAGGGATAACGCATGAAATTTTTCATAACTATGAATTTCCAGACATAAATTAAATTGTTGAAAAAAGTTATATTTACTGATGAGTGTTTTATCTTTTTTATGCCTATACTCGAATAATTGCATCAATTTACTTTTATTTTTAAGATTGGTGAATAATTTAGATTTCTCTTTCAGGCGATTTTTGGATGAACGTGAACAAGCTGATTACGAATATTGAAGCTATGAACTAATATTTTCTATTATGAATTAAAGCTGAATATTTCTTATTATTTGCATAGAAAGATAGAGCAATTAATTTTGCAAAATCGCATTATTTTTGCATTGTTCCTAGTGTTTTCTTTCTCGTTTTGACATTCTAGCACTATCTAGATGCGCAGACTCTACTGTCCTGAGGGTAAAGACCAATTGAATCTGCACGCAGGCTAAGCCCTAAGAGACAAATTTAATGTTTTTCAATGCTCAAGGGCAACCTCTGCAGTCAGTGTTGAGCTCTGCAAAAGTATAGAGCTATGCAAAATAAATATTTGCGGAAATACAGCAATTCTGTTATGTCTAAGGGGCTAGTTTTTAGTGATCGAAAGAACGAAACGACTGAACAACGCAACTAGTAAACATTAAAGCATTTTAAAGATTATCAGAAGGGCACAGCAATGCCCCAGTAGCAAAAGGGAAGGGAGCAGCTGCCTCCACTGCTCCAGTGCTTCCAAACCCGGTGTTGCCTGTCCAGAGTCAAAAGAGTGAAAAAGTTGCGCCAAAAAAGTCGCTCGACAATTTCCACTTTGTAGAGATGATGACTTGCTCCACTCGCAATAAATCGCCGCGGAATAAATCGAATCGCTCGACTAGTGGAGATTCACCTTAAAAGCCAAGACATCTCAAGAGAGCAAAGAAAGAGAGTTTAATTGCAGAAAATTCAGATTGTGTGATTCTATTGTCTAATGACAAAAAATGTTTTTTCGAATCTCGCTCAAAGGCTCAAAGGCAACGTTTCACGCAAGTTCATTTTCGTTTTTAGACTTTCAGATATCTGCATCGGAGTGGTCCTTGTATCCGCAACGCCTCTTCTTTTTATATCGAATAGAAAAATGCATTCGTTGGTATCTATATTCTGTTTCATTATCGTTACTGTTATAGTAATTTTTATTTTCCTGCTAGATAGTGCCGTATGTCACCAGAGAGATTTCATTATTTGCTGGAATTGGTTCATCCATATAAACAGAGAAAAGATACCAGACTAAGCAAGGCGATTTCTTCTGGAGAAAGCTTTCACTGACGCTAAGGTACCTTGGAACAGGAGAGTCTCAACAGTCTCGTAGCTTTGCTTATCGTCTGGGTAGAACAACGGTTTGTCATGCACTATGAGAAGCATGCGAGGCAATATGGAAAGTTCTTTCAGAAAAAGTTTTGCTAGTCCCGTCATTTAAGGACGAGTGGGATAAGATAGCACAAGATTTCGAGGAGCTATGGAATTTACCCCATTGTGTTGGTGCAATAGACGGAAATGGCTTATGCGACCTTATCCAGGGGGGAAACTAACCGAAGATAAAAGGGTCTTTAGCCTAATTATAGACTTTCAAGAGCACGTCGTATCATTGAGAACACGTTTGGAATACTTGCAGCCAGATGGAGTGTTCCGACGTCCTATGTGTGTGTGAGGGCTCTTGCCACCCCCTGGTTTTACCCCCGTGTAAAATTTTATTGGATTTGTAATTCGACGCTCGCAGGAGTGGCGTGATGTGATGGATTGAGGAGAGAAATGGGAGCAGTCGTTAGGTCGTCGTGCCTAAGATTTGTTTTCTCTATGTTAAATTATAAAGATTGTGATATAGTTTGTGAATCGATATAACCTTGTTTTTTGTGTGTAATTTGTCTGTCGGAATACGCCACAAATTTGGTGACCACGACGTGACAGGCGTGACTGGGAATTTTGGTTACAGTTTCAAGGTTGCATGAGAAGACGACTGTGAGTAAACTTTATTTATTTGTTGAAATCGTGAAATCGTTTGTTGTTTCTTGGATCGGAGCACACCGAAGAACAGAAGAAGGATGAAAATGCTGAAGATATCAAGTGAATATTCTATGTAAATATTGTAAATAGTCCTTCTGTTCAAATTCAAGACTAAAAACTTATCGTACTTGTTGTTATTTGTGAAATATTCGAAATTTGCATTGGTGACGATTTCTGACTGTGTGTTTCTCTTTGATGATATATGAACTTGAAAAACGTTTACACTGAAACCGAATAATCAAAAAAAAATTTCAGTAACAAGTGAAGTAGAAGAACTTCAGACGAAATTAGCTGGGTTTATTGTGCCCCTCGGAAAGGATAAATTGTGCGAACTTTGTGTTCATTTTAAAATTCCAGAGGCCGATTTTGAAACTAAAACGCGGCTAGGATTGACAACGTTCCTAATTTCAAAAATTGAACAATTGGTATCTGATTTGAAAGAAGAGGATATGGGACCCTTTCTAAAAGATTGTATTAATGTTGTTGCACAAATGAGAGAAGGAAATGACCCAGAACAAGATCGAATAAAAGAATTAGAAGACAATATTGCTGCGTTGAAAGCAAAACAAGAGAAAGCGTTGGAAGCCGCCAAAGAGAGGCTCAGAGCCGCTAAAAGCGAGACGGGGGTCAGCCCGGACGGCTCTAGCATTTCGAATTTAAAGTCGATTTTGAGGCGCGAATTCCGAATCGTTGGGGTCTTGGGGCCTCAGGGGCAGAAAGACAATTTGTCCCTCATGAGCTTAAATAGACAAATAGAGGAAGGATTAAAGAAGGGCTATGAAGAGAAAGAGGTTATTGATGGGATCATCAGGTGTATTTCATCAAGCCTGCCCTTGAAAGATTACATTGAAGCCATGAGAGAATCAGGGTTAGAAACAATCAAAAAGATTCTGCGTGCCCATTTTCAAGAAAAGAACGCCAGTGAGCTCTACACTAGTCTCACCAGCTTGGTTCAAAGCACTAATGAAGAACCACAGAATTTTCTTCTCCGTGCGATGAATCTAAGAGAAAAGGTCATTTTTGCCTCGAAAGCAAGTAACGCAAAAGTCAGGTATGAGCCTGCGCAGTGCCAGTCAATGTTCCTGCATGCTGTAGAAACAGGATTAATAAGCAATATATTGAGGACGAGAATGCGACCTCATCTTCAAAAATCAGGTGTTACTGATGCTGAGCTAATTAATGAGCTTAATATTGCTGTAACTGAAGAATCTGAACGCAATCTAAAGTTAGGCCTGGGCCAGAGAGGAAAGGCCAAAGTAGTCCAAGTCCAGGCAACCACAGATATCAAGATCGATGAGAAAAAGAAGAATGATGAGGCCTTTTCAGTCAAGGAGCTCATTGCAGAGGTTAGGGCACTGAAAGGAGAAATGGTTACACTCAGAGGAGAAGTAAAGCAGAGTCAGGGGCAAGGAGAAACCCGAGGCAGAAGGCCATTTGGAGCTTTCAGAAAGAAGCGTAGAGGCTGTGAAAAGTGTCAGGCTGAAGGATGTGCAGAGTCATGTCGTCACTGCTGGAAATGCGGAGAGGATGGACATCTCCTGTATAATTGTAAGAATTCGGGAAACCCTCCTCGGCTGCTGTCAAGGGACAGACAGTAGCCGAAAAAGGAGAACGCAAGTCCCATTGCTGTAGTTTTTGTGGAGCTGAGAAGGATGAGACAATGCTTTTCTATTGCGGTGCTTGCAAATGTGTAAGTTATTGTGGCAAGAAATGCCAAGTTAGTGCCTGGGGTCAACATAAACCCATCTGTCTGGCGATACAGAACGTTTCTGTAGAGAGAAAAGAGTCTGCTATTGAGCCAAGTTCTATTGATGGTGACGGTCCGGATATCTATACCACGCATATAACACCGAGGGAAAAGGCAAAAGTTGCTAAATTAATTGGAAACAAATGTATTGTCCTTTGCAAGTTCAATGGGGTAGAAATCCCTGCATTATTGGACACCGGAGCCCAAGTGTCGATTATTAGTTTACAAAAAGTAAACAATAATTTAAAAGGGACAGCAATTAGAAAGATTGAAGATCTTCTTGACCCTGGTGCAAACCTTGAACTCAAAACAGCTAATGGGACAACCCTGCCCTACGTGGGCTGGATTAATGTCAAATGTGAATTCAAGGGCGATTCTAACAACACAGGGGTTATCAACTTACCGATGCTCGTTACTGAATCCAATATTGATAATCCAATCATAGGTTACAATGTATTGGAGGAACTAGTTGGTAAATATAACAATAGCTCAGAAACTGATGAAAAAACCTCGATATTAGCAAACAGTTTACCTCAGACAACTGCTGGAAATATTGATGCTGTAATAAGCTGTATTCAAGCTCAAAGTGATCCTTATTTGTGTGCTGTAAAAACACTGAAAAGAGACGTTATCATTCCTGCTGGAGAAGCAAAGAAGTTATCATTTCGCATTAACTCAGGATTTTTAGAGAGGGATACTCCGGTTATCTTTGAGAAGGAGGTCTCTAGTTCCCTACCAAGTGGTATTGAAATTGATGACACGCTTATTTTCTTGAAACGTGGAAACAATATAAGAATCAATCTTATCGTCTCAAACACTAGTGCCCATGATATCCCGTTGAAGAGTCGTACAGCAATTGGAACGTTACAGCTAGTGAGGTCAGTGACTCCAGCTGATGTTGAATTGAAAGGGCAAAGGAATAACTCAAAATCTGAGGGCAACATTGAAACACCTACAGCTAACAAGGAGCCTGAAGGGTCAATAATACATCAAGATGACGTTGTGCCAGAGGTTGTTTTGAATGATCGTCTCACAGCTGAACAAAAACAGAAAATTCGTGAAATGCTCATTAGAGAACGTGATTCATTTTGCAAAGATGATAACGACGTCGGCTGTGCAGATGACCTGCAGATGAAAATAGAGCTAACTGATGACACACCAGTAGCTAAAACCTATTTAGGTGTTCCACGTCTATTAATTGGCGAGCTGAAAGAGTATGTTGAAGATTTACTGAATAAAGGATTCATCCAGAGATCAAGATCTTCGTACAGCAGCCCTTGCGTAGTAGTGCGAAAAAAGGATGGAACTATGAGGCTCTGTGTAGACTACAGGCAGTTGAACAGCAAGACGATCACAGATCGTCATCCTATCCCAAGAATACACGACACACTAGATGGCTTTGCTGGACAAAAATGGTTCTCAACCTTAGACCAAGGTAAAGCCTACCACCAGGGGTTTATGCATCCCGAAAGTCGAAACCTGACAGCATTTGTAACCCCTTGGGGCTTGTTCGAGTGGTTAAGGATTCCTTTGGGTTGAAAAACGCACCCAGCGAGTTTCAGAGATATATGGAGACTGTGTTAACTGACTATCGTGATAAGTTCTGTGTACCATATTTGGACGATGTGATTGTTTATTCTAGAACATTTGACGAACATGTTGAACACGTAGGGAAGGTCCTTCGAAAGCTACGAGAGAGTGGAGTAAAGCTCAAGGCACGGAAATGCCACCTTTTCAAGAAGAAGTAAACTATCTAGGACGAATAGTTTCATCAACAGGATACAAACCTGATCCTAAACATACCGACGCCATACGAAGTCTTAAACATTGGGTGCCAAAAACAATTGGCGAGATTCGACACCTCATGGGACTACTGGGATATTATCGGAGATATATTGCTAATTTTTCAAGAATTGCGAAACCAATATATGATTTATTGAAAGTAAATCAGTCTGCAGCCAATTCCCGAAACCAGAAACGCTCAAGAAAGTCACAGTCTGTCCAAGCACCAGCAAATGAGCCTGTGAAATGGACAGATTCTCATAAACAATCTCTGAATACATTGATTGATTCGTTAATCAACCCACCGGTGATGGCATACCCTGAGTTTGACAAACCTTTCGTCCTGCATACAGATGCCTCTCAAGAAGGTCTCGGTGCTGTTCTGTACCAAAGACAAGACGGAATCATGCGCGTTATAGGTTACGCATCAAGAACGCTAACACCAGCAGAAGGAAATTACTACCTACACAGTGGAAAGCTGGAATTCCTTGCTCTTAAGTGGGCCATCACGGAGCAATTTCGTGACTATCTAGCCTATGGTCCAAGTTTTACGGTTTATACAGACAACAATCCTCTTACATATGTAATGTCAACGGCAAAATTAACAGCTACCGGACATAGATGGGTCGCGTCCTTTGCCGATTTCAACTTTTGTATAAAGTACCGACCTGGCAAAGCGAACAAAGATGCCGACTTTTTGTCACGAATGCCCCCTGATATCAGTAACTTTATGTTTGAATGTACGGAAGAGATTTCTTCGAGTGATATCAAAGCTTCAATAAATGCCACCTTCGCACAAAACGCTGCCAGTTCAGCATGGATAACGTCATTGACAGTTAATGAACAAGCCGTCGACGCATTTTTCAAACCCCCGACCACCAGAGAGTATTGGCCTATGAAAATAGATTTTATCAGAAAGGCACAGAGAGAGGATGCAGTTATCAGCCGATTGATTTATTTCAAAGAAAATGGAAAGCCTACACAAGAACAATTGCGATCAGAAACACCAGCAGTACGTACAGCCATGCACGAATGGTCTAAATTCAAAATAGAGCACGATGGAATTCTATACAGGAAGACAAGTGACAGAGAGCAGTTAGTACTCCCACAAAGACATCATCGATTAGTACTACGACATCTGCACGAGGAAATGGGTCACGTTGGAGCAAACAGAGTAATAGAGTTAGCAAGGGAAAGGTTTTATTGGCCCCATATGGCCAGGGATATAGAACACTATGTCACTAAAGTGTGTGAATGTTTGAAACGGAAAAAGCCAGTTGTTAATCAACGTGCTCCAGCTCAGAGTATAAAGACGAGTGCACCGTTTGAACTTGTCAGTATTGATTTCGTACATTTGGAGAAAAGCTGTGGAGGATACGAATATATCCTAGTAATAGTTGACCATTTCACCCGTTTCGCACAAGGTTATGCAACTACAAATAAATCCGCTAAGACTGCTGCTGAGAAGCTGTTTAATGACTTTATTCAAAGATTTGGATACCCGCAAAGGATACATCATGACCAGGGAACCGAATTTGAGAACGATTTATTTCACCATTTAGAACAGCTAACTAATATTAAACGTTCACGGACAACACCTTATCATCCAATGGGCAATGCTCAATGTGAGCGTTTTAACCAAACTCTTTTGTCAATGCTACGCTGCCTCTCTGATTCACAAAAGTCGCGATGGAAAGATCATGTAAATAAGTTGATTTTTGCGTACAATTGTACTCGAAATGACTCTACAGGTTTCTCACCCTATGAACTGTTATTCGGGAGAAAGCCAAGGTTACCGATTGACATTATCTTTGGACGCACAAAAAGTACCGTGTGTAAGAGATACCCACAATACTTAAAGGACTGGAAACAAGCAATGGAAGAAGCATACAAGATCGCTGCGCAAAAATCGGGTCAAAGTATGGAGAAAGGAAGAGAACGCTACAATGAAAGAGCTTTTGCCACGGACTTGAAACCTGGTGACCGTGTGTTAGTAAAGAGATTGTTAGAAAGAGGAGGACCAGGAAAATTACGATCCTTTTGGGAAGACGATGTGTATGTTGTTATTAGGAGACCAGATCTCCACAACGCAGTTTATGAAGTCGAACGGGAAACGGGCATAGGACGGAAGCGAATGCTTCATCGTAATCTGATGCTGCCTTGCCCATTTCTACCATACGAAGCAGAGGCAGAAACACCTCCAGAAACTCGTCATCGTCGCCTAGCGTCTACTTCTCACAATCAACGTCAATCAAATTCTGTTGTCGAATCAGAAGAAGAAAGGTTAGCGGATGATTACGAATTCGACCTAAGCCTTGACCCAAATCAACTTACTGAAGTCACGCGACATATTCATAACGACGATCCACCTTCGGAAGTGGCCGATCATCGAGATACAGAGTTACATTCTCAGATACAACGTGATAATTCAGATTATGAAGCAGAGGAACAGCGAGATAATGAGGAACCAAATCGTGTAACAGCTGATACCGCAAATACACCTTCGGACCTGTCGACGCAACCGCATGTTACCCAACGACCTCAAAGAATACGTAACCCACCTGTGATGTTTTCATATTATGGATTAGGTCAACCTGCAGACATACGCGCACGTATTCAACCAATAATGCCGCAGATGTACCCCCCGCAAGTCATGTACAACACTTCGATGAATAACCCAAGATACTTCGGTCCACAAATGAACGCGTTTGTACCACGTGGATTTGTACCACCTTTATATTTGCCGATTCATTAACATCCTGAAATATTGAACAGCGATTTACGCATTATTTTACGATTCTTTGAACAGCGATTTCCGCACCTACGATGATTTTACATTTGTATATACTCGTTGTTAAAAAAAACAAAAAATGGAGATCATAATACTATATCGCTTCCGAATATTGCTGTATTCAAGACTTATTCGACAATCGTTGATGAATGCTTAGAACAAGAGGAATTGAAATTATGCTGCGCAGCTTGACATTTGAATTATACGTCGTTACTGCTGATCAATGGCTTATATTGTCAGTGGAAGAGATTCTTTAATTTGAAGAAGAAGATTTGAAGAAGACGTGTTCGAAGAACTTTGTAGATTAATTAGTTTTACTAGGAATGTCAGGAGACATTTATTTTAGAGGGGGAGAGTGTGAGGGCTCTTGCCACCCCCTGGTTTTACCCCCGTGTAAAATTTTATTGGATTTGTAATTCGACGCTCGCAGGAGTGGCGTGATGTGATGGATTGAGGAGAGAAATGGGAGCGGTCGTTAGGTCGTCGTGCCTAAGATTTGTTTTCTCTATGTTAAATTATAAAGATTGTGATATAGTTTGTGAATCGATATAACCTTGTTTTTTGTGTGTAATTTGTCTGCCGGAATACGCCACATGTGCCCATGTAGCAGCGGTGGAAACAGTAACAAAAGCAACGCTTTGTTTACATAACTACCTTAGGCAAACAGGTAACGCAAGCTACTGCCCGTCTGGCTTTGTTGATTCGGAAGATAATACTGGGAATATCATAGCTGAAGAAGAGAATGGCGCAATATTTTGAAAAAAGATGCAATGCAGGTGCAATAAATCTCATAAGAAAAGCTAGAAAATGCAGGGTTAGCACACCTGTACTGAAAATTGACGATGATATCAAGTAATACTTAAACTCCGAACATGGAGAAGTAACCTGGCAATGGAAACATGTGGGCAAGAACAAAAGAGATAAAGAACTTGTATAAGCTTTTTGATATATAGCATCATTCAAAGTATGTATCGCATTAAAAGAATTAATTGCCCATTTTGGTAACTTTGATAATTTATGTTTGGTTCTTGTATAGTTGGTTGCTGTTGCTGTGGTGATACATTTTCATTTGCATTTCATAAATAATATTGCTTATTTGATGCTTCGCTTTATTTTTCAGCACATCTGGCAGCTTTTTCATTTGAGATGCCATCAGGTCACCAAAAACATCATTTTCGTCCTTCTCTGCAGCTGGTCTTTTTTCACTTGCTGCAATTTTTTGGGCTGTAACCAATTCTTTCAACAATGACAGCTCCTCATCTCCATCTGCAACATTTTTCTCCCATTTCTCCTTGCCAGTTACTTTTAAAGTTCCTCTTCAGTTAATGCAGCAGATGCAGCTCTGTGTTTTTTCCTTACTTTCATTGCTTTCTATTCTTTGCTTCTGCAATATCCAAGATATCTTCTACTCCATCAGAACAACTACCGTCTTCTGTACGTGGTTGAAGTGTGCCATCATTATCTCCAGAATCGAAACCTTGGGCGTCTACATCATTATCTATCTCTTGAGCCTGGGATAGAGACTCAGGATTGAATGAAGCATTCTTGGGTCGACGTTCCTGACTGCCTGGGGCTTTTGGCCATTTTCCCTTGCCTTATATATCTGGCTCTCAAGTTTATCCACTGGAAAACAAGGAAATCAAAATTACAATAGTTTTTAAAAACAAACTTCCACAAATAATTTTAGGCCGGTATATTCAAATGATAGAATGATAGTGTAAAGTCCAAATTTAACTGACTCGAATTCTGCGATTTTAGCGACCTCTTGCCAAGCTTTTTGCTTTACAAATTTGTTATTGTAGTCTTTGCATAACTTATCATACAAGCACTTGAACTGTTGAACGGCAACCGACATAGATTTCGAATCTCGAGCGATAACTGGGACCAGGTAAAAAGTCTACAGCCGACAGCTTTTCTTCACGTGCAAGATCCATTTTGTTCAAAGAATTCTAGAATGCTAGATGAACGTAGCTCTCGAAGCTCGATTCCTTCTTCAATGAATATTGCGTTTCCGGCCGTAAAAATCATAAGGATGAAAAAGTTTTTCATCCAAAGTTACAAATTTGTATGAGGTGACAATAATCCTTTTTGTAAGATTCACGGTGTTTTCACTTGATCGTAAGCGTGATAAGAATTTTAACACAGATTTCTCATGATCCTCATTATCCGTCTGGCCATATGGTATGGCTGGGCTATTACTAAAAAGGGGAATGGAATTGGAATGGAATGGGAATGGAACGGGAATGGAATGAAATTGGAATGGAATGAAATTGGAATGGAATGAAATTGGAATGGAATGAAATTGGAATGGAATTAGAATGGAATGAAATTGGAATGGAATGAAATTGGAATGGAATGAAATTGGAATGGAATGAAATTGGAATGGAATGAAATTGGAATGGAATGAAATTGGAACGGAATAAAATTGGAATGGAAGGAAATTAGAATGGAATGGAACGGGAATTGAATGGAATGGGAATGGAATGGAAATAAAACTATTTATATTCCAATCACTTAAAAGGGCAATGGAACGGGAATGGATACATCGGGGAATGTGTGTAACTTTTCTCAGTTTCTCAAAAAAATGAGCTTGAAAATGGAAATTGCTTTTAAAAATCACTTTTTGATATCTCATTTTGGATGGAGTCTCAAGCAAGGCGCTAAACTTTAGCTTTTTAAATAATTCCATCGACGTTAAATATATCATTCGATAACTCTCGTGTAGAACTATAATGCTGAGCCAAAAACAAGGATCACGCATGCTTGCACTACTAATCTACAACTAGCAAACATAGCCTGATATTTTAATATTTCAATAGGTTTTTTCCAGATTGTAGAATTACAAAAGCAAAACAATGTTACTCATGGAACTTTAAGATTCTGGAATAAAAACAACATAACAGATTCAACACACACTGTGCTTCTGTAATTAATTAATGATTTACAGGAGAACTGAAAGAGTATTCAAGCACGTCCAGTTCCTAGAGCTGTCTAAGTCAAATGGCTTGCTCAAATATTTTTAGTGTTGTGTTGAATCTGTTCACAAATAACCGAAAGGGCAGTTCTGTTAAAGACTTCCCTTTTCTCGCTTGAACTCTTCAATAAATTTGACTGGTTATCCACTGTATCCCAGGAGCTGAATGGTGTGCAAAACACTTGAACGGGGGGTGGGGTTTGATGCCACAAGAAGCCTATTTTTTGCTTTCCTATGCTACACCTACAAGGATCATTGTTGTGTTTTCAGTTCAAGCTACCCCTCTCAAGCCTTGTTTCATCAACCCCAGAATGTACATTTTCACCTTAGATTTGATTGTCTGGTGGCAAATTATCCGTTCTTTAGGCCAACAATGCTGTTGGTGCAACGCGAATTCATCCCATATTTACAGCAAGAACATCTCGCAAAGCTGGCCTCAGAATTCGGTTTGACGATCCACAAATAAACCAATCACGTTTTTCGTTTTTTTTTTCAGTTTTCCAGAAGTTTCATAAATTTTTTATCTTTTCTCACTTACAGTAACAAAAACAGCATACAAGAACCCCAATTTTTTATTTCTGCCTGTGCTGGTTCTTAGAGAATAGCATTTTACCCAACATCTGAAGGGACAAGTAGTATAAAGTTGCAAAAAATTTGCTTCTCTGATCTTGGTCTGCTTTCACGAACATTTTAAATTAGAGCCATGAATAAAATTTTTCCACGAAGTAACACTTAGATTTCAGGCAGGAAGTTCTTAAGTGGACTGTTCTTATATGCGGGTTTCTACTGCTGTACTTTGTTTTGTTCATGTTATGTTGTTTTTTTCGAGAATCTTAAAGTTCCACGAGGAACATTGTTTTGCTTTTGTAATTCTACAATCTTGAAAAAACCTATTGAAATATTAAAATATCACGCTTTGTTTGCTAGTTGTAGATTAGTAGTGCAAGCATGCGTGGTCCTTGTTTTTGTCTCAGCATTATAGTTCTACACGAGAGTTATCAAATGATATATTTAACGTCGATGGAATTATTTAAGAAGCTAAAGTTTAGCGCCTTGCTTGAGACTCCATCCAAAATGAGATATTTCATTCCATTCCCGTTCCATTCCCATTCCAATTCCATTCCCCTTTTTAGTAATAGCCGTATGGCTGGTATGGCCAAGTGAAAACCAAGCTTTGGTGAACTCGAATCGTTGCTGAATCCTGAACTCTAACATTGAAATTAATCCTGAACTCCATTCCTGAACGCACAACTAGGATGAACCTGGTGAATTTGTTGGGTAAACAGTGCGAAAAGCAAATTGAAAATACGTTTGTATAAAGATAAAAGAGAAGGCATGAGCACGTAATTCATGTATTTTTGTACTGACAATTTACTTAGAACTGACAGCTGGTTTGTTTGCTAGAACATCTGAGGCAGGGAGAACAGGTGGGCATTGATTGTCCTGAAACAGGCAAGATGTCGACGTGCTTTTGGGCCTAATTTGTTTTGGTATCTACTGTACAGTCTAAAGATTTTGCCTGAGGCCAGAAGAAGAAATCTCCATGTCAAATCAGTTAGAATCAACAACGAATGTAAATAAAATAGGCATGCCAATCCAACAAATTGTTGTTTCACCAATAACTGGACTGCTGGAAACTCACACTGTGACAGTGAGACGTGATGGCGAGATTGTGATAGACAGGCAGCTGGTGACATGAAAATATTGGAAAACGTGCGGAAAAATTAAAACTGCTTTTAAAGTATCGAATTGACCCTAAGGGACACGAAAATCATTACCGGCGTTCGAAAAAATATTTAAGGGGCGCAGCCGGATGACTTTTTCAATTGATGACGTCACACCATAAGAAAATAAATTCACGACGTCAAATTTAATAATTAAGCACATCAACTGTTAAAAGTAAAGTTTCTGTTCAATATTTACAAGAATATCAACTTCAGAAAACAAACACAGGGCAAGTTATAAGGAGCAAAAGGTTACTTGATGACTTCATAATGGATACACTGTATGCAATAACATCACCACTCTGAATATTCTATACAAAACTTAGTTGACTATCACTCGAGTCAATATCAGATTCAACGTCTGAATTATCGTTTTCAGAGGAGTCATCATCAGAAGATTCAGTGTCTGATGCAATATCAACGCCAGAACTATCATCATCTTCCTCGTCATCTTCTTCTTCATTGTCATTGTCATTGTCATCGGCATCGCCATCTTTCTTATTGTTCTGACAATTGTTGCACTTGCACAGATCAGTGCATAATAACCCGTGGGATTTACAAACGTAAACATTTGAATGGCAACCAGACTTACTGCATCCACAAGATATCAGCTGCAGAATTTGCTCTGGTGCAGGCGGTAATAACATCCATTGAATTTCCAGCTTTCTCTCATTCAACGTCCAGCCGTATCCTTCATAAGGTTTTGGAATCGTTGGATAGTTCTGCAACGATCTTTTAACAACTGCTGTCACATATGAAACTCTTTTACAATGGCATAAAAGAGCATCCCTCGTCGGAGGTAGTTTTTGTGGCTCAGTGGCTCGCGTATTTGTGCAGAATTTAATATATCTTGCTTCGTTGACGTCGTTACACTTCTTTACACCATAAAGAGTAGCGACAAATTTTTCAATGGTTGAGAAGTCTTCAGCACTAAAGACGAAGGAATTACCCATTCGTTTAAAGGCTGACACAAAATCATTGGATTTCAACATTGTTCTGAAGGCTTTGACTTTGCCAACACCATGGAAGGCACTCGTGTAATCACTCCCAGAGAAGGCATGCAAGGCTGGAAGTGCATCACAGCAGTCAACTCCAAGCTTTCGTGAGATGTTTTCGATGTCCAAAATGCGTCTATTTGCGCCAGTACCAGTTTTGATGAGTATTCGAGATGAAAATTGTCGTTGGAAGTACATGGCATAAATGGCTATGTCACTATCCACTGTACATAAACAAACAGACTGAAATCGGAATTCATTGGTAGCATGATTAACACACAAGAAGACCTTGGTATCTGCTTCCTCTTGGTCGGTTGAAAGCTGAGTTGCTTCTTCACATGTAACCTATGAAACAATAATAAATTTGTTAAAACGTGCTGTAAGAAATGTTGCGCATGAATAAGAAAACCATTAATTTGTATATAACCTCTTCTCCGGCCTTGCATGTTAACTTGTAAAATTTGGAATCTACATTGAAGAATAAAGTTCGGTCAACGAGGTAACTTTTAAGGCTTGCAGAATTCCTCCAATCGTCCAAGATGAAACGGATCAGTTCAGTCTTGTTTTTAGGGTCAAGGAGAAACTTTTTCCATTGTTTTGGCCGGGTTTGGTCTCTTCGCTCAACTTTCATCCTTACTGTGCCCGTCAATCCCCGTCTTTCGCGTTCGAATGATTTGATCGAGTCTTGTTTATATTGATCAGTCACAAAATAAACGACGGAAGAGTTGACGATTCTTTTCAATAAACATTCAGAAATATCCCCAAATGTTACAAGGTCGTTACTGTCCATTTGCTGCAATAATACCATCCCATCATAAACAAATGCAGTGTTGCCTGGGACTTCTTCAACGATGGCGGCAGGGCACTTTGATTCGATTTCGCCTGAAACATTGGAAAATATTGGCTGTTGCAGAGATTTGAAACAGTAACAGTGTTAAAAGTTAATTGAAATTAATGAAAAGCGTTTATCTTACTCAATAATTTGGACTTGACAGTCTTGACTATGGTACCATCTGGTAAACCTAAAGACCATGATATTGGGCTCAGTGAATACTGTAGCACATCCTTCAGCGATAACCCTTCTCTGCTCTTTGCTATCACCAACAATCTGCCAAACATGCTTCGTTCTGCAGCTAACGTTACAGTCTTTTCCTTAAGCTGGATGACCTTCTTTACTTTCATGTTCTGAAATGTCTTCAATGCAAATCTTTTGATCGGGCTGTAAAATGATACTTCCGAAGAATTTATCCGCTCTTCTAAGAATTTCTGTAGAGCTATTTCCCCGAGCTGTTCTGCTTTCAAAATATCGTCTTGGACTTCTTGAGAGGCTTCAACTCCAGAACATATATTGACTAACGTTTCTCTGGGCTGGAATGGCGATCCCCAGTTAGACATTACTTCAACTGCATTCTTCACACTTTTGTTGTTAAATGATAGTCGAGATTTTCCCAAATCTTTAGGTAAAGATGAATTTGATTGATCTCCAAAATCTTTTTCCATTTCGGCGATACATTTTGATGTAACATGACTCGTGAGCACCCACCTCTGGATGGTCCCTGGTGAGGTACTGTACCCCTTGATTCCACCGTGGCATTTTTGCTCGCGATTGATCGTTTGCTCTATTGACTGGTCGGACGGAACCTTATTGAATTTTCCAGCTGATCGTTTGACAGAGAAGTTTCCATCCCTAATTTAAATGAGAGAAAGATCAAAACAGTCTTTCCGAACTGACAATATAATATTTTTTATATGATCAACAATAACTAGCAAACATCGATTAACTAGCAAAATTCAGTTTGTAATCATCTGTGTGCTCAAATTGGAATAGAATATTCAGTGCTCGATATTCAGAGTAAGAGATAAATGTGTCTTCATTCTCTAGTCTCTTTCTGTCGAACTCCGTCAGGTAGATACAATACAGCTACTACAGTTCAGGCAATAATCAAATTAACTTTTCACGAGTTTTAATGACGTTTACCTAGTTAATTTACTTACAAAAACTCTTGATGGATGTTGGGATGCGTTGTTGGTAGCTGAATCATTTCCATCCAGTAATAGGTCAAGAACCTTGAATAGTTTGGTCTATCATATGCGAAAAACCACGGAATCATCCTTCGTGTCGCCTCAAGGTGGAGCTCCCAGTTTCCAAGCTTAACAGACCGCGTGAACGCAAACAAGATGTCCATCATGTCCAGGAAGGAGAGCCAAAATGCAGCAGTTGGACCAAGCTCATCTTTCAAAACCTTGGTATGATGTCCAATCAAGTCCACAAATTCATCATTATCGATGACGGACACAAAATTGTCTAAGCATGGCTGAAAAATAAATTGAAAATCATCCTCAATATATGAATTTAATTCTAATTCAAAGAGACTTTGATTCATTTGGTAGAAGTTCTTGATTAAGATTTTCTGGCTAATGCGGCAATGCTCACCTTCTGTTTGCATTGCTGGAACTCAAATGTTGATGTGATATGTTCGAGACACTTATGTTCTTTTTCCTGCAACCAGTTGTCAAAGTGATCAATTTTAAAACGTGTTAGGGCATCGTATATATATTCCAAGACTCGCATTGCATGATTATAATGTTTTCCGTTGAGCGTTCGTTCAATGGATCCCGTGCCTATTAATGAGAGTTCAAAATTAACAAAAGAAAGTAATATAAAGTTCTCAGAAGATCAAAAACTTTCCCATGCAAAGATTTAACATATCTTCACTTACCAAGTAAATCTGCTTCAATAATCCAATCTCTTAAACCAGCATCGCTTAACCTCTTTCCAATCACCGCAATGAAGATGCAAGACGTGTGAAACGCGCCCATGCGAAGCACGATAAAGTTTTTCAAATCTTTGTGGTCTGGGTTCATCAGTATCTAAGTCAAAGAATTTAGTAAGTAATAGCATAACAATAAAGTGAGGAGAAAATATAATACAAAAAGTTTGGTTTATCTACTTACCTCGCATGCTTTGGCATATATTGCTTGATCAAGTACAACGTCTGTTTCTTTGAGTCCAATTTTTTCAGCCTTCTCCTTGGATTGGCAAAGTAGCTCCAGTACTGTGTCTAATTTTGTTGGCGATTGATTAATTGCTGGTAAGTAGCTTATCTCGTGAACTCTTTCGTTGGAATATGGATGGATAAGATAATTGAAGCCTTTCCAGCTTGGAACAGTATCCGAGGAAATGCGTAAGAGAACCCAAAAAAAATCAACCAGCTTCGATGTTTCAATTTGTGAATCTTGAATACCTTCTTCAGCTGTGCGCAAATGAGTTGGTTCTTCTCTTGTTTGCCGTCTGTATTGAGCAACTTCATTTTCAAGCGGTTTAAATGATCTTTTCCTTTGATCCATTATTCGCGGAGTAACTTGGAAGTTGCCAGCTGTTTCTCTCTTGATCTGAATGATGATGCCATTTGTAACATGCATGGAGATACCTACAAAGCATGAATGATTAACCGTATCAATCGCCTAATCCCTTCCTTGCCATTATCATGGCATCCTCTATTTCCCCTTTATCTGAAAATCTTTCAATTCGAATAAGAAAAAAGTAAGAATAAGAAAAAATTGAAAAAATTTGAAGAAAAAATTTGAAGAAAAAATTTCGGCAGGAGAAAAACTTCAGATAACGCAGAATTTCTGATGAAGATGTGTTCGGACATAGAAGGAATCCAAATTTTGTCCGTGCCGAAATCTATGGGCATTAAACTTAAGGTAGCTACCTGTCATAGATTCTGGATTTATGTCGTTGTTGTCCCAGACAAACGTAACGAATACAGATGGTAACAGTGTTGATGGACAATAGCTCCTGACAGAATCATATTTAACTGCTTCGACAGCCAGCGAAGTTTCCAAATAGTTAACTTCATCGTATGAAATACCATGACCAAGGCGGTTCAGCCACTGTATCATAACTTTTGATCCCGTTTTCCTCTTCATGCATAAAGCCAACAAGGTGTGTTTAGAACATCTGTAACGGCCATTTTGGGTGTTGTATATAATATCCTGGCAAATTGACGAAATAATCTTTTTTTTCTTTTCTCGTATTCGTGTCCTTGAGGAGCCAGACAAAATTGATGTCATTAAGTTGTTTAACATTTTGGGAACTTGGGTTTTTGAATTTACGAGTTCATCTTCACAGGGTGGCCATCGCGAATAAGTGCTTTCCATACTCTGAATTTCTTTCTTTACAGCACATCCTACATTTTTCAACTGTTCTTCGATTGAGGGTGGTTTGGCAATTTCCTTCAAGGTGTCGATCTTCTTGCACAATATCTCAATTATTTTACCCTTTTCGATTTCATTGTTAAAAAGGAAGGCATTGCCGTATTGAGGTGACCAGAGTCCAATCTTGTCATTGAAATGTTTTAGAATCGTATCCGCCAAAGTTCGCTTATCTGGAGCCTTATCTTCAGTGGAGTTATTTTCGTAGACATCTCTTAAACTGTTTAAAGTAACAAGCTCATATTTTTCGATCACATGAATTCTTACAAATTCAACCAACTTGTCATAGGCATCACCGTCTTTGATTGTATCAGGACGACTATCAGGACGTGTTAAATCTTTGTAGCAAGATCGATGGTAATGCAGCTCAAGAGCAACAATATTTCCCCATTCAACCCCAGCAACATACGCAAGAAGACGTTCGTTATTGTTCTTTTTTAATGACGATGATTGTAGGGTTTTAGCCGCATTTTCCGTCACGCATTTTGAGAGCTTCTCGTAACCACCAGTTTTTAAAGGTTTTGAACGGAAGCATATGCAGCATTCAAAGTCGGCTAACACTTTACCTAGAATGAAAAATAAGCAATTTATAACACGCTTTTTGTTTATTGCGAGGAAAATAATAAATCAAAAATGAATATAAAGAAATACCTGATCGATCTCTTTTTCGTGCTGAGGTTCTCCGTGCTTCGCTTGCATTAGTTGCTTCTGCTGCTTGCTCGCTTTCTTTTTTGCGTTCTTCGTCTTCCTGTTTACTCTTTAATCGATCCAATGTCTTAGAGTGGGTATATGTATCGTAGCACTTTTGATGAAACTCTAACTCGCGAACTACTGCAGGGTCACCATTTAGCCATTTAATGACGTCAGCATCTTTCCGTATTTCACTAAAAATTAGTGCAGAAGGTTGAAGAGTAGCTAGTTAAGGTTTCTGTTTTTTCATTAAAAAATGAATAAAAGATAATAAAACTTGTTTTTTATAAAGTACTTTTCGATCAATAGAACAGAAAACAGACACTAAAATCTCGAGAGGAGGTCAGACGTGAGGTAGCTAATTCACTCCTTACAGGTCTCGTAAATTTTAGCTAGAAAGCTTAATGTTGCGAGAAAATCCTTTTGTTTCAACGGAAATCTCGTACAATTTTTTAAAGAGTGAAATGCCCCTCGTGGTTATAGATCAGATACCTATGTTAGAACAATACCTTGCAGTTTTTACTTTAGCCAGCGCATGATCACTATCTCCAAATTTTCGAAGCTTTGACAGACGATTGTTTACATGAATGATACAAGTTTCCTTCTTATTCTTTTTAGACGGTGAGATTCTTAGGCGATGAACAGGAGCCGTAGCCATTTTTTAGGTCACCATCATCGCTATTCTTCTTGCTTGAATATTACCGCTGTTTTCGATTACATTACGTAACCACAAAATGTTAACATTGCGACCTGTCAGGGGGTTCTAGAATATTATGGTCTTGCAATTTAAAAACAACAGCACATTAATTCAAGGAGAATAAAACACAAAAATTGAAATGTTATTACATAAGCGTTGTTGAATAGACAGATTATTTTTTTTCTACTTTTGTATGTTTTTAGTGATGTTATCTGTCAATTTTATTTTTCTGATAAACCCCCGTGGTTACGTTTGAATATTTTCGAACGCGGGATTCTTTCAAAGCAAAGCATGGCAGATCAGCGAAGGGGAATTACACGGTGGAAATACGAATTTGTTTTCGTTCAATACTTCGTCCTTAAAGGATATTTGGATGGCCGGTAACGTTTTTCTAGCTTTTTGATACATAAACTTCATGTTTTTGCCACTTTCGGAATGTCCGCTAATTTTGCACTGTTTCCCATTTTTTCATGTCACCAGCTGCCTGTCTATGAGTTGAAGCTTCTTATTCTTCTTCTTTGACAAATTTACACTTTTTCTCGTATCTTTTCTATTGCTTTGCGTGCTGTATACTCATGATTTGATTCGATGTTGTACGTACAAGTGCATCCTACGGCATAACAGTCTTTTTTGGTTAATCATTTGCGCGTTGAGTGTTCTATTTCAATTTCTTTTAAGAACACGCTGTAAATGTAAGAGCATCTAGGCAGTGTTAGAAGAGTGGATTTGCCAAACATGAGAGCGATTTCAGCCACATGAAAAATTGGAA
The DNA here is from genome assembly GCA_014526335.1 of Chrysaora quinquecirrha. NCBI lineage: Eukaryota > Metazoa > Cnidaria > Scyphozoa > Semaeostomeae > Pelagiidae > Chrysaora > Chrysaora quinquecirrha. Next base: position 180,658 of record JACTAT010000357.1, on the reverse strand, counting down.
ACAAGATAATGCGATTTTAGATATTTCATCCTATGCTTACAAAACAGAACTATGAATCTACTTAATAAAAGTATATAATAGAAGATATGCATACACTGGTATATTTTATTGTTTGTAGAAGCATTTTACTGTGTTCTGTTGTAGAAAAATCATTGTTGAAATAAAATCACCATTAAGATAATTGGAGACTCAAATTATTTAAAAAATAAGAGCAATGAGCTTTGGCAAAAGTTATCTTGTTCTTAAAGGCGTATTACTGATTTTTAGTGCAAAATTTTTCTCATTTGGGTAAACATTAAGAAAAACTTTGTCTGATTTGGTATAAAGTAGTAAAATGTAGCATTTGTAATCCCCAGGGGTTTTGAAGTGCCATTTATGAAATTCTGAATTTTGAAAAATGTGGGGGGTGCCAGTGCTTAGGATTTATGATGTCATCCTCTTGCTATCTTGAATAATTGTAACTAAAGGTTATCCCAACCAAATAACTATTAATGTACAGTTTGTTTGAAGCAAAAGTTTTTATCTCTACTTTCATTGACTTAGGGTATAGGTGGGAGATACCATGCAGCAGATTAATTGTAGACTTCAACTTTAGGAATTGTTTAAAATAGGACATTCAAGAAAATTTAATTCAAGGGAATTTTTTGTGGCAAGCTGGCTGCTTTGTGCAAGTTGGTTCAGAAGGAGGGAGCTCCAAAAGAAACTTGAAGTAAGGGAGGACTCTAAAAATAGCATTTGAGCAAAGTTGAACACAGCAAAGGTTTTATCTTCTTGGCAGTGCTTATAAAGGATAAAACCCCCCTTTGGACTTATGACCAAACCATGAACTGAAAAACTGATATAACTGCAACTTGTTTGTATTCTGTCTTTCAAAAACAACTAGCGTAAAGAAACTTTTGCTCTTGCTGTTGTACGAAAACTTGATCATCGAGTACCCCTAACACAAATGATTTTGTAAGTCAGTGAAAAGGTTTTTATATCTTGGAAATTTACATTTTAAAACATAATGATATTGTTTTACATTGATAAACAGATGGTGAAATATAGGCCAAAAAACCTACTGTACAATTACTTCCACCTCTATGCTAGTATGAGTCAAGTTAATGTTTAATAACGTAACCTAAATAATCTCCAAATAGTCTAAGAAAGTAAGAAAAAATATCTAAGTTATCAATCATCATCATCATCATCATCATAAATTTACTCATACCCCCAGCTGGGGTATGAAATGAATTATAGAATAAGCAAATTAATGTAAACTCTACATCACTATAGTGACAATTTAGAGTTTTTCATTAACAAAATTAAGTCTAATTAACAAAAAAAGCAACTAAAGTAAGAACGGTAAGAGCTAAAATATTCAAAGAAACATAAGATAACAGCAACAGCAACAGCAACAGAAACTGCAACAATGAAATTACTTTTGTCTTTTTACAGGAGGTGACAATTATTTTCCTATAACTGAAAATTTCTCTTATATATTTTGCTATATTGGCCCAAAGTTTTTGTCTCTTGTTTTGACATTAGAATTTGAAATTTCATTTTTGAAGGGTACTTAGAAAAATATGTTGGTATAAGTTTATCCCTTATGCGATCAAATGCAGGACATTTTAAGAGAGTGTGATACTCATCGCCAATCTCATTTGAAGTACACATATCACATTTACGTAAGCCATAGTCTATTTTGTTCCATCTTCCCGTTTCAACAGAAAGCTTATGGTTTCCAGTTCTAAACCAGCAAAGATACTGGGATAATCTTGGCGGCAAAAGACTTAGATAATTTTCCATTTCAAAATTTGTTTCATATTCGAGTACATTTTGCCTTTATTTGACAACTCCATTTCGGAATTCCATTGTTGAAGAAACTGGTCTTTAAGATTAATCTCAATAAGACTACATAAATTCCTACTACTATTTACAACATGAGAATTCCAAATTATCGATAAACCAGTATGATCAAATAAATTCTTAATTGATTTTATCCAGCCAATATTTTCCCATTTATGTAACGCAAGTTCATATAGTCTAAACACTAGCTTGTCTTGTCTCCCAGTTAAGATCTTACCCCAAAATTTATCATTCTTGATTTAATTCTTATCGACACAGGAGAACGACCTAGTTCACCATATACCATATAACTTGGTGTTGATTTTCTAAGATTCAATATTAGTTTGTAAAATTGTAACTCTAGTTGATCAATAACGTTTAATTTCTCAAACCCCCACACCTCTGCTCCATAGGTTAATATTGGCATCACTAAAGAATCAAACATCTTTAGTTGTAAGTCTACGGGCATATCAATAGCTCTAGCTCTCGAGATTAAATATCTCATGGCTTTGTTTGCCTGGTTTTGATAACTTTCATTGCACTCACGAAACGCCCATTACTTTTAAAAACAATACCAAGATACTTAAATTCTTTAACAATTTCAATTCTCTCATCATTGTATTTAAAACAACCTCTTTACTCCTACCATTTTTGAGAAGGTCATAATTTTCGTTTTACTAACATTAACTTTTAATTTCCATAAGCTACTATATCTATATAAAATATCTAAAGACTTTTGCAAATTTTCGGGTGAATCAGCAAGTAATACAGTGTCATCTGCGTAAAGTAGTGAATGCAACCGGAAAATTTTCTGTCCGTCTATTTCAAAGTCTAAACCTTTGTTCCCAAGATTTTGAAACGATTTTTCCATATCATTAAGAAAATTGCAAACAAAAGGGTGACAAATTTTCTCCCTGCCTTACTCCCATATTACACGAAAAAATTTCACTAAATTCACCTTCTTTTTCAATTACCGATTTAATATTATTATACATATTCACTATCACATTAAAACAATTACCCCTTATTCCAATATTTATCAGTTTCAACCAAAGACCTTTTCTCCATACTGTATCAAATGCCTTTTCATAGTCAACAAAGGCAACATAAAGTTTTTTATTACTAGCAAAGGAATAGTTTATTATTAAATTCAAATTAAAAATGTGATCAATAGTAGAATAACCACTCCGAAAGCCTGCTTGATCTTCATTTAGTAACTTATTTTTTTCTAGATAAGAGGAGATTCTTCTATTTAGTAAACCAGTAAACACCTTGCTCAAACAGCTCACTAGCGTTATACCCCTGTAATTGTTGGCTTCTGATTTCGATCCTTTATTCTTATAAATTGGTTTTATTATACCAATAAGCCACGATTCTGGGAAAATTCCAGCTTTAAGAATAATGTTAAAAATTTTCGTCAGTATACTAATCACTTTCTCGCTACTGTACTTAAGATATTCATTCATTATTCCATCCAAACCCGGTGATTTATTATTTTTAAGCTTTGAGATAATGTACTTTACTTCATTTTCATTAAATAAATCATCTAAATCTGAATTATTACTTTCATTTAATTCCATGTCTGCATTTAATTCTTCATTTTCATCTATGCCCTTATTAAGATTTTTGAAATGCTCGAATAAAGCGTTTAGAGTCACATCTTTAAGTGATTCCTTTCTTTTGTCTCTAATCATTGACCAGAATTGACGAGGGTGTCTTGATTTAAGTTTTCTTAATTTTTCATTAAATTTCTTATTATGTTTTATTCTAAATTTATTCATGGTTTTTGCTTGCACTTTCACACAAAATTTCATTAAGTTTATTAACAGACGAATTGATCACTTTCTTTTATTCATTGATATTACCTTTATTGTTACTATTATCAAAATTACTTAAGACACTTTCCAAGCTTTTTAAATCATTATTAGTTATATTATTATTAAAGTTTTCAATATTTTTATCTGTCCAATCATGATACAGCTTTAATCTTTTATCAGGAACTCTATTTGGCTCTTCTCTTTTTTTAACACCATTATCTTTATTTTTATTTTTTCTCACTGCTGAATGTTTACCAAATGAGATTGAAATTGCACAATGCACATCAGAAAACAAAGGATTGAAATCATCTATGCAAAAATCACTGCAGGCACATAAAACATCTGAGCTTCCGATTGCATAGTCAATAAGTGTTTTATCCTTACATGTTACTTTTCCCACTTTTTTATCCTTTCCTATCCGACCATTCATTATAAACATATCACTGTTTCTACACACATCAATCAACTTATCACCGTGTGAGTTTTTTGTTCTGTCTTGCGAAAACCTTTCTGTCGGAATTTCTGATTCACGCAATGCCTTCAGATTTTCCATAGTTTCATTTGAGATATCTTCTGCTTCAATTCCAACCTCGCTTAGGATGTCATCATCAAATTCTATATAATCACTAATAGTTTTTGTTTTTGCATTAAAATCCCCAACCATCAATATACTATAGCCTTGTTCTTTTAGCTTAAATATATCTTTTTCTAAATTATCAAAACTATCATTATCCAAATATGGTGACCCTATTGGAGGACTATAAACAAACCCTAGTGCTATTTTCTTTTCGTTTTCGAAGAGCTTTTTTTCCTCTTTTAACCACACAACTGTTTCGGAATCAAATTCCACATCTACTTTTAAAACTCGCTAACCCTATCATTGATTCCAATAAAATTCCTCCTGATCTATTTCGTTTATTCTTTTTCCTGTTTCTTATATGTGTAAATTTGAAACCCGGTAAATTAAAATCATCATAATCATCAGTTTTAGATTCTACAAAGCTAATAATATCATAATCTTGGATTTTACTCAAAAACTCTGGAATTCTTGTCTTACTTCTTAAACCATTAACATTAATAAACAATATTCGCACCTTGCTCTTTTCATCACCTCCATGACTTCCTTATTTTGCACCAGCGCCAGCTGCGTTTCCGTTGACGGCAGGCCTTTCTGCTCTCTCGTTTAGTACCACCAACTGATTATCAACATAGAGCTTGTCTACGTTGAATCTCACCTGTCTCCCTTCTTTTTTCGCCTTCTTGAAGATTGGCCAGAGCAACTTTCGCTTTTCTTCTATCTCACGTGGGAATTGCTCCGACACACCAATGTTAGTATTAGCCAAGTTCTTGGCCGCAAACTTCACCTTCTCCTTCTGCTTGAAGCTTGAAAATTTTGCCACAATTGGTCTAACCCTTCTTTCTCCTTCCCTGCTGTACTTTTGCCCCATACGATGGACTCTTTCAAAACGAACCTCTTCTCTGATTCCCATCTTTGTGTGGATTACATCGTTAACTAAATCCTCCGAGCTTATGTTATTGTTCTCAGCTTCTTCAATATTGAAGAATATAAGGTTATCCCTCATCGACCTAGCTTGTATGTCAATAACTCGATCTTCCAATTTCTTTATCCTTTCAGATTCCTTCCCTCCATTTCCTCTAATTTCTGTCACCTGACTTTCCAAAACCACTATCTTTTCTTTTAATTCTACATTCTCATTTCTGATTTCTCTAATCTCTTCTTGTGCTTTCATCAAAGCGTAATTGTTTTCTCTGACCAATCTTTCTATTCCATCTAATTTGTCAAGCTTCTCAGCGTACACAGAGAAACTCTTAAACATCGAACTTATTTCTTCTAGTCTTCTATTTACATCACCCATTAAATCTTCATTCTGTTCTCTTGCTTTTGCGAATGGCTGAGGTGGTCGTTTCCTCACACCCGTATCCTTTTCAGCCGCACGATTCACGAAATTATCTAAATCTTCTAAAGGATTATAATCACTGGCATTGCCCTTCGATCTTTTTTCTCCAGATGCTTGTCTGTTTGGTGTTATAGTAACTGTTGCTGATCTTTTTACTGCTGCTGCCATTTTATTGAAATAATTCTCTTAGTTTATCTTAGCTTTACAGAGCAAAAAAAAGCACGTCTGCTCACCGTCACTACTTCCATCTTATTCAATATCACATCTTGACCTAACAGTTTATGGCATATCATTGAATTACTGCAAATTTTTTCACAAATTTGAATTCCATACCTGGGTATCATATAAAACAAATGCTAAATCTCAAGAAAGTTTAATAGCTGCAATTTTGAACTTGCTGTATCCACAGAACTTGCCGAATGGATTTTCTGCATGATTAAAGTCCACATTCTATCCCAACAGTATAGGATAAGGTATAGGGACCAGAGCCAAAACTGGGAACTCAACTCACAGAACATGTCTGAAATGGTTTAAATCTGTTATTTGGCTAACAAGAAAGTTTGATGGTTTTATATAATTCTGTGTTTTTGAGTAGAAGTGAGCTATACTGGAAAACATGGAACTGGGGTTTTATATGGTTGCTATGGTTTTATAAATTTCTGTTTTTTGTGAGCTGAAGTGAGCTATACTTGAAAACATGGAACTAGGGTTTTCGTATGGTTACTTTGGTTTTATATAGTTCTGTGCTTTAAAGTAGAACTGTGCCATACTCAAAAACAAAGAACTGAGGCTTTCATTCACATGTTTTTGTCCGTTCTGAGAATTTCGAGAGTTCCGTAATTTCAACCTGGCTGCAGGTTAGGATTGAAAATCATACAAAACAAGGTGACATGATTCTGACATAAAAGAAATTTACACAATCTATTAGATTTTTAATTAATCCTTTTAAATTTTTCATTAATTGAAAGCACCTACCCTAGAGCATGAGTTTAATTTATTCCAATAAATATTTGTAGCATAAATGCAAATTTCTTCTCACTGAGAATCATTGATGACTGACATGAGCTAAAAGATGATATGATATTGATTTAAGATTAGCAATTCATTGAGTTTAAAAAACTTTTTGACAAATTTTCCAAATCAGAAATATTTTATCAAGCATTAGACACTTAAATAGACTATACTTCAAAACAGTGATACATAGGCCAATTGCCTTTACTGACACAATTTTTACATTATTGTGGAGAGCATGGAAACAAAACAACAACTTATATTAAATGTAAACATAACTATGATCTTCACGTATATACTTGACTTGAACCATTTGTAGTATGGCTCAAAAGACTGCTCTTGGAACCCCTCTTGCCATGAAAAATGATGACAACTGTAACTCTGATAACTGTGAGCTCAGCAATCGGAGGCCGTTAGAGAAAGTAATCAAACAAATTTTTATCATCCCAAATAAAATTATATCCAGGCACAGGTCTAAGCTGAAAAACACCTTATATGAAACGTCTGACTAGTGGTGGTTTGTTAATAAGACTGATAAGCCAGCAGTATATTATGGGGAAAGAGTATTCACAACAAAACTTGTTTCCCATGTTTAAATTGGGACTTGTTTAAATTGCTGCATATGATAACCTTATCCTTGCCCCCGGGGCCATGATAAGACATGAATCTGGACTTTGACAAAAGGACCTATTTGTATGATAGGATTTTCAAGGATTTTTGACCCATTTGCATGAAAATTGGGAAATTTCAAGCCCTGGTGTATGAATTTGGTTGATTTTAAAAGACTTCTACAGTGCTAGAATTCACGCAAGGTTTGCAAAATCGAATCTGACAACGATTCTTTGCCATCAATGTGATGAAGCTCTGTTTTTGCTGCTTAGTAGAAAGCAAAGTAGAAAGGTTGTCAGCCACTTTGCGGTAAATCATAATGGGACCTATTTGTAAGAAAGACCTAAAATATCAACACATCGACAAAAATCAAGCAGAATATCAGACCCATGTGTAGAGAATTTCAGTCGCAGAAACCATCCATATAAGCGGCACATCCAGTATTTTTACATATTGAAGTACCCCCTCCGGGATCCTTGTAAAGAAAATATATTTCCGAAATTCGAAAACAGTTGTAGATATTTGATTTAGCGGAGTTTAGATCAAAGATACTGTAACTGTGTGATATACAGACTCTCTCAATTCAGCATTAACTTGCCTTTGACAAATTGTAATACTTGAAATTGAACGACTACACAACGATTTTACTTAAAACTGCTACGACGACAACTGAATGTTCACGCACGCACACACAAAAAGCTCTTATTTTTAGAGCGGAGAAGTATCTAGATCAATTACGTAATCTTTAAGAGGTAACTAGCTACTCCGTAAAACATCAGTTCTGAGTGATCTTGCTTAAATGTTCTACACACACGGACATAATGTAGCAAACTATTGAGTACAATTTTTGATAGCTGGCAAATACAGCGCAACTAAAATGAGTTTCTAGGTGATAAAATACTAGGGAACTCGAGAATGGTTACCAATCTCAGCTTCTTTGTTATCAGTCGGTTTCCTGTAATTTAAATGGAAATATAATCATTAAACGAACGGAAATGTACATAATCAAGTAAACAAACCGAAATATACACAGTCTAGATATTCATACAGGCAGCTGAGATCTTATGATTGTAGCCAGCTTGTAAATGATTCGACTTTTTGCATTGTAGAATGATGACCTGAAAAAAACAGCAAATGTGGTGCGTTGTTCTTCATCTGTCTCATCTTCTTCTTCCTCGGCTGAGATTTGCAGAATATGCCATTGTGAAGGAGAAAAAGAGGACGTTTTAATTTCACCTTGCCTTTGTTCTGGAACTTTAATGTATGTCCACCAATCGTGTTTGCAGAAGTGGATTAAGGCTACAGATACCAAATCATGTGAACTCTGTAAATATGAATTTCACATCGATTCTGAAATGAAGCCGATAAACAAGGTAGTTTTCTATTTTTTAAATGTAACTTTCCAATGATCTTACGTTTTTTATTGTAACAGAATACAGTACCTAGCCATAGATATTACAGTTATGTTGTTTTTTTTTTGTTAATTGAAGCCCTATGTACATATTTTATTTTCTTCAGAATCTTAATTAAGTAAACAAAATCATTTCATACAGTGGCAAGCCTTGGAAATGACGCAAGGAGAAAGACGCAAAGTCCTATGTTCAGTTTCCTTCCATGTCATCGCTATCACTTGCATTGTTTGGTCTCTGTGGGTTTTAATTGAAAGAACGGCCGAAGAGATAAAGGATGAACAGTTAAAATGGCCCTTCTGGACAAAGCTGGTTGTTGTTGCTATTGGCTTCACGGAGGTCTTGTTTTTATGTATGTACAATGCAGGGTGTATTTCCATTTATTTAAACGGCTGAGGGCTCATAATAGAGTAATATGTGTCAAAAATGCTCCAGCTGATATAAGGCATACGCATAAAGTTGATGTAATGACAGAGGCTGTTTAATTTCATGAGTGCTTTATTCTTCTCAAAAGATTATAAATATTTGGTTTTCTGACTGCGTAATATCTTATTTATTTGATGTTTATTATCACCTGTTAAACTATATTCCCATTTACGTGTTTGCTATTTGCTTTTTTTCTGAAGTAGATTTTTTTCTAGAATGGATTGTGAACAAGAACGATATACACATTTTAAACAGGACGGCCTCGTTTGAAAAATTTTTGAACATTTCTTCCTATCTTACCTAATACTGCCTTGTAAAGAGCACCGCCTTTCATAAACTCTCCCATAACCACTTCCACCTAAAAGGCATTGTGCATTGAAGTGGCTTTATTTCCTGTAATTGCTGCAAAACAGCACGAAGCACCTGCGTAGCAGCAGTATATTGTTGCACAAACTGGAAATTTGTGAACTTGTGTGTGTGTGGGTCTGTGTGTGTGTGTGTGTTTGCAGCACTGTTGTTGCAGTTGTTGTCTGTCCGTTTCTTGCTGCGAACAATAAAATGGTGTCCAAGTGAGGCAAAGCTGCCAGTTCAAAGCAAAATAAAAGTGAGAGGATATTTAGCATCAATCAGCAAGGAAAATAAAGTTATATCCAAAGTCAAATGTCCAAACATTATTGATTTCATTTGTGAGAATTTTAGATGTAGGTACTCATTGCTTTGGCGATCCACTGAAAAAGCCTCTTTCAATTTCACAAACTACAGCATGTACAAAAGGCCAAAGTTTCAGCATTTAGGCCTAAAAAAGCAGCTTTCATCTGTCAGGTTATATTGACACAATGAGGTGAAGAGAAGAATGAAATTTTAATGCTTATGTTAAATTGTTGCTGAATAAATTTTATCTTCGTTTTTTCTGTTTATTCTATTAACTAGGTTAATATGCTCATGTCAGTCTCCTGCAATACTTGCATTCAGGTTGCATTCTGCCTTGGAGCAGCACTCCCTTAACGATGTTAATGGCTAGTCTAAATTAGAATCATGATCCAAATCTTTTTCTTAAACCTTGATCTTGATCTTAATCTTAATCTCAGCCTTAGTCTTAATCTAAGTTTTCAATTTAAATTGAATCTAAAATCGTAACTTCTACCTGAATTTGAATCTTAATCTTAATCTTTATCTTGATCTAAACCTTTATCTTAATTTGAATCGTAATCTTATTGTTAATCTTAAGCCAATCTGAAACTGAATTTCTAATTTTAATCTAAATCTTTTCTTAATCTTAAAGTGGAACTGAATGTTAAGCCTGAAATCAATCTTAATCTTATTCCAAATTGAAAGCTTTAATCGTAATCCTTATTTAGATGATATCTTAAGTTCAACATAATTGTATATTGAAATTGAAATGAAAATTAAGGTGAAAATTCAAATTAGAGGTAAAACTAAAGCTGACATCAAAATCAGAATTGAAATTAAAGTTAAAATGTAAATTAAAATAAAAAAGGAAATTGAAAACAACTTGAAATGAAAATTAAAATTAAAATTAAAAGAACAATTAAAAGTAGAAGTACAATTAACATTGAGATAAAGAATTGAAATTCTTTATCTCAATTTTAATTGTAATCTTAATGAAAGTTGAAACTGACACTGACAATTAATTTTATTTTTACTCTCAATTTTCATATATAATTAACCTCAGTCTTATCAAAACTTAATCTGTATGTTAATCTTAATCTTATTCTTTATCTTACAGTAATTTAAATGTTGCCTTAATCTTATAGTGGAATTGAATCTGAAACTTGAAATTCAATCTTAAATATTTTTTCAAATTGTAAGCTGCAGTCTTTAATCTTAAATTGATATCAATAAAATTATAGCCAAAATTGAAATGAAAATTGAAGTATACATTGTATGAAATGAGAATTCAAATCAAAATTGAAATTAAAATTAAATGGAAATGAACATAAAATTGAAATGAACTTTAAACAGACTTTTTGATCATTTAAAAGTATAAAGTAAAAAAAAAACCATAGCCATGAGAATTGCCGTAGGAAGGATTCAAATTCCAGCCGTTGGGGTAGAAGGCCAGCCTTTTAACCACTCAACTATCCTGCCAAGCTGTTTCCGTGATGTAAAGCGACCGGTAAGGTGCCGTGTCTCGTGAGCTGCAATGCTGAGTCAAAGGTTTGACTCCCCTCAGGAGAGGATCTTTTCACTATCTAAGTTTTTTATTTCTGTGATTTTTGTAGTGTAAATGATTTTAAAAGGCCGTGGAGACGTCTTGTAACTAAAATTTGCTTTAAGAATAATTTTAAAATTCCTTTGATATTATTTTTAACGTGTTTTCTCAGAAGTTTTCCCATGAATATTATGATCAGTAGAAGATTATTTTTCAAGGAAGCAGCATGGATGGATAGCCAACTGGTTAGAACACTCACCTTCTACCTTAAAAGCTGGAGTTCGAATCATGCTGAAGGCAATTCTTATGGATTGGTTTTTTTATTTTATGCTTTTAAATGATCAAAAAAGTATTTTTAAAGTTCATTTTAATTTGATGTTCATTTCCATTACAATTTAATTTTAATTTCAATTTTTATTTTTATTTGAAGTTTAGTTTCAATATTTTTGACTTTGCTTTCCTAAATTTCGAATGTTCAATAAATCAGTTAAGAATTTCACAAATGAATCACCGGAAGCATTAAATTTGTCCAGCCTGATCTTTTCATTTGATGCTTCCAATGTTTTATTTTATTGTCGTTATGTCGATGATACTTTCTGCCTTTTTAAGACTGAACAGGACGCACTTAGATTCTTTGATCTTATTAATAAACAACACCCAAGCATAAAATTCAGCATGGAAAAGGAAAATAACAATAACTGCCATTTTTAGACGTATTAATCGATAAAAGTTACAGTCAATCCCCTGTAACTACAATTTATTGCAAGATAACTTACACAGAAGTACCCACTAATGTTTTCAATTTAACTTCATTTTCTTATAAAATTGGTTTAATGTCTTTAATAAAGAGTTTAGTTGATAGGGCTTATAAGATTTATAACACCTGGTATGGCTTTAATAATGATATCCATAAACTAACTTCAGTTTTAAACAAAAACCTTTACCCTACTTATCTCATAAACAACGTTATTTGTAATTATTTAAACAAAGTTAAATCCCCTCCCCCACTGGATAGCCATAACATAAATAATAATGATAATGATCGTAACCGTGTTTCTTATTTTAAACTTCCTTTTATCGGTAAATTTTCAGTTCTTACACAGCGTAAAGTTAAACACTTGGTTAAGAAATATTGTAAGGATTTGAACATTAAATTGGTTTTTACTTCTTTTAAATTACGCTCTTTGTTCGGGGTTAAAGATCCTGTGCCCAAGTGCTTTCGGGCTCATGTTGTATACAAATTTCTCTGTGGCAGATGTTCCGCATCTTATGTCGGGGAAACATCTCGGCATCTTTCAACACAAATTCGAGAGCATTTGGTCACGGAAAATAACTCGCATATTGATGAACATCTAAATGAGTCCCCCTCTTGCTGCTCTCTGTCTTCTTAAGAAAGCTTTTCTATTCTTGACAGCGCAAACAGCACTTTCACCTTCAAAATTAAGGAAGCTCTTCACATCTCTTGGGTTACACCAACCCTTAACAAACAATTATATCATTATAAACTTAATCTTGCTTATGAATTACCCTTTGTTCTTTTCATTATTGTTTTCATATTCCCATCTGTACATTTATCCCCTCTACTCTTACCGATTTTTTAATTACAGTAGTTTTGTAATTAGTTTTCCTCACGTGCTTGTATATTATGTAACTTTTTATACATTAAATTGACTTGTGTTATTTGATTTGCTTTTAAATTCAAAATGTAACTTAAGATGAACTAGGATAGTTCGAAACATGTTTTACCGTTTAAAAACTGTCGTCCTTCTTTTGAAATTTTTAACTTTGATTTCAATTTCAATTTCCATTTTTTCCTCTTGATTTTAATTTCAATTTCAATACTTTTAACTTTGATTTCAATCTCAATTTCCATTTCAATTTTCGTCTTGATTTTAATTTCAATTTCAATATACAATTTTATTGAACTTAACATTTCAATTTAAGATTAAGCCTGCAGGTTAAAATTTGAAAAAAGATTAGAATTGATTTAAAGTTTAAGATCCAGTTCCACTTCAAGATTAAGACAAGATTTAATTTAAGATTACCAATAACATCAAGATTGAAATTAACATTAACATAAAGATTGAGTTTTGATAAGACTGAGGTTTATTATAAATGAAAATTAAGAGTTATGAAAGTTAAGAGTCAAAATAAAAGTAATTATCAGTGTCCGTTTGAACTTTGATTAAGATTTAAATTAACATTGAGTTTAAGAATTTAAATTTCTATCTTTCTTTCACTTTTAATTTTACTTTTAATTTTAATTTGAATTACAACTGTAAGTTTATTTTTAATTTCAATTTTAATTTCAATTTACATTTAAATTTCCATTTAAATTCGAATTTTGATATTAGTTTAGTTTTAGTGTTACCTCTAATTTTAATTTTCACCTTAATTTTCATTCCAATTTCAATATAAAATTGTTGATCTTGTGTAAAAATGTTGAACTTAAGATTTCAATCCATAAAAGAATAAAATAAAAGCTTTCAATTTGGAAGAAGATTAAGATTGATTTTACGTTTAAGATTCCCTTCCACTTGAAGATTAACATTAAGATGAAGATCAAAGTTAAAATTAAGATCAAGTTTAAGATTAAGATTTAAGATTAAGATTAAGATTAAGATTGAGATTAAAATAAAGATCAAGGTTTAAGATAAATTTTGATTATGATTCTAATTCAGATTAACAGCAAATATAGCCACTTCAATGCACAATGCCTTTGAAGTGGAAGTTGCAATTGGCACAGTTGATGGGATGCGGTGGTTTGGAAATTTTGTCAATACAGACCATTGCCATTAGGGTTCAGGTTTATACCAGAATGGAAAATTTGTTTTATTGCACACAGACCTCAGACTCGTTTTTTGTTGTGCATGCGCCATTTCGTTCAAAACAATAGGGCTTTTATCACTAGAAATTAGCTACAGAATCAAACATAGCAATGCTATCGCTATGTCCAAAGGACAATAATAATTATAATAATCGTCATCATCATCATCAAAATCGTTATCTTAATTTTCATCATGATTATGATCATCAACATCATCATTATCATCATCATCACATCATCATCATCGAAATAGTTATCATCATCATACAGTAATTGTAATCGTTATTGTCATCATCATCACCATCAACATCAGCATCATCATCATTATCACCATCATCATCATCGTCATCATCATCATCATCATCTTCATCATCATCATCATCATTGTCATCATCATCATGACATCATCATCATCAAAATCGTTCTCATCATCATAATTGTTATTGTTGTTGTTATTCTCATCGTTGTCGTCAATATTATCATCATGTTCATCCTCATTAACATCAATAATTGTGATAATAGGGAATCAAAATATTTTTGCCCGTGTAGCCAGCCTCTCTAACCAAATTCTGCATTAGCCCCTGCATCGTTCTCAGTTTCCTAATGCAAATACTGTCTGTATAGATACTGTAGACAACCAACCAAAAATATAGAATATTAGTTAATATTTGCAGGGCATCTGACTCACAACTGATATTTTTACAAAATTTCAGAACGCAATTATTGTAGTTACTCTGATTTTCCATCGGGATTTTCCCACTAAAGTATCTTATTATGCAAATGAGAAGTTCGAGAATCTTCTCGACAACAACTGAGTCACGTGTCAGTAAATATTGTGCGAACGGACTTCTAGGATTTTCTGATTGGCGGAAAAAAGCTAGTTATCTAAATAAGGCTTTCGAGGACTTCTGCCAAATAGTCGACCACAATGAATCATCTACTTGTTTACAAATTCCGTTGTCAATAAGTCGATTGTCAATTAGATTTCAAAGTTTACTTCCTCATATTTGTGACCCATATTGTTACGAGTTTGGCAGGAAAAAGCGTCTATGCATGTATCCATACATATATACCTACATGCGTTCCACGAACACTCTCTCATTATGTCCTTCGGACATAAAAATGAGTTGGCATAAAAATACAGTGAATTGTACGATTAAATAAATGCGAAAGAACAGCTTAGAATGCTTTTATGCAGCAATAAACTACATTGTCGCAAATCACTATCACTGCAAGGCTCATTCGGGTTAGTCTACTTCAAAACTTCCCTTGACAAATTCAACAACAATCTCGCAATTTTGTCCCAACAGGGCATGTGACGCATCATGAAAAATTAGGCAATGTCGAACAACAAGATAAAACGGCTAAAATAGAGCAGAAACTCCAAAAACGGTTGCTTGAATTAGTCAAGAAAAACTATTGACTCGAGAAGTTTATGATAGGATTCGGCCAACGGGTTCACAGCGTCCACGGATGTGTGGTACACCTAATGCTCACAAACCCAACGCCCCTGAACATGAAGAAGCAGTCAACAGATTTCATCAAATCCAACTGATCATATCACGACAGGTTAGTCACTTTAATCATTTAATTATGCTGTTTAATATTATTTCTTTCTTGTTCTGGTACCTTGCCATAATGCCCTGTAAAAAAGTTCCAATATCGTTGCTCAAGCATTTTGAAATGCGCTTCAAAAACATTTTCTGCTTCCCATTAGCAAAAAGATTTTTATCAGCAATGTTTTTTGAGTGGTCAAATAGGGCTAATTCAAGGGCTACTTCATTTTATTGTTCTTTTGTAGCAATAGCAGCCTCTGGACGCTCCGCTTAGCGCGTTTTTCAAAGTTAGATAAACTTCAACTTTTCCGCGGTGCTCGAGAGAGCCTGTCAATCAAATCACTCGAAAGCTTTTCACACAAAGTCATTATTCTAACTGGAGCACTTTTGTGCTTGATTACTAGTGGAAATTGAAAGTTGTTTTCAACGCGTGCATTGTCTTGAAGCCTTTTTATCCATTATCGGTTCAGCTCAACATGAGATCGCAAAATGGCTTTCGAAAATCTTTGCACCTATCCTTCAACTTAATTCTAAAAATTGTATTTCAGTTTCTTCTTCTTTTGTTATTGTTGACCAAGCAAACTTGTATATCTTCCTTCGAAACTAGCAGTCTTTTTTTTCTAAAATGCCTTTGAATAAGTCTATCGGGATTTGCGCTAGCGAACTGTACCGGGGGAGCATGTTAGCCCGCGTTCCCAGAGGAGGTATTGGTCGAATTGATATCTGCCATCATGTCGGTAGAGTTCAGCTTCAACAATGACATGACTACACCATGGGACGGTGTAGTCATGGGTAGCCCCTTGGGACCAGTACTAGCTAACATCTTTTTTGGTTTCTACCAAGGTCAACTTATCGGATCTACATTAACTTCCTACATTATCTACATCTACATCTACATTATCTACATCTACATTATCTTATTATCGATTTGTTGATGACACTTTCGCTATTTTCAAAGAAGAATCCGACTGTAGAAGAGTACAAAAACTAAAAATTATTGCATCCCTCTTAAGGAAGCTCCGTCTTTACTTTCGAAAAGGAGCAAAACAATTACTTTTCTTTTCTCGATGTTTTGTTGAAAGCAACGCTACTGAATTTCGCACCATTGTATAAAGGAAACCAAACTTGAACGGCCTCTACATACGCTTGGATTCCTTTAGTCAAAACAGAGGAAATATGATCTCATCAACACTCTAGTTTATCGGGCACTTATGATTTGTTCTAAAACTTGGCTTGATTCGGAATTGGAGAAAATAAGTCAAATTCTTATAAAACGGCTACCCTGAGGAAGTTATTTCTGATTCTGTCGGACACAGGAAAAGCGCAAGTTTTCCGCTGTTAAAAAGTACGCTCCACAAAAGTGCTCGGTTTACCAAAAATTGTCTTCGATAGGAAACGTCTCATGGCGATTCGAAAACTAAAGTAAAAAACTACTGAGTGCTTCGCTTCTCTTAATATATTGTATTGTATTTTAAAATTCTTTAATGTTAGCTTTTACAGTAGTGACTAATTTAAGCTGACATAGTGCAGACTACTATGATTTTATTAAGTAATGCATTCTACTGCATATTGCAGAATGGGCACGCATATTTCTTTTTTAAGAAACCACGTCTTCACTAGTGTTTTTCACTGTTGTATATTTTTAGCTGAATTTTTGAGCTGAAGTGAGTTCCATATGTTTTTTGGCCCTTGAAACCGCAATTATTTAAAGGAACAAGAGGAAGATTTCCGCACGACTACAAGTACAGCTTTGATATATGTGTGGAAAAACAATGGTACAAATGAGATTAATACGTAAAGCAGCATTGTTGGTACTGGTTTGAAAGTTTTAATGTCAACAGTCAATGTTTTAGACAGAATAACGTGAGCAATAGGAACAGTCTTTCTCTTGGAAATAACCAGAACTCGAAAGAATACCCAGTGCCTCAAGAGCATCAGCCTGTAAGTGATTCAAGTGAAGACAGTTTTCTTCTCATCAGCCAACTATTAAGATGCTTCAAGCATTAAGCACTGCGTTATCGACAATTGTGAAAACGAGGAATAATATCGTCAACCCTTAACAGTTGCATTGCGAAAGGAGATTTCTCGTTGTTGCTAAGCAGCATCTTGTCAGCGTCATATTTTATAGCTGATGGAAAGAAAGATAGGCAACGAATCAGAAGCGCTAAGTAGTGTGCTGTGGAAACATCTAAAACGTCGCTATCACTGTTTTATCCAATTTCTTCCAATCAACAGATACAGAAAATTGAAGCAACTTTCGGTCTGAGTCTTGTTTATCTTTAATTATGTTAATTTGTGGTTTGGTTGTTGCTAAAGGTAACTATAGACATTTAGAGTTGTTTTTAGGATTTCTAGGGTCAGTCGCTAAATTGTTGTTAGAGTTTATTAGATGATGCATTTCATGATTTGCCGATTTCGCGGATTTGCCGTTGACGATTAGCCGAACCTAGATTGTTGTTTTAGCCGAGCTGAAGTATTTGGAAGTATCTGAGACTGATTTGTAGCCGAAGTTTTATGAAGAAAGATTTTGTAGTGTTTTAAGAATTTATCTTAATTGCAGTAAACTGCGGAAACATTTTCGGCATACTTGAAAGCTTTTTTCGTCTTACACTACTCAGAGTATGAACGTCAGAAACAGACCGAAACAATAAACTAAGACGGGATTAATACCCAGATGTGGCTCGAAATGCACCAACGAGAAAGAAAAGCTGAATTGGCATTGTGTTTTAAACACAAATCAGCTATAGGCGGGGATAATAATGGAAATTAATTGAAGAGTCCAAGTGAGAAAACGAATTCTTTCTGTCTACACGGAACCGGCTTTTTGGTTTTGATGTGGACAAATTCCAAAGCGCTAAGATGAAACGAGGATCTAGCCCTACCAATTATTCGAAAACAATCCTCGTTGTAATTTTCCGCACATTCTTCCGCACACGGAATTTATCTTATTCTTTGCTTTAACCCTACAAAGGCTGGGTCACCCATTGTAATATCTTTATATTTCACTTTGAGGTCATGAAACTTGGCAGGATTATACAACAGCATGTTCTGCATCTTTTGGCATTCGAATGGGGCTGTCACGTGATGTAAACAGTTTTTGAAATCATGCTTGAAAATTGAAAAAAGTTCATGACGTCACTTTGTGGTCACACGGCCTTCTATTGTTTATAAATTGAATGAAGCAATGTAAATTAGAATGCACCTATGTCAAAGACCGTTTTGTGGTATATAGGAGCAATCAAATCATAGAATCTGAAATTAATATTTTCAATATAAGGAACTGATGACGTAAGCAAAATTAGTGCTCCGCAACATACAATTTTTGCACTAACTTAATCCTGAGCAGATTTCAGGAAAACTCGGGGAGCGAGTAATCCCTCCACGATACTCCGCATCCTCCACTTACATGATGGTATCCCTCCACGTTGCAAATGATATCCCTCCACTTACATGATGATAACCCCCCACGATACTCCGCATCCTCCACTTACATGATGATAACCCACCACGTTGTATTGGCACCCTCCACTTACATGATGGTATCCCTCCACGTTGCAAATGATATCCCTCCACTTACATGATGATAACCCTCCACGATAATCCGCATCCTCCACTTACATGATGGTATCCCTCCACGTTGCAAATGATATCCCTCCACTTACATGATGATAACCCTCCACGATACCCTGCATCCTCCACTTACATGATGATAACCCACCACGTTGTATTGGCACCCTCCACTTACATGATGGTATCCCTCCACGTTGCAAATGATATCCCTCCACTTACATGATGATAACCCTCCACGATACTCCGCATCCTCCACTTACATGATGGTATCCCTCCACGTTGCAAATGATATCCCTCCACTTACATGATGATAACCCTCCACGATACTCCGCATCCTCCACTTACATGATGGTATCCTCCACGTTAAAATGATATCCCTCCACTTACATGATGATAACCCTCCACGATACTCCGCATCCTCCACTTACATGATGATAGCCCTCCACGTTGTATTGGCACCCTCCACTTACATGATGGTATCCCTCCACGTTAAAAATAATATCCCTCCACTTACATGATGATAACCCTCCACGATACTCCGCATCCTCCACTTACATGATGGTATCCCTCCACGTTAAAAATGATATCCCTCCACTTACATGATGATAACCCTCCACGATACTCCGCATCCTCCACTTACATGATGATAACCCTCCACGTTGTATTGGCACCCTCCACTATACTGCACATCCTCCACGTTACTGCACATCACGTTGTTCGGGGTGATTTTGAAATGGTGCGGCCATATTCTGCTCAAAGCAATCTCAACGCTCGTGTTTTTTATGATCAAGAAGATCAATGAGAAATTGTTTCGATGAAATTATATTTTTACTCATGTTTTGTTGCACACTGCATTTTGCTTATCTGGAGGTACGTTGCCTTGAGTATTAGCTGTGACTCAGTCAATTTTGTGGCTGGTTGACAATCACAACTAGTCCAAAAGGAGCTGTCAAAATAGTATGGGATTTCGAGAATAGGTTTTAAGGTGGAATGGTGAATCGGGTTGTTATAGTGGTTGAAACCTTTACATAACGAATCGCGTTGTGCAGCAGGGTTTTCACGTTCAACAACATGATTTCGCAATGAGACTAATGACCTGTTGGATATTTCGCTGGGAAAGTTACCTATCAGATTCGACAATAGGGCCCAGAGCAAGTCCTGCGTTCAGCGAATTCAAATTTGGCAATAAAAAAATATTAAGACGATAACAATAAACAATAAAAAGACGACGATATGCTATATACATACAAATAACATGAAACAAACGATATATAGCGATATCTGAATACTTAATGACATTTCTTGAATCGATGAGATATAACTTGACGAATAATATTGCGAAGAATACTGTGAATCGTTTCTCGAATATTGTGTCCTTTTAGAGCGCCTGAACGTTCATACAATCCTTCTCTTTGAATCTCGACCAGTCCTTTCTCCTCGAACTGCATTTTGGGATAACTTATTTTTTTTTTATTTTGTTCTTTTTTGTTACGATTTCCAACATGACCCGATTCATGTTTAACAACCCAAAATGAGAGATACGATTTTTTCCACGACGAGTGATTTCATATAGAGACATCAAGTGGCAGCATAGTTGGGCAGTTGAACTCATCTTTAGTGCGGTCTTTAGTGCGGTCTTGGCCACAGTTTGTGGTCTTGGATTTCGAGAGTGTAGTCTTGGAATTTTCAAAGTGTTGTCTAAAGCTCTGAAACTCAGTCTTTTATCATATGACTGTTTGGTTTGATCATATAATACCGTACGTAGTATATGACCCTAGTTCTAGTTCATCTAAGCAAACTAGAGATACGATTTTTTTAATTTTCCCCCAAACCCCTCTCGAAATTTCGACTGTTGCAACCCCATACCATCGTGTTGACAACATGTTGCATGTCTGCAAGTTTTGGTTAATGCTGCATTAAGCAGTAGTGAAGCCCCCTAGTTATTTCTATAGCTATACATAATTGATCAAGGCGTCCGACAAAATCTTTGCTACCTTACTTCGTTTTACGCCGTCAGACAATATAGCTTGCATATTGAGAAATTTTGACAAGGGCCGCACAAAATGAATTTTAGAGTCCTGCTTTGGTCACCAGATAGAATCTAGCTACCAAACTTGTCAAGTTTTCTGGGAGAGCATGCTCCCGGACCCATCTAGTTGGGTCTGACTTTGGCTCATTTCAGTTGATCCCAATTGAAGACACCCCCAATAATACTATGGGTTTTTGGCCCTTGAGACACTTTGTAAGAGTACTATAACAAGGGCT
>JACTAT010000357.1:85003-158749 GCA_014526335.1 Chrysaora quinquecirrha | reverse complement strand
TTGATACGAATACACAAACATAATGCAAAAAACTTATCACATGCGACCTCTGGACCTGACAGCATAATGGCTTAAGTGTCAGTTTCAGCCTTTTGCAACTCAAAAGCCTAGAGGTATTTAGGGCCTTAGAGTCCTGTTGTCATTTATGACATGCTAACAACATAAATATTTTAAGCTGGAAATTGTAACCTATAAGTGAGAAATTTTCTACCTGTATGCGACTTAACTAACAGCAGCAGTAAAAGACTTCCAGAGAATGCCATCAAAAGATGTTGATACATTGTCAATGTCCTTAAAAAAAGAATATTTGATATATAGATAAAAGATATAAAGATGGTTTCACTGTGACACAGGAAAAATGAGTAAGAATCGATATTCTCAATTACAAACAAATTACCGAAAAGCCGCTGCTGTAAAACTGTGAGGCTATGAGTTTTTGATCGCTTTGTCCCCTCCTTTGTGATACTCTAGCCGTTTCCAAGGCTTATATAAATCAAGGTTCACATATTTCATTCGTTAAACGTTTTCTTGAATCTTTGCCTCATAGCGCCTTGAAATTATTTCTAACATACCATGGCTTACAACTAGCTGGTGTTCCATCAAATTATGTGAAGCTCATTGAACACAATACCAGTGAAGATAAAAGTCGTTCCGGGTCGATAAACAAAGTCGCAAACTGAATTAATGATCAATCGCAAACAAGTAGCTAAAAGACTAATCTAATAATCAGTTCAAAATATATCTAGATTAATTACAGGCAAATTGTTAACCTTTTTTCAGATGCTATTTAATATTTCCATGTTCTTTTCTCGGCTTCTTTTATCTTCTTTTTCGTCCTTTCGTCTTGTCTTTTCAAAGCTCGTGTACGTGGTTAGATATGTCTTTGCGGGTTTCTATTGTGTATGGCCTATGGCTACCATTCTGAAAACGTGTGATGAGGGCCTACTTTAAGGAAAATTTCTGAGACCACATTATAGTAATGAGGTCTGGTCCACACCCTTTATTAAATCTTTTTTTGAAGCATTTTCAGATATACCAAAAAAGCCCTTGTTATAGTGCTCTAACAAAGTGTCTCAAGGGCCAAAAACCCATAGTATTATTGGGGGTGTCTTCAATTGAGATCAACTGAAATGAGCCAAAGTCAGACCCAACTAGATGGGTCCGGGAGCATGCTCTCCCAGAAAACTTGACCAAAACCAAAACTTGCAGACATGCAACATGTTGTCAACACGATGGTATGGGATTGCAATAGTCGAAAGTTCGAGAGGGGTTTGGGGAAAAATTAAAAAGATCGTATCTCTAGATTTGCTTAGATGAACTAAAACTAGGGTCATATACTACGGTATTATATGATCAAACCAGTCATTTTTTGTGCCAGCTTTCCAACATAGTAATTTCACATTTGTGGACGTAGTAATCAATTCTCAAGCATTTCCGTGCGATTTCTCGCACCAACATGGCTAATTCTTTGTAATACAATAACATTAATAATTTGCTTGCTATATTCACGTTTTTTATCGTTTTCACTGCAATTTATTTCCATTAAGTTAAGAAACTGTTAAGAAACTTTTAGAACTAAAATTGGGCCAAAAATTAAGAAACTTTTTCAACTAGGCCCCGAGCTAGGTTTCTTATAAAAAAACGTGTACAACATAACAAACAAATCACCCGAAAGGAAAACGAAGTGAGTAATAAATATTAAAATCTTTTAACCAAAGGTTTATCATACCAAAAAATAAATGTTTCTACAACGCAACTGATAAAACCAAAAAATGATAATGATATACTATTTATTTGCAAAAAATTTATATCTGTAATAGTACGGCCTTTATTTTATCGAAATGACCAATCGGTGTGGTGTCCCAGAAAAAGCACTTAAACGATCGAGTATTTCAATCAGTCTGTAGCTTAGAAACATACGTTAGCAAAGTTAGCAAAGTCTCTCGTACTGAAGGTCTGCGTTTTACATTTTGACGTATGTACAGTATTCTAATAAGTAAATACGATTTATCACATCGACCATTTCTTCGAATACAGTACAAGCAGAGTTTTCGTGACTATTAGAATAGGCCATATCCTCTCTATCTTCCATGCAATTTCCATGCAACATTTCTGTATTCGTCGCAGCCCTCCACTTACATGATGATAACCCTCCACGATACTCCGCACCCTCCACTTACATGATGGTATCCCTCCACGATACTCCGCACCCTCCACTTACATGATGGTATCCCGCCACGTTGCAAATGATATCCCTCCACTTACATGATGATAGCCCTCCACGATACTCCGCATCCTCCACTTACATGATGGTATCCCTCCACGTTAAAAATGATATCCCTCCACTTACATGATGATAACCCTCCACGATACTCCGCATCCTCCACTTACATGATGATAACCCTCCACGTTGTATTGGCACCCTCCACTTACATGATGGTATCCCTACACGTTGCAAATGAAATCCCTCCACTTACATGATGATAACCCTCCACGATACTCCGCATCCTCCACTTACATGATGGTGTCCCTCCACGTTAAAAATGATATCCCTCCACTTACATGATGATAACCCTCCACGATACCCCGCATCCTCCACTTACATGATGATAACCCTCCACGTTGTATTGGCACCCTCCACTTACATGATGGTATCCCTCCACCTTGCATTGGCACCCTCCACTATACTGCACATCCTCCACGTTACTGCACATCACGTTGTACGGGGTGAAAATCAAAGGCGTGTGCAATCTCTGCAATCCAATTTACAATTGCAGTCTTTGCAATTCAATACGGATTCAAAGGCCTCGAAAGGGCACGATCGCACTTCTGCGTCACCTAATATCTATGTCGCAAACTCGCCCAGTAGGAGAGAAATTTGCATGCTGCTGACATATTTTTCAACAAATTATACTTTAGAATAAACCAAGGCTTTGCAACAAAACCTGAAATACATAACATTAGCTTAAACTTTCAGTATTGTTTTTGTATAACTGGTATTTCTGCGAACTTTTCCGTTACCTTCTTTGTATGCTTTTGAAAGCGCAATCTTTCAAAAAATTAAAAAACATTAAACTTTAAAGATGGAAATTACACAATTCAAGTGTAAAACAACTTACAAGGGCGTTTTACGTCTGAGTTCGTACTTTGAGAGTTAACCCTACACAGGCTGGGGGGGCAAAGGGCCCGCGGGTAGTAACTTACCCACATAATTTCTAAACAACTGAGAGTTACTCAATGAAGCTTGTGCAAAAATTGTATGTTGCGGAGCACTAATTTTGCTTACGTCATCAGTTTTCCTTATATTGAAAATATTTAATTATCAGATTCTATGATTTGATTGCTCCTATATACCACAAAACGGTCTATGACATAGGTGCATTCTAATTTACATTGCTTCATTCAATATATAAACAATAGAAGGCTGTGTGACCACAAAGTGACGTCATGAACTTTTTTTCAATTTTCAAGCATGATTTCAAAAACTGTTTACGTCACGTGACAGCCCCATTCGAATGCCAAAAGATGCAGAACATGCTGTTGTATAATCCTGCCAAGTTTCATGACCTCAAAGTGAAATATAAAGATATTACAATGGGTGACCAAGCTTTTGTAGGGTTAAAGCAAAGAATAAGATAAATTCCGTGTGCGGAAGAGTGTGCAGAAAATTACAACGAGGATTGTTTTCGAATAATTGGTATGGCTAGATCCTCGTTTCATCTTAGCGTTTTGGAATTTGTCCACATCAAAAAAAAAAGCCGATTCTGTGTTAGACTTACCCTAAGTCTAAATCTTTATTCATCCGAACACAAAGTCATGCGTGTCAATTGATAGCGCTGCGAAGGAGACAATGAGAAAAGTGAACGGAGATTTGGACTTATACACTTGTGCAGGTCATGAATAATTAATGAGCTTTTTTCTTTGTTTTTCCTGAACAGGCGGCCAGATTTCTGTCCGCCGGCATTCTCTTTGATGTTGGACAAAGACAATACAGCAGCATTGAAATAAAACAATGCGAATTAGAGGAGCAATCACTGCATGAAAATTGCAAGGGGGTTACCGCGAAGCTTTCTTTTTAAAATACAATGAGATAACGTGCCGTGATAAGATAAAATCCTTTGTATACATTGCCTGGGTAATCTAGATTTCTTTCCTTCATTGTTTAATAGTTGTTATGACCCCCGAACATTTGCTGGAACAACGAGCTTGCATCAAGCTCATTAATTATTCATGACCTGCACAAGTGTATAAGTCTAAATCTCCGTTCACTTTTCTCATTGTCTCCTTCGCAGCGCTATCAATTGACTCGCATGACTTTGTTTTCGGATGAATAAAGATGTAGACTTAGGGTAAGTCTAGTTCTATGTAGACAGAAAGAATTCGTTTTCTCACTTGGACTCTTCAATTAATTTCCATTGTTATCCCCGCCTATAGCTGAATGGTGTTTAAAACACAATGCCAATTCAGCTTTTCTTTTTCATTGCTGCATTTCGAGCCACATCTGGGTATAAATTCCGCCTTAGTTTATTGTTTCGGTCTGTTTCTGACGTTCATACTCTGAGGAGTGTAAGACGAAAAAAGCTTTCAAGTATGCCGAAAATGTTTCCGCAGTTTACCGCAATTAAGATAATTTCTTAAAACACTACAAAATCTTTCTTCATAAAACTTCGGCTACAAATCAGTCTCAGATACTTCCAAATACTTCAGCTCGGCTAAAACAACAATCTAGGTTCGGCTAATCGTCAACGGCAAATCCGCGAAATCGGCAAATCATGAAATGCATCATCTAATAAACTCTAACAACAATTTAGCGACTGACCCTAGAAAAATCCTAAAAACAACTCTAAATGTCTATAGTTACCTTTAGCAACAACCAAACAACAAATTAACATAATTAAAGATAAACAAGACTCAGACCAAAAGTTGATTCAATTTTCTGTATCTGTTCATCGGAAGAAACTGGATAAAACAGTGATAGCGACGTTTTAGATGTTTCCACAGCACACGTAGCGTTTCTGATTCTTTGCCTATCTTTCTTTCCATCAGCTATAAACTGTGACGCTGACAAGATGCTGCTTAGCAACCACGAGAAATCTCCTTTCGCAATGCAACTGTTAAGGGTTGACGATATTATTCCTCGTTTTCAGAATTGTCGATAACGCAGTGCTTAATGCTTGAAGCATCTAAATAGTTGGCTGATGAGAAGAAAACTGTCTTCACTTGAATCACTTACAGGCTGATGCTCTTGAGGCACTGGATATTCTTTCGAGTTCTGGTTATTTCCAAGAGAAAGACTGTTCCTATTGCTCACGTTATTCTGTCTAAATCATTGACTGTTGACATTAAAACTTTCAAACCAGTACCAACAATGCTGCTTTACGTATTAATCTCATTTGTACCATTGTTTTTCCACACATATATCAAAGCTGTACTTGTAGTCGTGCGGAAATCTTCTTCTTGTTCCTTTAAATAATTGCGGTTTCAAGGGCCAAAAAACATATGAAACTCACTTCCTGCTGAAAAATTCAGCTCAAAATATACAACAGTGAAAAACACTAGTGAAGACGTGGTTTCTTAAAAAAGAAATGTGCGTGCCCATTCTGCAATATGCAGTAGAATGCATTACTTAATAAAATCATAGTAGTCTGCACTATGTTAGCTTAAATTAGTCACTACTGTAAAAGCTAACATTAAAGAATTTTAAAATACAATACAATATATTAAGTTTCATTTTCATTCATTCATTTCATTTTTAATTATTTATGCACGGTAGCCCCGTCAATCCATCAGGACTGCTTTTCAGGGGGCCGTGCTACATGCTAATTACAATTTATTGTCTTAAGAAATACGTGCTACTAACAACAATTAAACGTTAATTTTAAATACCAAGTTTACTTTTGAGGGTTTTCTTAAAAGTGGCAAGGGATGGGGCCGGCTTTACATGAACGTCAAGGTTATTCCATAGCTTAGATCCCCTAAAAGATACAGCTTTTTGCCCATTTAAGGTTTTACGTAAGGGCAGCGAAAGATCCGTTATCGTGTTTCTTAGATTTCTCCTATTTAGAGTTGAATTTTTGACAAACAAATTAGAGAGGTATTCTGGTGCAAGACCATTAAGCGACTTGTATATGATTGTTGCAGTTTCACTACTAATAATATCAGTAACAGGAAGCAATTTTAATTTGCGAATTATCGGCATTGCTGGAGCATCGTAATTACTTTTAGTTATAATTCTAGCAGCTCGATTCTGTAACTTTTGTAAGGCTTGTAATTGCGTTACTCCACAGTTTCCCCACAATGAACAACAGAACCGAAAGTGAGGCTCGACAATTCCCCTATACAGTTTGATTAAAGTATTTTCAGGTAGATATTTCCTTGTATATTTCAAAAAACCAATGGCACGTGAAATTTTCGTACGGAGACTGTTGATATGTTCTTTCCAAGTTAGGTTTCGATCGACTATCAAACCAAGATACCTTGTTTGCTCTACATTTTCAACTGGAGAATCCCCGATAAAAAACTGTGGCTGATCATCTCTATTATCTGCAATTATCTTAATTTTTGGTTGGGAACCAACAACGAGAGCCTGAGTTTTGAGGACATTCAAAGAAAGTTTATTACCTTGCAGCCATTGCTTCAGAAGATTCAGTTCATTATTTAGAGTTTGATTTATGTCTGTAAGAATTGCAGAGGAGTAAGAGATGCTAGTATCGTCAGCGTACATGGTCACTTTACTCTCTTTCAGAGAGAGTGGAAGGTCATTGATATAGATAAGAAACAAAAGAGGACCAAGACAGGAACCCTGGGGAACACCACACCGAACATCTTCAGTTTTAGAACAGACACCATTAACTCTGCATAGCTGCTTTCTATTAGTTAGGTAGGACGTAAACCATGAAAGTTCTAAATTTTCGACACCGTATAACTTCAACTTTGCAAGTAGAATGTCATGATCTACAGTATCAAACGCCTTCTTAAGATCAATAAATATGTTTGCAGTGAATCTTCCGTTATCCATGTTTACATACCAGTCATCAGTGCTGGTAAGAAGACAGGTCACTACAGAATGAAGTGCTCGAAAGCCAGATTGATTAGAGAACAGATGTTTGTTTTTATCCAAGTAATCGTAAAGTTGATTGTAGATGAGTTTTTCAAAGACCCTAGCTAGAACAGGGAGAACTGATATAGGCCGGTAGTTAGATCGATCATCAGGTTTGCCACTTTTAAAAATCGGGGCTACTCTGGCAATTTTCCAGCTATCTGGGAAGCAACCAGTGGCAATGGAAAGATTGAAGATGTCACAGAGAGATTTTGAAATAACAGGAAGAGCAATTTTTAAAAAACAGCTAGCAATACCATCAGTACCACAACCCTTTGACGTTTTGAGTTTTCCAAGAACTTTGCTTAAATGGTTGGGTTCAATAACGTGAAATCGAAACTTAGTTTTTTGTGTATTGACCTTGTACTCGTTCTCTAATAGAGGGTTTTTAGCTTGGGGAATTCCTTCACTTAATGTCTTTCCTATTGTACAAAAAAAGTTATTCATAGCTTCAGCAATTCCAGCGTTATTTGATATATGCTTTCCATCGACATCTATAGATGAAATATTAGTGGTTTTAGTCTTCTTATTCAATACGTTGTTAATGATTTTCCAAGTGTTTCTGAGGTCGCCTTCGCAGGAAGCAATTTTTTTGAGTGAAAAACTTACGTTTTAGTTCGACATTTAGTTTATTAACTTCATTGCGCATGTGTCTGTAGGACTGCATCAAAATTTCGGATTTAGAGCGAATTGCTCGTTTCTTTAGCTTATCTCTTGCTTTGCACATAAGTTTGAAGTCATTCGTCAACCAAGGAGAGAACTTATCAGAGACACGTCTGTTACGAGTAGGGCATGTTTTTCAAGAATGAGAGAAAATATGTTAGTAAAGTTGTTTACTACAAAATTAATATCGTCTGTTTGTTGCGAGATACCTTTCCAATCGACCTCTAAAAGATCTTTAACAAAGTTTACGTGATCAAAGTTCTTCATTTGTCTACTAGTAATA
The DNA here is from genome assembly GCA_014526335.1 of Chrysaora quinquecirrha. Lineage (NCBI taxonomy): Eukaryota > Metazoa > Cnidaria > Scyphozoa > Semaeostomeae > Pelagiidae > Chrysaora > Chrysaora quinquecirrha. The sequence goes on along the minus strand of JACTAT010000357.1, from coordinate 150,704 downwards.
TTTTTGTGCTGTTTCTTGGAGGCACCACGAAATTTTCTAACACAGTAGATCAAATAGTGATCACTGAGGCATGATTTATGTATTCCAGACGTTACTATGTCAGACTTGTTTGTCGTAGCAATATGATCTATTAAAGTAGAGGTTGTCAAAGTTTCGCGAGAAGGACTCTCAATCAGCTGATGGAAGCCGAAAAAGATTATAAATTTCAAGTAGGCGGAGAGAGTGAGCTGAAAGGTCATATGAGTTCTCTTCACCCCCTTTGGAATATTTAGGTAGGAAATCACAGTTAGTATCTCCCAGCAAAATAATTTCTTTGTCCTCCTATCAAGGAATTGTAAGCACTTTTCAAGCTGATCAAAAGTATCAACAGTTGCATTAGGAGGCCTGTACCAGGCCATTAAGAAGAAAGAAGCAGCGTTAGGAGGTTTAATCTCAAGACATACAACTTCCAAAAAAGATTTGGGAAGGTCCTCTCTAACAGTACATTTGTCTAACAAAGTATCCTTTACATAGACAGCCACACCGCCCCCATTGCGGTCTCGATCGCACCTTTTGATAGTGTAACCTTCGATATCAACTAAGCAATCAATCGTTTTGTCTAGCTTTGTTTCGTTTATTGCCAGAAAGTGAAGCCCTAATTCGTTTACAAGCATTCGTATTTCATCTATATGCAGTAGAAGGCTATTTACATTTAAAGAAGCAATCGCCATGCCTTTTCTGTGGCCAAGTGCTGTATCTCTTTTTAGGTGTTGTTCAGGTTGGGGAGTGGTAGAGTGAGCAGCCCCTCCTTTGCCACTGCTATCTGTATTTACATTAAATGCTTGTTCTACCAAATAATTCACATGTTTGCGTTTCCTTTCAAGCTCTTCCGAATCCCCTCTTCTGATGATTGAAGATACAGCTACGTTTGCTACCCTCCTTTTTGTTTCGACAGCCAATGCTATGATCTGGTTGGCTGTTTCTTCGGGTGCTTCCCTTCGGAGATTATTCGTCCCACACAACATGACAATACCATCAGGATTCATGGAAATGGACGGCTCCATGTAGGACTTCATGTGCTCGACTGTAGCGCCAGGGAATGTCTTCACATATGAGGAAAAATTTTTTACTTCTCTGTTTATTGTTTGTTTACGGACATTCTTTAACATTGAGTCGCCCACAATAGTTATGGTTGGTTTCCTAGGTCTTTCTGATTTTTGGTTTTCCCATGTTGTCATAGCTGGTTTCATTTGATTTGCTAGATACTTCTCACCATTTGGCTTATTCACAATTTCTGCATACGAGTGCACCCCTGGGACGATATTCCTGTCCATTCCTGCAGATTCTTCGAAATGTTGATTTCTTAGTACTTCATAACGATTTGATGTACCAATTGGTGCTATATCTTTGTAATTATTTACTGGTCTTCCCGTTGACCTCGGAAACTCCCAAGCTCCATTCGAATAGAGGTTCTTTCTCCCTCGAGTTGCATTTTCATGATAGGGTCGCGAGCCAGGTCTTTGAATGTGCCAGTCTGTCTTTGAATTCCCCAGATTCTTTTCCTTGAAATTATTCCCAACGGAATAAGTAGCATATGCCTCGGTTGTTTTGTTAGTTTGGTTGTTTTGACTTTGGTTAGGCTCTGGACTAGCCTCATTACGGTAGTTTATTGCTTCAATCTTTACTTTCAAGTAACAGTTTTCTTCCTCTAAGGACTTCTTCTCTTCCTCTAGCTTATTTATTTTTTGCAACAGAATACCAATGTCCACACTTTTTCCTCTTTCCTTTTGGACCTTATCCTCTTCAGCATTGCTTATCCTGTTGATTATCCCATTAACCTTGTTTTCTAGTAGTTCTAGCCTTTTACGGATATCTTTGTGTCCTGTCGTGATGCTTGCTCGAGTAATTCCGTTTGATATTCCAAAATCTTCTCTTCATTGCTACCAACACTGACCTGTGGTTGCTGTGATAGAACTTTTTCGTTTCTTTTTTCTTCTTCCTGTAGTTTAAGTGTTTCTTGGCCATTATGTAGTCCTTTTAGAACCCGTCCAGAAGCAAACAAATATTTCAATTGCATCATGACAGTGCTTTGGGTTAGGCCATGGGCCCGAAGAAGCGATCTACAAATTGACTTAGAGTCGGCACGCTGTTTTTTGCCATGAATCTTTTTTATTTCGTCCACAATCATTTCCTCGATGTCTGCGGTACTTAGAATAATACCTGTCTCTGACAGAACATCCTCTTCGTCCAGACTATTGCCAGGGAAAATGTCATTTTGACAGAGAGTTTCTGAAGCAACCGCCATGTTATATACAGATTCAGTACGTTTTTTCAAGGCAATCCTTTGAACAGCTAGAAAGTTAGAACCAAAAAAGATGTTAGCTAGTACTGGTCCCAAGGGGCTACCCATGACTACACCGTCCCATGGTGTAGTCATGTCATTGTTGAAGCTGAACTCTATCGACATGATGGCAGATATCAATTCGACCAATACCTCCTCTGGGAACGCGGGCTAACATGCTCCCCCGGTACAGTTCGCTAGCGCAAATCCCGATAGACTTATTCAAAGGCACGTTAGAAAAAAAAGACTGCTAGTTTCGAAGGAAGACATACAAGTTTGCTTGGTCAACAATAACAAAAGAAGAAGAAACTGAAATACAATTTTTAGAATTAAGTTGAAGGATAGGTGCAAAGATTTTCAAAAGCCATTTTGCGATCTTATATTGAGCTGAACCGATAATGGATAAAAAAGGGCTTCAAGCAGCGGAGCGGCTATTGTTTCTGAAACAATGCACGCGTTGAAAAAAATTTCAATTTCTACTAGGAATCAGCCGCAAAAGTGCTCCAGTTAGAATAATGACTTTGCGTGAAAAGCTTTCGAGTGATTTGATTGGAAGGCACCCTCGGACGCCGTGGAAAAGTCGATCCGACTTTGAAAAACGCGCGTAGCGGAGCGTCCAGAGGCGGTATTGTTACGAAAAACAATTAAATACAATAGCCACTCCTCTGCGCACTGAAAAATCAGCTTAGTGGAACACCGGCTTAAAGTTTACTTTAGCAGTTCATGGCAAACTTTCATTCAATGTTTATTGTCGAAGGGTCATGAATTAGAGTGTCCTAGATAGATGATAACCAGGGCAGCAATATTAGTGGTAAGAGGGAGTGATGTTGGAGACCAAAAAGAAACTCTTAACATAACTCGGTGTTTCATAGATGATTCTTCTGTTTCTGTAGCACATTTACTTTTAATGTGTGGTACATTAACTGTACTGTACCACCTTTTAGTTTGTTTTCTTCATAATTTGCAGCTTAGATGTGAAGCCAATCTTGCAATAGAGATTCTACAAGATTCTAAGGTAGATGACTTTGATTCACCTTTCATGAAAGCATGCAGATTTGAAGAGCTTTTTGACCAATGGTTCAGGTCATGTATCGCTCTCATATAGACTGAGAGTTTGTGAATTACTCCTTGAATTAGCCCTGCGCACAATACAGTGGGAAGCTTAATACCGACCATGCAACAACTGCATGTGTGGGAGAAGGAGTCAAATTCCTCCTTTTTATATTTATTAAATTAAATTTTCATGTCACCAAACTACGTAAAGACACTGTGAAGAGGATGCACAAACACATCCCTACTCTAACGCAAGCATTCGCCAGGAATTTAGGCCCTGGCAAAATGATGAAAAATTGTTCGTCAAACATCTGGGAATACACTAGCTCAAAAATATTTTACTATTTGACCACTCAAAAAACATTGCTGATAAAAATCTTTTTGCTAATGGGAAGCAGAAAATGTTTTTGAAGCGAATTCCAAAATGCTTGAGCAACGATATTGGAACTTTTTTCCAGGGCATTATGGCAAGGTACCAGAACAAGAGAGAAATTATACTAAACAGCATAATTAAATGATTAAAGTGACTAACCTGTCGTGATGTGATCAGTTGGATTTGATGAAATCTGTTGACTGCTTCTTCATGTTGAGGGGCGTTGGGTTTGTGAGCTTTAGGTGTACCACACATCCGTGGATGCTTTGAACCCGTTGGCCGAATCCTATCATAAACTTTTCGAGTCAATAGTTTTTCTTGACTAATTCAAGCAACCGTTTTTGGAGTTTCTGCTCTATTTTAGCCGTTTTATCTTGTTGTTCGACATTGCCTAATTTTTCATGATGCGTCACATGCCCTGTTGGGACAAAATTGCGACATTGTTGTCGAATTTGTCAAGGGAAGTTTTGAAGTAGACTAACCCGAATGAGCCTTGCAGTGATAGTGATTTGCGACAATGTAGTTTATTGCTGCATAAAAGCATTCTAAGCTGTTCTTTCGCATTTATTTAATCGTACAATTCACTGAATTTTTATGCTAACTCATTTTTATGTCCGAAGGACATAATGAGAGAGTGTTCGTGGAACGCATGTAGGTATGCATGTATGGATACATGCATAGACGCTTTTTCCTGCCAAACTCGTAACAATATGGGTCACAAATATGAGGAAGTAAACTTTGAAGTCTAATTGACAATCGACTTATTGACAACGGAATTTGTAAACAAGTAGATGATTCATTGTGGTCGACTATTTGGCAGCAGTCCTCGAAAGCCTTATTTAGATAACTACCTTTTTTCCGCCAATCAGAAAATCCTAGAAGTCCGTTCGCACAATATTTACTGACACGTGACTCAGTTGTTGTCGAGAAGATTCTCGAACTTCTCATTTGCATAATTAGATACTTTAGTGGGAAAATCCCGATGGAAAATCAGAGTAACTACAATAATTGCGTTCTGAAATTTTGTAAAAATATCAGTTGTGAGTCAGATGCCCTCCAAATATTAACTAATATTCTATATTTTTGGTTGGTTGTAAACAGTATCTATACAGACAGTATTTGCATTAGGAAACTGAGAACGATGCAGGGGCTAATGCAGAATTTGGTTAGAGAGGCTGGCTACATGGGCAAAAAAATTTTGATTCCCTATTATCACAATTATTGATGTTAATGAGGATGAACATGATGATAATATTGACGACAACGATGAGAATAACAACAACAATAACAATTATGATGATGAGAACGATTTTGATGATGATGATGTAATGATGATGATGACAATGATGATGATGATGATGACAATGATGATGATGGTGATGATGATGACAATAACAATTACGATTACTGTATGATGATGATAACGATTTCGATGATGATGATGTGATGATGATGATAATGATGATGTTGATGATCATAATCATGATGAAAATTAAGATAACGATTTTGATGATGATGATGACGATTATGATAATGATTATTGTCCTTCGGACATAGCGATAGCGTTGCTATGTTTGATTCTGTAACTAATTTCTAGTGATAAAAGCCCTATTGTTTTGAAGGAAATGGCGCATGCACAACAAAAAAGTCTGAGGTCTGTGTGCAATAAAACAAATTTTCCATTCTGGTATAAACCTGAACCCTAATGGCAATGGACTGTATTGACAAAATTTCCGAACCACCGCATCCCATCAACTGTGCCAATTGCAACTTCCACCTCAAAGGCATTGTGCATTGAAGTGGCTATATTTGCTGTTAATCTGAATTAGAATCATAATCAAAATTTATCTTAAACCTTGATCTTTATTTAAATCTCAATCTTAATCTTAATCTTAAATCTTAATCTTAAACTTGATCTTAATTTTAATTTGATCTTAATCTTAATGTTAATCTTCAAGTGGAAGGGAATCTTAAACGTAAAATCAATCTTAATCTTCTTCCAAATTGAAAGCTTTTATTTTATTCTTTTATCGATTGAAATCTTAAGTTCAACATAATTTAATATTGAAATTGGAATGAAAATTAAGGTGAAAATTAAAAAAATCAGTTAAAAATTTCAAAAGAAAACGACAGTTTTTAAATGGTAAAACATGTTTCGAATCGAACTGTCCTAGTTCATTTTCAGTTACATTTTTCAATTTAAAAGCAAATTAAGTTACACAAATCAATTTAAGCTATAAAAAGTTACATAATATAGAAACGCGCGAGGAAAACTAATTACAAAACAAATTAAAAATCAGTAAGAGTAGATGGGGATAAATGTACAGATGGGAATATGAAAACAATAATGAAAAGAACAAACGGTAATTAATAAGCAAGATTAAGGTTATAATGATATAGTTGTTTATTAAGGGTTGGTTTAAGCTAAGAGATGTGAAGAGGGTCCTTAATTTTAAGGATGAAAGTGATATTCGCGCTGTCAAGAATAGAAAGGCTTTCTTTAGAAGACAAAGAGCGCCAAGAGGGGGACTTATTTAGATGTTTGTAAATATGCGAGTTTTTGTCCGGGACCAAATGCTCTCGAACTTGTGTTGAAAGATACAGTATGTTTCCTTGACATAAGATGCGGAACATCTATTAAAGCCATGCCAGGTGTTATAAATCTTATAAGCCCTATCAGCTAAACTCTTTATTAAAGACATTAAACCAATTTTATAAGAAAATGAAGTTAAACTGAAAACATTAGTGAGTACTTCTGTGTAAGTTTTCTTGCAATAAATTGTAGTTACGGGGGATTGACTGTAACTTTTATCGATTAATACGTCTAAAAATGGCAGTTATTGTTATTTTCCTTTTCCATGCTGAATTTTATGCTTGGGTGTTGTTTATTAATAAAATCAAAGAATCTAAGTGCGTCCTGTTCAGTCTTAAAAAGGCAGAAAGTATCATTGACATAACGACAATAAAATAAAACATCGGAAGCATTAAATGAAAAGATCAGGCTGGACAAATTTAATGCTTCCGGTGATTCATTTGTGAAATTCTTAACTGATTTATTGAACATTCGAAATTTAGGAAAGCAAAGTCAAAAGTATTGAAACTAAACTTCAAATAAAAATAAAAATTGAAATTAAAATTAAATTGTAATGGAAATGAACATCAAATTAAAATGAACTTTAAAAATACTTTTTTGATCATTTAAAAGCATAAAATAAAAAACCAATCCATAAGAATTGCCTTCGGCATTATTCGAACTCCAGCTTTTAAGGTAGAAGGTGAGTCTTCTAACCAGTCGGCTATCCATCCATGCTGCCTCCTTGAAAAATAATCTTCTACTGATCATAATATTCATGGGAAAACTTCTGAGAAAACACGTTAAAAATAATATCAAAGGAATTTTAAAATTATTCTTAAAGCAAATTTTAGTTACAAGACGTCTCCACGGCCTTTTAAAATCATTTACACTACAAAAATCATAGAAATAAAAAACTTAGATAGTGAAAAGATCCTCTCCTGAGGGGAGTCAAACCTTTGACTCAGCATTGCAGCTCACGAGACATGGCACCTTACCGGTCGCTTTACATCACGGAAACAGCTTGGCAGGATAGTTGAGTGGTTAAAAGGCTGGCCTTCTACCCCATTGCCGGAGTTCGATTCCTGCCTAAGGCAATTCTTATGGTTTTTGATTTTTTTACTTTATGGTTTCAAATGACCATAAAAGTCTATTTAAAGTTCATTTCAATTTGATGTTGATTTCCATTTCAATTTCATCTAAATTTCAATTTCGATTTAATTTCAATTTCTATATACAATTTTATTGAACTTTTATTTCAATTTAAGATTATGACTGCAGGTTTAAATTTGAAAAAGATTAAAATTGATTTTAAGTTAAAGATTCAGTTAGACTTTAAGGTTAAGACAAGATTTAAATGAAGATTAAGAATACTATTAAGATTGAGGTTGACTATAAATGAAAATTAAGAGTAAAAAATAAAAGTAATTATCATTGTCAGTTTGAACATTCATTAAGATTAGAATTAATATTGTCATTAAGAATTTCAATTTTAAATTTAATTCCAGTTAAACGAAAGTTTTTTTTAAATTCCAATTTTAAATTTAATTTATATTTAAATTTTAATGTCAATTCTAATTTTGATGTTAATGTTAGTTTTAGTGTAACCTCTTATTTAATTTTCATCTTAATTTCATTTCAATTTCAATATATAATTATGTTGAACTTACGATTTCAATTAATTCAGGATTAAGATTAAACTTTTAATTTGAAAGAAGATTAAGATTAAGATTAAGGTTTAGCATTCATTTCCACTTTAAGATTAAGATTAAGATTCAAATTCATGTAGAAGTTACGATTAAGATTCAATTAAGTCGAAGACTAAGATTAAGACTAAGGCTGAGATCATGGTTAAGATCAAGATCAAGGCTTAAGATAAGGATTTGGATTATGACCCTAATTCAGACAAATTTCCAGTTTGTGCAACAATATACTGCTGCTACGCAGGTGCTTCGTGCTGTTTTGCAGCAATTACATGAAATAAAGCCACTTCAATGCACAATGCCTTTTAGGTGGAAGTCGTTATGGGAGAGTTTATGAAAGGCGGTGCTCCTTACGAGGCAGTGGCAGTGGCAGGAAGGCGGTATTAGGTAAGATATGAAGAAATGTTCAAAAATTTTTCAAACAAGGCCCTCCTGTTTAAAATGTGTATATCGTTCTTGTTCACAATAAATTCTAGAAAAAAATCTACTTCAGAAAAAAAAGCAAATAGCAAACACGTAAAGAGGAATATAGTTTAACAGGTGATAATAAACATCAAATAAATAAGATATTACGCAGTCAGAAAACCAAATATTTATAATCTTTTGAGAAGAATAAAGCACTCATGAAATTAAACAGCCTCTGTCATTACATCAACTTTATGCGTATGCCTTATATCAGCTGGAGCATTTTTGACACATATTACTCTATTATGAGCCCTCAGCCGTTTAAATAAATGGAAATACACCCTGCATTGTACATACATAAAAACAAGACCTCCGGCGAAGCCAATAGCAACAACAACCAGCTTTGTCCAGAAGGGCCATTTTAACTGTTCATCCTTTATCTCTTCGGCCGTTCTTTCAATTAAAACCCACAGAGACCAAACAATGCAAGTGATAGCGATGACATGGAAGGAAACTGAACATAGGACTTTGCGTCTTTCTCCTTGCGTCATTTCCAAGGCTTGCCACTGTATGAAATGATTTTGTTTACTTAATTAAGATTCTGAAGAAAATAAAATATGTACATAGGGCTTCAATTAACAAAAAAACAACATAACTGTAATATCTATGGCTAGGTACTGTATTCCGTTACAATAAAAAACGTAAGATCATTGGAAAGTTACATTTAAAAAATAGAAAACTACCTTGTTTATCGGCTTCATTTCTGAATCGATGTGAAATTCATATTTACAGAGTTCACATGATTTCGTATCTGTAGCCTTAATCCACTTCTGCAAACAGGATTGGTGAACATACATTAAAGTTCCAGAACAAAGGCATGGTGAAATTAAAACGTCCTCTTTTTCTCCTTCACAATGGCATATTCTGCAAATCTCAGCCGAGGAAGAAGAAGATGAGACAGATGAAGAACAACGCACCACATTTGCTGTTTTTTTCAGGTCATCATTCTACAATGCAAAAAGTCGAATCATTTACAAGCTGGCTACAATCATAAGATCTCAGCTGCCTGTATGAATATCTAGACTGTGTATATTTCGGTTTGTTTACTCGATTGTGTACATTTCCGTTCGTTTAATGATTATATTTCCATTTAAATTACAGGAAACCGACTGATAACAAAGAAGCTGAGATTGGTAACCATTCTCGAGTTCCCTAGTATTTTATCACCTAGAAACTCATTTCAGTTGTGCTGTATTTGCCAGCTATCAAAAATTGTACTCAATAGTTTGCTACATTATGTCCGTGTGTGAAGAACATTTAAGCAAGATCACTCAGAACTAATGTTTTACGGAGTAGTTACCTCTTAAAGATTACGTAATTGATCTAGATACTTCTCCGCTCTAAAAATAAGAGCTTTTTGTGTGTGCGTGCGTGAACATTCAGTTTTCGTCGTAGGAGTTTTAAGTAAAATCGTTGTGTAGTCGTTCAATTTCAAGTATTACAATTTGTGAAAGGCAAGTTAATGCTGAATTGAGAGAGTCTGTATATCACACAGTTACAGTATCTTTGATCTGAACTCCGCAAAATCAAATATCTACAACTGTTTTTGAATTTCGGAAATATATTTTCTTTACAAGGATCCCGGAGGAGGTACTTCAATATGTAAAAATACTGGATGTGCCGCTTATATGGATGGTTTCTGCGACTGAAATTCTCTACACATGGGTCTGATATTCTGCTTGATTTTTGTCGATGTGTTGATATTTTAGGTCTTTCTTACAAATAGGTCCCATTATGATTTACTGCAAAGTGGCTGACAACCTTTCTACTTTGCTTTCTACTTAGCAGCAAAAACAGAGCTTCAGTTTCAGTTTCAGTTTCAGTTTCATTGAATTATTAATCAATCCTAAATACAATTCTAAACAGATTACTATACAATTAAGGACGTTTACAATTCGAAAAATAACTTAAGACTACATACAACAAATCAAAACAAAGAAAGGGAAAAGACATTACATGATTGTATTTAAGATTGATTAATTAAGGAGGAGCTCTCCAAGTAGGTAAACTAATCGAGGGAGAGCCCCCCCATAAAAATAAAGAATCTAAAATGTTTTTTTTTTGAAAACAAAAACATAGAAAGATATAAAACCAGACGAACCTCAGAATGATAATTCTTGGAAGTGTGAGAAGGAGTAACAATTAAACATATGAATCAATAAAATAAGCTTTCAATTTAGACCGAAAAAGCGTAACCGTGGCTGAAACACGAATAAAAATGGGAAGGGTATTCCACAATTTTGAGCCAAAGTATTTCACTGTTTGTAGTCCATAGAGGGTAGTGTTTTTCAGAGTATTGAATAGATGCTTCATCACATTGATGGCAAAGAATCATCGTCAGATTCGATTTTTAAAACCTTGCGTAAATTCTAGCACTGTAGAAGTCTTTTAAAATCAACCAAATTCATACACCAGGGCTTGAAGTTTCCCAATTTTCATGCAAATGGGTCAAAAATCCTTGAAAATCCTATCATACAAATAGGTCCTTTTGTCAAAGTCCAGATTCATGTCTAATCATGGCCCTGGGGGCAAGGATAAGGTTATCATATGCAGCAATTTAAACAAGTCCAAATTTAAACACGGGAAACAAGTTTTGTTGTGAATATTCTTTCCCCATAATATACTGCTGGCTTATCAGTCTTATTAACAAACCACCACTAGTCAGATGTTTCATACAAAGTGTTTTTCAGCTTAGACCTGTGCCTGGATATAATTTTATTTGGGATGATAAAACTTTGTTTCATTACTTTCTCTAACGGCCTCCGATTGCTGAGCTTACAGTTATCAGATTTACAGTTGTTATCATTTTTCATGGCAAGAAAGGTTCCAAGAGCTGTCTTTTGAGCCATACTACAAATGGTTCAAGTCAGGTATATATGTGAAGATCATAGTTATGTTTACATTTAATATAAGTTGTTGTTTTGTTTCCATGCTCTCCACAATAATGTAAAAATTGTGTCAGTAAAGGCAATTGGCCTATGTAACACTGTTTCGAAGTATAGTCTATTTAAGTGTCTATTGCTTGATAAAATATTTCTGATTTGGCAAATTTGTCAAAACGTTTTTTAAACTCAATGAATTGCTAATCTTAAATCAATATCATATCATCTTTTAGCTCATGTCAGTCATCAATGATTCTCAGTGAGAAGAAATTTGCATTTATGCTACAAATATTTATTGGAATAAATTAAACTCATGCTCTAGGCTAGGTGCTTTCAATTAATGAAAAATTTAAAAGGATTTGAGTCTAATAGATTGTGTAAATTTTTTTATGTCAGAATCATGTCACCTTGTTTTGTATGATTTTCAATCCTAACCTGCAGCCAGGTTGAAATTACGGAACTCTCAAAATTCTCAGAAAGGACAAAAACATGTGAATGAAAACCTCAGTTCTTTGTTTTTGAGTATGGCACACTTGTACTTTAAAGCACAGAACTATATAAAACCAAAGTAACCATACCCTAGTTCCATGTTTTCAAGTATAGCTGACTTCAGCTCACAAAAAACAGAACTTTATAAAACCATAGCAACCATATAAAACCCCAGTTCCATGTTTTCCAGTATAGCTCACTTCTACTTGAAAACACAGAATTATATAAAACCATCAAACTTTCTTGTTAGCCAAATAACAGATTTAAACCATTTCAGACATAGTTCTGTGAGCTCCCAGTTTTGGCTGTGGTCCCTATACCTTATCCTATACTGTTGGGATAGAATGTGGACTTTAATCATGCAGAAAATCCATTCGGCAAGTTCTGTGGATACAGCAAGTTCAAAATTGCGGCTATTAAACTTTCTTGAGATTTAGCATTTGTTTTATATGATACCCAGGTATGGAATTCAAATTTGTGAAAAAATTGGCAGTCATTCAATGATATGCCATCAAATGTTAGGTCAAGATGTGATATTGAATTCAATTCAATTCAAATTTTTTTTGTAAAATACAAGTTTACAAAATAAAAGCTACTACAGAAATACTTTTATTTTACGTGACCCAAGAAAAACAGAGCTTATCTAGCTTCGGCCCCTAAATTAAAGTTTTAAATTTGCATATTTTATATTTGTGATAGTGTGCTATTGATAATCTAGCATTATGAGGCATCACCACTTCTTACTTAGATATTTTTCTTACTTTCTTAGACTATTTGGAGATTATTTAGGTTACGCTATTAAACATTAACTTGACTAATGACTAGCATAGAGGTGGAAGTAATTGTACAGTTGGTTTTGGGGCCTATATTTCACAATCTGTTTATCAATGTACAAAAATATCATTATGTTTTAAAATGTAAATTTCCAAGATATAAAAACCTTTTCACTGACTTACAAAATCTTTTGTGTTAGGGGTACTCAATGATCAAGTTTTCGTACAACAGCAAGAGCAGAAGTTTCTTTACGCTAGTTGTTTTTGAAAAACAGAATACAAACAAGTTGCAGTTATATCAGTTTTTCAGTTCATGGTTTGGTCATAAGTCCAAAGAGGGGTTTTATCCTTTATAAGCACTGCCAATAAGATAAAACCTTTGCTGTGTTGAACTTTGCTCAAATGCTATTTTTAGAGTCCTCCCTTACTTCAAGTTTCTTTTGGAGCTCCCTCCTTCTGAACCAACTTGCACAAAGCAGCCAGCTTGCCACAAAAAATTCCCTTGAATTAAATTTTCTTGAATGTCCTATTTTAAACAATTCCTAAAGTCGAAGTCTACAATTTATCTGCTGCATGGTATCTCCCACCTATACCCTAAGTCAATGAAAGTAGAGATAAAAACTTTTGCTGCAATCAAACTGTACACTAATAATAGTTATTTAGTTGGGATAACCCTTAGTTACAACTATTCAACATAGCAAGAGGATGACATCATAAATCCCAAGCACTGGCACCCCCCACATTTTTCAAAATTCAGAATTTCATAAATGGCACTTCAAAACCCCTGGGGATTACAAATGCTACATTTTACTACTTTATACCTAATCAGACAAAGTATTTCTTAATGTTTACCCAAATGAGAAAAATTTTGCACTAAAATCAGTAATACTCCTTTAAGAACACGATAATTTTTGCCAAAGCTCATTGCTCTTATTTTTTAAATAATTTGAGTCTCCAATTATCTTAATGGTGATTTTATTTCAACATTGATTTTTCTACAACAGAACACAGTAAAATGCTTCTACAAACAATAAAATATACCAGTGTATGCATATCTTCTATTATATACTTTTATTAAGTAGTTTCATAGTTCTGTTTTGTAAGCATAGGATGAAATATCTATAATCGCATTATCTTGTTTCCAATTTTTCATGTGGCTGAAATTGCTCTCATAGACCAGGAGGAGAGAGGGGGAAGTGTCATCCGTCTTTGAAATTTGTCAAACTATGTTGGTTTATACAATTTTGGGGTGCTGATTTCGAAAATGTATGTTAGATGCACGTTTAGGGGGGCGTTTAGCCTCTATTCGGTGAAAAAACCTCGATTCCATGCCATTTCAGCTATTGTTAGAATATACGTTATCTGCCTGATAACCTCACCAAAATGGGTTGTCATAAGTAATTCTTGGGTGCTGATTTGAAAATTAATGCTAAATGGATGTTTAGGGGGCGTTTAGCCTCTATTCGGTGAAAAACCTCGATTCCATGCCATTTCAGCTATTGTTAGAATATCGTTATCTGCCTGATAACCTCACCAAAATGGGTTGTCATAAGTAATTCTTGGGTGCTGATTTCCAAAATTAATGCTAAATGGATGTTTAGGTGGGCATTTAGCCTCTATTTGGTGAAAACTCGATTTCGTACTATTAACGTTGTTCTTAAAATAAGCATAATCTGCCTGATAACATTGCTAAAACAGGTTAGCATAAGTAGTTCTTGGACACTGGTTCCAAAAATTAACACCAAATTAGTCTTCAGGGGCCTTTAAGCCTCTATTTGGTGATAACCTCGGGACAGTTGCAGTATAGCAGACACGCTTTTACGCAAATTTTTCATTTAGGTGAATTGTTGATATCTGGGATTTAAACTAAGCCTTGTTTCAATATTCGGCAACATTCACCCATTCACCTTCCTCGATGTTGATTACAACTTAAGAACAGAAAAATACGACTAAGCTACAAGCTAAAGTCTAGTCATATGCCGAGATATCTTCAATGTCTTCATCAAGATCTTCGACAAACTCATCACTGATATCGCCAATGTCATAGCTCTCCTCGTCAGCAACCTCATCTCTTGGCAGAAGGAGCTCGCATCGTTCTCCGGGTAACACTCGTCGCTCCAAGTTACTCTGCCGTCTCTGTCCCATCCATGATTTTCAGGGTTATCTTGTGGTACAATCAACATTTCAGCTCTGCAATAAAGGCCACGTAATTGGAACGCTTGATATGCAATGCCAAATTCTCCTTGCATGGCGGAAGAATACTAAGGTCAACAATAAGCTTCTTTTTGTTGAACTTTTGCCAGAATATTGACTGTCGAGCTTCATTGACATCACTCGCTGCAGGAAAACCGTACTAGCTGCAAACGAATTTCTCTAATCCTTCTGAAAGATCTTGACTTACTGTAAGACTCGTTCCTAAATTGCCAAATACATCAAGGAATTCTCTTTTCTTCTCAAGAAGTCTCCAAAAGGCTATCTTCCCTTTCCTGAAAAAAGCCGACACGTAGTCATTTCTTGAAAACGCATGCAGACCCAAAAGGGCCTTCTTTGCTCCGTTGATAATTTTGTCGACGTCAGCTAGAAAATGTTTCTTTTCTTTCCAGTGCCATTGTCCACATAAATCCCGGTATTACCAAAATCGTGGGACAAGAACAAGACATGTATATCTATATCTCCTGAGGAAGAGCGAAACATAACAGACTCGTCAGTGTTCACATTGGCTGATTTTACCAAGGCAATTAGCTTTGTCTCCTCGTGATTGGAACTGAGTTGGGGGATGACTGACACTTGATTTTCGGTTATTATTGTGCACTCTCTCTTGTTCGAAAAGTAGATTGTTCTACCATTTAGAAAGGACCTGCCTTCCTCAAAAGAACGCTGTATCAGGTTGAATAGGATCTCCTTATTTTGGCCATTTCGGAGGAATTCGGTGAAATCAGGAGGCATGAGAAGGAGAATTCCTTGATGTATTTGGCAATTTGGGAACGAGTCTTACAGTAAGTCAAGATCTTTCAGAAGGATTAGAGAAATTCGTTTGCAGCTAGTACAGTTTTCCTGCAGCGAGTGATGTCAATGAAGCTCGACAGTCAATATTCTGGCAAAAGTTCAACAAAAAGAAGCTTATTGTTGACCTTAGTATTCTTCCGCCATGCAAGGAGAATTTGGCATTGCATATCAAGCGTTCCAATGACGTGGCCTTTATTGCAGAGCTGAAATGTTAATTGTACCACAAGATAACCCTGAAAATCATGGATGGGACAGAGACGGCAGAGTAACTTGGAGCGACGAGTGTTACCCGGAGAACGTATGCGAGCTCCTTCTGCCAAGAGATGAGGTTGCTGACGAGGAGAGCTATGACATTGGCGATATCAGTGATGAGTTTGTCGAAGATCTTGATGAAGACATTGAAGATATCTCGGCATATGACTAGACTTTAGCTTGTAGCTTAGTCGGATTTTTCTGTTCTTAAGTTGTAATCAACATCGAGGAAGGTGAATGGGTGAATGTTGCCGAATATTGAAACAAGGCTTAGTTTAAATCCCAGATATCAACAATTCACCTAAATGAAAAATTTGCGTAAAAGCGTGTCTGCTATACTGCAACTGTCCCGAGGTTATCACCAAATAGAGGCTTAAAGGCCCCTGAAGACTAATTTGGTGTTAATTTTTGGAACCAGTGTCCAAGAACTACTTATGCTAACCTGTTTTAGCAATGTTATCAGGCAGATTATGCTTATTTTAAGAACAACGTTAATAGTACGAAATCGAGTTTTTCACCAAATAGAGGCTAAATGCCCACCTAAACATCCATTTAGCATTAATTTTGGAAATCAGCACCCAAGAATTACTTATGACAACCCATTTTGGTGAGGTTATCAGGCAGATAACGTATATTCTAACAATAGCTGAAATGGCATGGAATCGAGGTTTTTTCACCGAATAGAGGCTAAACGCCCCCCTAAACATCCATTTAGCATTAATTTTCGAAATCAGCACCCAAGAATTACTTATGACAACCCATTTTGGTGAGGTTATCAGGCAGATAACGTATATTCTAACAATAGCTGAAATGGCATGGAATCGAGGTTTTTTCACCGAATAGAGGCTAAACGCCCCCCTAAACGTGCATCTAACATACATTTTCGAAATCAGCACCCCAAAATTGTATAAACCAACATAGTTTGACAAATTTCAAAGACGGATGACACTTCCCCCTCTCTCCTCCTGGTCTATCATGTTTGGCAAATCCACTCTTCTAACACTGCCTAGATGCTCTTACATTTACAGCGTGTTCTTAAAAGAGTGAAATAGAACACTCAACGCGCAAATGAATTAACCAAAAAAGACTGTTATGCAGTAGGATGCACTTGTACGTACAACATCGAATCAAATCATGAGTATACAGCACGCAAAGCAATAGAATAGATACGAGAAAAGTGTAAATTTGTCAAAGAAGAAGAATAAGAAGCTTCAACTCACAATCTCGCCATCACGTCTCACTGTCACAGTGTGAGTTTCCAGCAGTCCAGTTATTGGTGAAACAACAATTTGTTGGATTGGCATGCCTATTTTATTTACATTCGTTGTTGATTCTAACTGATTTGACATGGAGATTTCTTCTTCTGGCCTCAGGCAAAATCTTTAGACTGTACAGTAGATACCATACACTACCGTTCGAAAAGTTTGGAAACGGTCGCTTAAAATGGCCGCCAACAGCGGCCAAGGGCCTAATCCAAGAAATTTTCCTTTTAAAGTCAGAGGTCATGCGGCCATTATCTTGCTAAGTTTCGGCGGGAAAATGTTCGTCACTGCACTCGCCATCATTTTAAATCAAAAGGAGAAGATTATTTCGATGGTATAATAGAAAAATACACAAAAACTGAGAAGCTTTGCCTTCAAAAACCAAGGAAAAGATTTTTAGGACTACTGATCTGAAATTATGGGAAAGAGAGGGGTTTCGTTACTCCAAGATGGAAAATTTTGCAGTTATTTGAAGCCCAGTTGTTTTAGCTTTTCCGTTGTAGTAAAAGTTTTCCTGAAATATCGATTTTTACAAAGTTAATCAGGGTTAAAGTTTTCTAAACATTTTTCAGGTGAGTGAACTTATAACATGACAGAAGAGTGTGGTTTTTCAAATATCGTTCTGCTCCCTTGTAAAATGACTGATGACTCTAAAATTTTGATACAGTACTTCTCATTTATTCTAGTTTTCGAATATGTGTTTGAATTGTTTTGATCTTGCCTCTTTTTTAGTCTAATACCTGACAAAACATTTGTTGTTGAAAAAGACCCTTTAAGAATGGCTCACCTGAAAATGTTTAGAAAACTTTAACCCTGATTAACTTTGTAAAATCGATATTTCAGGAAAACTTTTACTACAACGGAAAAGCTAAAACAACTGGGCTTCAAATAACTGCAAAATTTTCCATCTTGGAGTAACGAAACCCCTCTCTTTCCCATAATTTCAGATCAGTAGTCCTAAAAATCTTTTCCTTGGTTTTTGAAGGCAAAGCTTCTCAGTTTTGTGTATTTTCTATTATACCATCGAAATAATCTTGTCCTTTCAATTTAAAATGATGGCGAGTGCAGTGACGAACATTTTCCCGCCGAAACTTAGCAAGATAATGGCCGCATGACCTCTGACTTTTAAGATGAAAATATTTTGGATTAGGCCCTTGGCCACTGTTGGCGGCCATTTTTAAGCGACCGTTTCCAAACTTTTCGAACGGTAGTGTAAGTTTTTGATCTCCTTGTTTTCCAGCCGAACAAGCAAGCTCTCGGTGGATAAACTTGAAAGCCAGATATATAAGGCAAAGGAGAATGGCCAAAAGCCCCAGGCAGTCAGGAACGTCGACCCAAGAATGCTTCATTCAATCCTGAGTCTCTATCCCAGGCTCAAGAGATAGATAATGATGTAGACGCCCAAGGTTTCGATTCTGGAGATAATGATGGCACACTTCAACCACGTATAGAAGACGGTAATTGTTCTGATGGAGAAGAAGATATCTTGGATATTGCAGAAGCAAAGAATAGAAAGCAATGAAAGTAAGGAAAAAACACAGAGCTGCAGCTGTGGCATTAACTGAAGAGGAACTTTAAAAGTAACTGGCAAGGAGAAATGGGAGAAAAATGTTGCAGGTGGAGATGAGGAGCTGTCATTGTTGAAAGAATTGGTTACAGCCCAAAAAATTGCAGCAAGTGAAAAAAGACCAGCTGCAGAGAAGGACGAAAATGATGTTTTTGGTGACCTGATGGCATCTCAAATGAAAAAGCTGCCAGATGTGCTGAAAAATAAAGCGAAGCATCAAATAAGCAATATTATTTATGAAATGCAAATGAAAATGTATCACCACAGCAACAGCAACCAACTATACAAGAACCAAACATAAATTATCAAAGTTACCAAAATGGGCAATAAATTCTTTTAATGCGATACATACTTTGAATGATGCTATATATCAAAAAGCTTATACAAGTTCTTTATCTCTTTCGTTCTTGCGCACATGTTTCCATTGCCAGGTTACTTCTCCATGTTCGGAGTTTAAGTATTACTTGATATCATCGTCAATTTTCAGTACAGGTGTGCCAACCCTGCATTTTCTAGCTTTTCTTATGGGATTTATTGCACCTGCATTGCATCTTTTTTCAAAATATTGCGCCATTCTCTTCTTCAGCTATGATTTTCCCAGTATTATCTTCCGAATCAACAAAGCCAAACGGGCAGTAGCTTGCGTTACCTGTTTGCCTAAGGTAGTTATGTAAACAAAGCGTTGCTTTTGTTACTGTTTCCACCGCTGCTACATGGGCACACATAGGACGTCGGAACACTCCATCTGGCTGCAAGTATTCCAAACGTGTTCTCAATGATACGACGTGCTCTTGAAAGTCTATAATTAGGCTAAAGACCCTGTTATCCTCGGTTAGTTTCCCCCTGGATAAGGTCGCATAAGCCATTTCCGTCTATTGCACCAACACAATGGGGTAAATTCCATAGCTCCTCGAAATCTTGTGCTATCTTATCCCACTCGTCCTTAAATGACGGGACTAGCAAAACTTTTTCTGAAAGAACTTTCCATATTGCCTCGCATGTTTCTCATACTGCATGACAAACCGTTGTTCTACCCAGACGATAAGCAAAGCTAAGAGACTGTTGAGACTCTCCTGTTGCCAGGTACCTTAGCGTCAGTGAAAGCTTTCTCCAGAAAAAATCGCCCTGCTTAGTCTGGTATCTTTTCTTTGTTTATATGGATGAACCAATTCCAGCAAATGATGAAATCTCTCTGGTGACATACGGCACTATCTAGCAGGAAAATAAAAATTACTATAACAGTAACGATAATGAAACCGAATATAGATACCAACGAATGCATTTTTCTATTCGATATAAAAAGAAGAGGCGTTGCGGATACAAGGACCACTCCGATGCAGATATCTGAAAGTCTCAAAACGAAAATGAACTTGCGTGAAACCTTGCCTTTGAGCCTTTGAGCGAGATTCGAAAAAACATTTTTTGTCATTAGACAATAGAATCACACAATCTGAATTTTCTGCAATTAAACTCTCTTTCTTTGCTCTCTTGAGATGTCTTGGCTTTTAAGGTGAATCTCCACTAGTCGAGCGATTCGATTTATTCCGCGGCGATTTATTGCGAGTGCAGCAAGTCATCATCTCTACAAAGTGGAAATTGTCGAGCGACTTTTTTGGCGCAACTTTTTCACTCTTTTGACTCTGGACAGGCAACACCGGGTTCGGGGCTATCCCCTCGATGGCTCAGGCACGAATATGCACCTACGCAGCACCGCTATATGCGTCTACGCAGCGCCATGTCACCGATATATTTGCATGGAGACGCTCTAAAATTTTACGATGGATGGGCACCTTGCTAACCCAATGTGTTAACCTCATATATATATAATATATAGTATGTGTGCGTGTCTCCGTACCTACACATACACACATATAGAGAGATACAGGGATATGAAATTCATGTGGATGATGTGGACATGTGGACCAGATACTTACACACACATAGAGAGATACAGGGAGATGAAATTCTTGTGGACGATGTGGACGTGTGGACCAGATATATATACACACATATAGAGAGATACAGGGAGATGAAATTCTTGTGGACCATGTGGACGTGTGGACCAGACATATACACACACATAGAGAGATACAGGAGATGAAATTCTTGTGGACGATGTGGACGTGTGGACCAGACATATACACACACATAGAGAGATACAGGGAGATGAAATTCTTGTGGACGATGTGGACGTGTGGACCAGACATATACACACACATAGAGAGATACAGGGAGTCGAAATTCATGTGGACGATGTGGACGTGTGGACCAGATATATACACACACATAGAGAGATAGAGGGAGTCGAAATTCTTGTGGACGATGTGGACGTGTGGACCAGATATATACACATATATAGAGAGATAGAGGGAGTCGAAATTCTTGTGGACGATGTGGACGTGTGGACCAGATATATACACACACATAGAGAGATACAGGGAGATGAAATTCTTGTGAACGATGTGGATGTGTGGACCAGATATATACACATATATAGAGAGATAGAGGGAGTTGAAATTCTTGTGGACGATGTGGACGTGTGGACCAGACATATACACACACATAGAGAGATACAGGGAGATGAAATTCTTGTGGACGATGTGGACGTGTGGACCAGATATATACACATATATAGAGAGATAGAGGGAGTCGAAATTCTTGTGGACGATGTGGACGTGTGGACCAGACATATACACACACATAGAGAGATACAGGGAGATGAAATTCTTGTGGACGATGTGGACGTGTGGACGATATATATATACACACATATAGAAAGATACAGGAGATGAAATTCTTGTGGACGATGTGGACGTGTGGACCAGATATATACACACACACAGAGAGATACAGGGAGATGAAATTCTTGTGGACGATGTGGACGTTTGGACCAGATATATACACATATATAGAGAGATAGAGGGAGTCGAAATTCTTGTGGACGATGTGGACGTGTGGACCAGACATATACACACACATAGAGAGATACAGGGAGATGAACTTCTTGTGGACGATGTGGACGTGTGGACGATATATATATACACACATATAGAGAGATAGAGGGAGTCGAAATTCATGTGGACAATGTGGACGTGTGGACGAGGTATATACACACACATATAGAGAGATAGAGGGAGTCGAAATTCATGTGGACGATGTGGACGTGTGGACCAGATATATAAACACATATAAAGAGAGATAGAGGGAGTCGAAATTCATGTGGACGATGTGGACGTGTGGACCAGATATATAAACACATATAAAGAGAGATAGAGGGAGTCGAAATTCATGTGGACGATGTGGACGTGTGGACCAGATATATACACACATATATAGAGAGATAGAGGGAGTCGAAATTCATGTGGACGATGTGGACGTGTGGACCAGATATTTTCACACATATATAGAGAGATAGAGGGAGTCGAAATTCATGTGGACGATGTGGACGTGTGCACCAGATATATAAACACATATATAGACAGATAGAGGGAGTGGAAATTCATGTGGACGATGTGGACGTGTGGACCAGATATATACACACATATATAGAGAGATAGAGTGAGTCGAAATTCATGTGGACGATGTGGACGTGTGGACCAGATATATACACACATATATAGAGAGATAGAGGGAGTCGAAATTCATGTGGACGATGTGGACGTGTGGACTAAAATGAGTCAAAAAACTTTTAAATCAATCTTTATTTGAAAATTTTTCGACTCATTTTAGTTGATTCAATAAACTTTCTGGGTTTTGCACTTTGTTAATGGGCCATTTGACAGTATCGAAGTGTTTGATTCCTGTATCCGTGTGCCTTAACTTTGTATCTAGGTGCAACGCGTTGAGCTAAACTTTGTATTCAGGTGTAAGGGATGACTTTTTAAATCAATCTTTATTTGAAAATTTTTCGACTCATTTTAGTTTATTTAATAAATTTTCTGGGTTTTGCACTTTATTAATGGGCCATTTGACAGTATCGAAGTGTTTGATTCCTGTATCCGTGTGCCTTAACTTTGTATCAAGGTGCAACGCGTTGAGCTAAACTTTGTATCCAGGTGTAACGAGATAACTTTTAAATCAATCTTTATTTGAAAATTTTTCGACTCATTTTAGTTTATTTAATAAATTTTCTGGGTTTTGCACTTTATTAATGGGCCATTTGACAGTATCGAAGTGTTTGATTCCTGTATCCGTGTGCCTTAACTTTGTATCAAGGTGCAACGCGTTGAGCTAAACTTTGTATCCAGGTGTAACGAGATAACTTTTAAATCAATCTATATTTGAAAATTTTTCGACTCATTTTAGTTTATTTAATAAACTTTTTGGGTTTTGCACTTTTTAATAGGCCATTTGACAGTATCGAAGTGTTTGATTCCTGTATCCGTGTGCCTTAACTTTGTATCAAGGTGCAACGCGTTGAGCTAAACTTTGTATCCAGGTGTAACGAGATAACTTTTAAATCAATCTATATTTGAAAATTTTTCGACTCATTTTAGTTTATTTAATAAACTTTTTGGGTTTTGCACTTTTTAATAGGCCATTTGACAGTATCGAAGTGTTTGATTCCTGTATCCGTGTGCCTTAACTTTGTATCTAGGTGCAACGCGTTGAGCTAAACTTTGTATCCAGGTGTAAGGGATGACTTTTAAATCAATCTTTATTTGAAAATTTTTCGACTCATTTTAGTTTATTTAATAAACTTTCTGGGTTTTGCACTTTATTAATGGGCCATTTGACAGTATCGAAGTGTTTGATTCCTGTATCCGTGTGCCTTAACTTTGTATCTAGGTGCAACGCGTTGAGCTAAACTTTGTATCCAGGTGTAAGGGATGACTTTTAAATCAATCTTTATTTGAAAATTTTTCGACTCATTTTAGTTTATTTAATAAATTTTCTGGGTTTTGCACTTTATTAATGGGCCATTTGACAGTATCGAAGTGTTTGATTCCTGTATCCGTGTGCCTTAACTTTGTATCTAGGTGCAATGCGTTGAGCTAAACTTTGTATCCAGGTGTAAGGGATGACTTTTAAATCAATCTTTATTTGAAAATTTTTCGACTCATTTTAGTTTATTTAATAAATTTTCTGGGTTTTGCACTTTATTAATGGGCCATTTGACAGTATCGAAGTGTTTGATTCCTGTATCCGTGTGCCTTTCTGGGTTTTGCACTTTATTAATGGGCCATTTGACAGTATCGAAGTGTTTGATTCCTGTATCCGTGTGCCTTAACTTTGTATCTAGGTGCAACGCGTTGAGCTAAACTTTGTATCCAGGTGTAAGGGATGACTTTTAAATCAATCTTTATTTGAAAATTTTTCGACTCATTTTAGTTTATTTAATAAATTTTCTGGGTTTTGCACTTTATTAATGGGCCATTTGACAGTATCGAAGTGTTTGATTCCTGTATCCGTGTGCCTTAACTTTGTATCTAGGTGCAATGCGTTGAGCTAAACTTTGTATCCAGGTGTAAGGGATGACTTTTAAATCAATCTTTATTTGAAAATTTTTCGACTCATTTTAGTTTATTTAATAAATTTTCTGGGTTTTGCACTTTATTAATGGGCCATTTGACAGTATCGAAGTGTTTGATTCCTGTATCCGTGTGCCTTAACTTTGTATCTAGGTGCAACGCGTTGAGCTAAACTTTGTATCCAGGTGTAAGGGATGACTTTTAAATCAATCTTTATTTGAAAATTTTTCGACTCATTTTAGTTTATTTAATAAATTTTCTGGGTTTTGCACTTTATTAATGGGCCATTTGACAGTATCGAAGTGTTTGATTCCTGTATCCGTGTGCCTTAACTTTGTATCTAGGTGCAACGCGTTGAGCTAAACTTTGTATCCAGGTGTAAGGGATGACTTTTAAATCAATCTTTATTTGAAAATTTTTCGACTCATTTTAGTTTATTTAATAAATTTTCTGGGTTTTGCACTTTATTAATGGGCCATTTGACAGTATCGAAGTGTTTGATTCCTGTATCCGTGTGCCTTAACTTTGTATCTAGGTGCAACGCGTTGAGCTAAACTTTGTATCCAGGTGTAAGGGATGACTTTTAAATCAATCTTTATTTGAAAATTTTTCGACTCATTTTAGTTTATTTAATAAATTTTCTGGGTTTTGCACTTTATTAATGGGCCATTTGACAGTATCGAAGTGTTTGATTCCTGTATCCGTGTGCCTTAACTTTGTATCTAGGTGCAACGCGTTGAGCTAAACTTTGTATCCAGGTGTAAGGGATGACTTTTAAATCAATCTTTATTTGAAAATTTTTCGACTCATTTTAGTTTATTTAATAACCTCAAATGGTAACAATATCAGCAGGGAGAAATAATTCCAGTCATTTTATATTTTATGTGCAATGTTAGATTTTGCTGTTTTTCAAGCCTTTATACTATACTTAGGGCCAAAAAGATACAGTTAAAATTAAACAACTATTAAGCAACTTTTGCTATTAAAAAGTGAAAATAAAATGTTTAAAAATAAGCAACTTTTAGAACTAGGGCTGAGCGAAGTTGCTTATAAAATAATCTGTGTACTGTATACCTTATTTGCTCAAACATTGTATCCAAGTGCAACACGTGCACTAAACTTTATATCAAAGTGTAATGGGATACCTTTTAAATCAACCTTTATTTTAAGATTTTGAACATACTTATCACTATGGAACAAGAAATGAAAAAAACATTAAGAAACTATTACAATTTAGAAATTCGGCATCATAGACACCTTTTCAATTAAGAGCCTCGTTTTCAAAATGTACGAAAATTTGTTTGAACGAAAATTTTGAACCCAGAATCAGATTCAGCACCTTCATTTTAGTGTTGAGTGAATTTTTTACCTCTAGTCCTTACGATGTCGATTTTAAAGTTATTAAAATACGAAAATTTATAAAAGGATTTGACCGTGAAAAATGGCTCGGGGTGAAACTTAGCACCTCAATCATTTCTCACCGTCAAATTCTTTACAAATGTTCAAAATTTTAATTGCTATAAAATCAACATTGTAAGAACTAGAGGCGTAAAAATTTGCCTCAATACTAAAACAAAGGTGCTGAATTCGAATCTTAAGTCGAAATGTTTCTGTGAGGCGATTTTCAATTATTTGGGAAACGAGGCTCTTAGTTGAAAAGGTGTAGTGCATTGTGTAATGATTATGTAGGAATCATCTCAAAAAACTGTCACCCTTGAGCTTTTCAGAAGTTTTTCCTTGAAGACACAAGTCCTGCATAACGTTTGCGGTGTTCATACAGGCTGAATTTAGGTATAAACATAAAACTTTCACTAATCCCCACAGGAGGGGAGAAACGAAGCTACTCACCTGGGTTGGATCTCAGAAAAAGAGCGCTCTTCGTCTAATCATATTATTCCGCTACATTACAAATTAATTGCTTACCTTGGCCTCAGGAGGGAAACCATACGGTCAAAAATTGCATTTATTGCGTCCTATAGGCCTAAACTAAGCTGATGATTTGGTTGGGCCCACCTCACCCACATCGTCCACATGAATTTCGACTCCCTCTATCTCTCTATATATGTGTGTATATATCTGGTCCACACGTCCACATCGTCCACATGAATTTCGACTCCTCTATCTCTCTATATGTGTGTATATATCTGGTCCACACGTCCACATCGTCCACATGAATTTTGACTCCTCTATCTCTCTATATGTGTGTGTATATACCTCGTCCACACGTCCACATCGTCCACATGAATTTCGACTCCTCTATCTCTCTATATGTGTGTGTATATACCTGGTCCACACGTCCACATCGTCCACATGAATTTCGACTCCATCTCTCTATATATGTGTGTATATATTCCACACGTCCACATCGTCCACATGAATTTCGACTCCTCTATCTCTCTATATGTGTGTGTATATACCTGGTCCACACGTCCACATCGTCCACATGAATTTCGACTCCTCTATCTCTCTATATGTGTGTGTATATACCTGGTCCACACGTCCACATCGTCCACATGAATTTCGACTCCTCTATCTCTCTATATGTGTGTGTATATACCTGGTCCACACGTCCACATCGTCCACATGAATTTCGACTCCTCTATCTCTCTATATATGTGTGTATATATCTGGTCCACACGTCCACATCGTCCACATGAATTTCGACTCCTCTCTATATATGTGTGTATATACATCTCGTCCACACGTCCACATCGTCCACATGAATTTCGACTCCTCTCTCTATATATGTGTATATATCTGGTCCACACGTCCACATCGTCCACATGAATTTCGTGTGTATATATACCTCGTCCACACGTCCACATCGTCCACATGAATTTCGACTCCTCTATCTCTCTATATATGTGTGTATATACCTCGTCCACACGTCCACATCGTCCACATGAATTTCGACTCCTCTATCATTCTATATATGTGTGTATATATCACACGTCCACATCGTCCACATGAATTTCGACTCCTCTATCTCTCTATATGTGTGTGTATATACCTCGTCCACACGTCCACATCGTCCACATGAATTTCGACTCCTCTATCATTCTATATATGTATGTATATATCTGGTCCACACGTCCACATCGTCCACATGAATTTCGACTCCTCTATCACTCTATATATGTGTGTATATACCTGGTCCACACGTCCACATCGTCCACATGAATTTCCACTCCCTCTATCTCTCTATATATGTGTTTATATACCTCGTCCACACGTCCACATCGTCCACATGAATTTTGACTCCCTCTATCTCTCTATGTGTGTGTATATGTCTGGTCCACACATCCACATCGTCCACAAGAATTTCATCTCCCTGTATCTCTCTATGTGTGTGTATATATCTGGTCCACACGTCCACATCGTCCACATGAATTTCGACTCCCTCTATCTCTCTATATGTGTGTATATATATCTGGTCCACACGTCCACATCGTCCACAAGAATTTCATCTCCCTGTATCTCTCTATATGTGTGTATATATATATCGTCCACACGTCCACATCGTCCACAAGAATTTCATCTCCCTGTATCTCTCTATGTGTGTGTATATGTCTGGTCCACACGTCCACATCGTCCACAAGAATTTCGACTCCTCTATCTCTCTATATGTGTATATATCTGGTCCACACGTCCACATCGTCCACAAGAATTTCATCTCCCACATCGTCCACAAGAATTTCATCTGTATCTCTCTATGTGTGTGTATATGTCTGGTCCACACGTCCACATCGTCCACAAGAATTTCAACTCCTCTATCTCTCTATATATGTGTATATATCTGGTCCACACGTCCACATCGTTCACAAGAATTTCATCTCCCTGTATCTCTCTATGTGTGTGTATATATCTGGTCCACACGTCCACATCGTCCACAAGAATTTAAACTCCCTCTATCTCTCTATATATGTGTATATATCTGGTCCACACGTCCACATCGTCCACAAGAATTTCGACTCCTCTATCTCTCTATGTGTGTGTATATATCTGGTCCACACGTCCACATCGTCCACAAGAATTTCGACTCCCTCTATCTCTCTATGTGTGTGTATATATCTGGTCCACACGTCCACATCGTCCACAAGAATTTCATCTCCTGTATCTCTCTATGTGTGTGTATATATCTGGTCCACACGTCCACATCGTCCACATGAATTTCGACTCCTGTATCTCTCTATGTGTGTGTATATGTCTGGTCCACACGTCCACATCGTCCACAAGAATTTCATCTCCCTGTATCTCTCTATGTGTGTGTATATATCTGGTCCACACGTCCACATCGTCCACAAGAATTTCATCTCCCTGTATCTCTCTATGTGTGTGTATATGTCTGGTCCACACGTCCACATCGTCCACAAGAATTTCATCTCCCTGTATCTCTCTATGTGTGTAAGTATCTGGTCCACATGTCCACATCATCCACATGAATTTCATCTCCCTAAATCGCTATAGATACCTGTGTATACTATTTCTTGCACACGTCGACCTAAATTATGTCCCCCCGACCTCTACGTTTTGTTTCATTCCATTACTCACCTCACTATCAATACGAGGCAGATGGAACGAATATGGGTGTGCTTGGGCGTGTATAGGTATGTGTGTGTATTTCATATTCGTGCCTGAGCCATCGAGGGTCTG
This sequence comes from Chrysaora quinquecirrha, assembly GCA_014526335.1. Taxonomy (NCBI): domain Eukaryota; kingdom Metazoa; phylum Cnidaria; class Scyphozoa; order Semaeostomeae; family Pelagiidae; genus Chrysaora; species Chrysaora quinquecirrha. The sequence continues at coordinate 121,863 of JACTAT010000357.1, read as the reverse complement.
CCACCTGTAAATTGGCGACTTTATTTTTAAATTCTTTTGAGTCAATGAAGGTTTTGAGGTGTTTCATGATGAAGAAAGCCAGGGACGTCAGGAAAACGTTGAAGGACGAAACGATATAACAGAGATACTCTTCTTCTGCATGCCAATCCCTATGTTGAAGAAAATATAATTTTTTTTATTGAAAAAAATTTGTTTTGAATATCCCTCCATATATAGTAAACACAGTGGAGCTTCATAAATGGACAAGTCTTTACAACGGACAAGTTTGAAAAACAGAGAAATCATTTCTGCTTCCAAGGTCTTTTCTTTCTGGAAAAGCAACCTCCATAACACGGACATCTCTCTCTACCACGGACATAAATTTGTCCCACAGGTGTCCGTTTTACGGAGGTTCAACTGTGAAGAGTTGAAGAAATAGCTTAGCAAGCATCTCACCGCTCTTTCTGGACTTTTGTTGATTTGGTTAAAAATGGATTCAAATGAAGTTCCTGAGTGACATTTATTTACATAGTAGTTAAAGCCATCCTTGTCAGCAATACGATGCAGTAAGCCAAGATAGAGACCATAAACTCTCCTTTGACAATTGGAAACTGTAGAATAATATCAAACATACTTATTAAATTAGCAAAACTTGTTGTGTTTTTTGAGATAACTTCTAACAATATCAATCATATAAATGCCCAATGTTGAATAATGTGCTTGAATAATTAAATCAATACAAACATGCGTGTGCAGCTGAACAGCAAATAAGAGCGAATGCCACAATTGTCAAAGCCTTCATGATTCCTAAAAATAACAATGACAAATGTATAAAACCTCGCAGCCCTATAACCATTCAAATGAAACTATAAGCATTGTTTCAAACGTTCGAAAACAACTCAGCCTGAGATACAAGAATTACGTACCAGATTGAGTACCAGATTTGAATCAAGTCGTATCGGCTGTTTGCGGGAATTGTTTCTTGCACCTATTTTGAAGCCCCTTTCTTGATATAAGAGCAAAGACATCTCAAGAGAGCAAAGAAAGCGGAATCTTAAACTCACTTTCAATTGTTTTAAAAATACAAATTGCAAAATTTAGGTTGGTGTTATGCATGATTTTCTTTTGCAAGTGCAAAAGAGAGGTTTTGTCTAATTCAGTAATGATTTTTCTTACCTCACAGAATATAAAATGCGTGACATTGTTTCTTTTGATGCCTCCACGAGGAAGAAAAATGGCATTTCAAGTCGAAATGAAAAGCAATAATGCAATTATCAATTTGGTCTCCTTGGCTTAAAAGCGAGACGAAAAAGAATGTTTTATCGTCATTCGACAAAAGAATCACACCATCTTAATGTTGTGCAATTATTATCTGCTTCTTAAAACAGTTGAAAGTGAGTTTAAGATTCCGCTTTCTTTGCTCTCTTGAGATGTCTTCGCTCTTATATAAAGACCAAGAAAGGGGCTTCAAAATAGTTGCAAGAAACAATTCCCGCAAACAGCCGATACGACTTGATTCAAATCTGGTACTCGATCTGGTACGTAAATAATCCGATCAGTTCTCTTTTTTTGAAATGGGTGAATAATTTAAATTTCTCTTTCAGACAATCTTTCGATCAACGTGAGCAAGCTGATGAAGAAAGAACTAAGATTTGTTAGTATGAATTAAAGTTCAATATATTGTCTATTACATGAAGAAAGAGTAATGAATTGCATAAAATCGCATTATTTAGTGGTGTTTTACTTGTTTTTTCTCTCGTTTCTCCATTCAGCGATACACGGCAAACTTTTGATTATGGATGGGCCAATTCAATCAAATTCTACGTGTAAGTCCTCCTTCTTAGCCGTTTAATATCGTTACCTCGGGTGTCTCAATTCAATCTGGGAATGTAATTTCAGCAAAATTTTCTCTACGATAGATGTTTTCATGGATTTTACGCAAGTTACTTGTAAAGAGGTCCACATGGAAATCTCCCGGTGTTTTTCAATATACAGCTAAAGAAGCAAAAAAATTAGTAAATCGATAAAAATAATGATACAAAAAAGAAAGACCTCTTTATTCACGTTAAACTAAAGAAGATTGTGTATGGCAAAGTGGTCTTTGAAATTTCGAATCAATTAGGCATGGCATAACGAAAAACTAGCAGCTTCTTTAAGCTCTCTGCATTTCATCGGCCAGGGGGCCTAAACTTCCCTAGGGTTAACCATAGAGACAAATCATGTTGATTTCCAAAGTCATGAGACAAGCAACAGACATGTCGTGAAGTGAAAATGAGTCTTTATGAATTTTTCCACCATTTTCTGAACTGACCAAAAAGTGGTCTCAGCGACTACGGTGAGACTATATCGATGGTTTTAATCTAGGCACCTTGGTGTGGTTGTAGCGTTGCAACAAAAACTTGTTCTACTTACAGATTTTGGAGAGAAGAGAGATAACGAGATAAAAAGTGGAATTTTATTGTACATTTTTTCTACTTTCTACTTTGACTCTTGAATTCTTGCGAAGCAGCGAAATGTCTAACTCGCGCTGGAAAGCCCGTGGGGGTAACTTCAATAGAGCAGTGACGGGGGTGTGCCACTTTCGTAAGAAAAATCAGACCCTAAAATTTATGAAAATTCTAAATAGTATACCCCAAAGTTCACAAAGAAATCATATACTGTTATACTGGTACTGTATGGCTCAGTGGTGAAGGCGTTTGCTTGCTGTGCGTGAGGTCGAGTGTTCCATTCTCACTAGGGCAGAACCAAAATTTTACCTTGCTATTTTTATTGATAATGCACCATGCCTTTAATCTGAGGGAGGCAATTTTTTCGCAGGAGTGCAATCTTAGATTGGGAACGATTTGCAAAAATAAATCTCTGATTGCAGAGTGTTAAAGAACCAGAGGACCGGCTGTTAAAGAACCAGAGGGTCGTCAAAAGAGGGTCCTCGGCTTATTGAAAAGACGAATTATTAGATGAGGGGGTTTCCAAGACGGGCCTTAATGCAGGAGTGAATTCATTGTTGGGGACTCATTCAAAAGTGCTTAAAAGTGAATTATTAGATCGTCGGTTTTTCAGCAGGGCTAATTTGCAGAGGTGAATTCTCAGATTGAGGCGTATCCGTGAGGGGCTCGTATCCAAGAGAGGCTAATCCACAACAGACTCTTAGATACTAGGGGGCTACTCTTAGGTTCCTAATTGCCGTCCCCCCCGCTAATTAAATTTTTGAAAAATTTCCGACCCCCCGCCCTTATTAGGACTCCCCCGCTTATTAAGATTTGCAATGATGTTGGTGTCGATATTTTCTTACATAATTTATGGTGACTTTCTTGGTCTGACAATTCACTTGTAAATTCTCGTTTGTTAGAGCTATGAATTGCCTAAGCTGATAAGTAATTCGTGTAGATACAGAAATAGAAATTTGAAAAAGTCTGCAACTTGCAGTAGAAAAGTTAGACATAACACCATCTTAGGGAGCGGTCATTAAGTATCTGTCATGGGGGGGCGGAGGCTTTTTGGGAGGGGTATGTGACAAAACCATGATTTTAAGGAGGGGTTTCAAACATATTACACAAAAATGGAGGGGGTATGAACCAAAAATGATACAAAATGTCATAAAGAATTCAACCAGTTGAAGGATTTTCAATTATCATCTGAGGATTCTACTTCACTGCTCTGATTTGTCCCAAGTACTCTTTCTTCGGCATGAAAACAATCAAACAGGCTCTTTTGACAATTTTTTGCAGCAAATTTTCTTTGTCTTGCATTAGTTAATTCTTTTGACTTCTGAAGCTGGATGGTAAGATTCCTGGACAGATAATTTGCAAATATCCAAAAGTATCCATTCTCTGTAAGCCATGTCATTGCCGTAGCATGGAATTTTGCAACCAGCTGGCAGCTTTTGTCAATATCTGCTAAATGAATGGAGCTGTCCTCTCTGTTCTTGACTGCATCCAATGTAAGCATACCATTTGACAGGCTTCCTACTATCTCCGGAAAGAAGAGATGGGCAATCTGTGAAAAAATCCAGTAGGTATGAAGTGGATAGTCTCCGCAAAGACAAGTATACTCGTAAGTTAAGGAAGTCACATCTTGATGTTACCTTTCAAACAAATCATTAAAATCATTATCAGGAAAACACGCATTTTTGGTGGTAGGCAACAGCCTAGCTGAGTCAGCAGTAGAAGTTTTTCCACAAATTGGGGAATATTTGGAAATTAATAATGGCACTCATACAATGCTGGTAACAGTAGTTGAGAATGACCCAATATTGGTATGTTACTTTGAACCATGCAGCAGAACTAATGCTTATCGTCTTAATGAAACTAAGTTCGAAGCATGTTTGGAAGATTTTGTGCGCAATGTTCCTGAACCTGTTATACGACCAGTTGGCAGAAACGGTCTCTTTTATCAATTTAACTAACTGAAAAAACTATATGTAGCTGGACTTTATAATTATACATGAGACGATATAGATTAAGATTTGTTCTGTTCCTTTTTTAGTTATGTTTTCCCGATAAAGTAAAATGTTCTTCTGTTAATCCTTACATTATATAAAGTTATGTGTTAGGTTTAATTTTTCAAGCAAATCAACTCATTCTGTGGCGTTGTCTAGCTTTTAGTATCGTAGTTGTTGCAACCCTACAAACAATTCCGACCCCCCGTTAATTCCGACCCCCCCCGCCAATTAGATTCTGAAAGAAATTCCAACCCCCCTGTTTATTCCGACCCCCCGCTAATTAGATTCTGAAAGAAGTTCCAACCCCCCGCCTATTCCAACCCCCAGCAATTAGGCACCTAAGAGTAATTGCAAAAAAAATTATATCATATTTTTTCTTATATTTATTTGAGACAGGTCTAATTACACGTTTGCATTCTTAGTCGAGGGTTTGTTCCAGAGGGACATATTGCCAAAAATAAATTCTGAAAAGGAGGCTTATTTGGATGGGCTAGTCTCAAACAGTGAATTCATAAATGGGTAATTCAATGCAGGCAATTCAATAATTCGTTTTTGAAATCGTAATGTCGAACTTGGTTAACTTGATTTTCAGTTTCGAACTTTATCATCTTCAAAGCGAATAACAACAATTTTACTTTTGCTTACATCTAGAGCATATCTAAAATCATTTATACTTAACGAAGGAGAAGTCATTGCAGGAAAGCATTCCAGAGTTGAAGGAAATTAAAAAAAATATGAGAGTTCTTGGTACCCCTTTCATCAAAATTACTAATAGCAGAGCATTTTCCCGATTTTAATAAATACTTCTTAAATGAATGCTTCCGATAAGTAGAAGGCATAACGTGAGCTATAGTATCAAAGTTTACTATTTTACATCTTTTTTAAGATTTACTTGATTTTTAAATGGAGGACCATCACCTGAACGAAGAGAAGAAAACATCGTCATTTTCGACACGACACACCTATTGCGATGTTGAATGCTTTATTTTTAAAGGATGAAGAGAGAAAAGGCTGCTGGTGGTTTATCAAAATGTTTGCAGAGAAAAGACAGTTAAACAGTATCAAATTTACTCTGTTGACACTGTATGATTTTTGGCATACCGGAAAAGTGGGACCCGGGACGCATAGGTGGGACCCGGGACCCGGGACCCTAAGGTGGGACCTTAAGGTGGGACCCTAAGGTGGGACCCTAAGGTGGGACCCTAAGGTGGGACCCTAAGGTGGGACCCTAAGGTGGGACCCTAAGGTGGGACCCTAAGGTGGGACCCTAAGGTGGGACCCCAAGGTGGGACCCTAAGGTGGGACCCTAAGGTGGGACCCTAAGGTGGGACCCTAAGGTGGGACCCTAAGGTGGGACCCTAAGGTGGGACCCTAAGGTGGGACCCTAAGGTGGGACCCTAAGGTGGGACCCTAAGGTGGGACCCTAAGGTGGGACCCTAAGGTGGGACCCTAAGGTGGGACCCCAAGGGGACCCCAAGGACCCTAAGGTGGGACCCTAAGGTGGGACCCTAAGGTGGGACCCTAAGGTGGGACTTTAAGGTGGAACCCTAAGGTGGGACTTTAAGGTGGGACCCTAAGGTGGGACCCCAAGGTGGGACCCCAAGGTGGGACCCTAAGGTGGGAAAAATGGCATACAATAAATGTAACGAAAAATGGCATACAATAAATGTAACGCTTGCAAGTGAGGTCGTCCTTTGAAAGCGAACGACCATAAGGACTATAACTACAAATTACAATCTTAGTCATAAGAGAAAACTAAAGAGAAAACTATTATAAAATCGACAATTATATTCAAGACCACTTCTAAGTTATACAACTTACTACTGTAGTTTTGTTACTTATAGTACTGTATAACTGCTTGGTTTTTATGAATAACGAAACAAAAGGGTTGGGCCTAAAATAAAAGCGTGGTCGGAAAAAATCCTGGATCTGCCCCCTGTAAGCCATGAATTACCGAATTACTAGTTGTGCAAAACTGATCCTTTCTTTTCTTGCAAATGATTCTCGAATTGTTTATGTAAAAACCAGCTTCAACTTCAACTTATCAGTGGCTTATAATTTTGGGTGGGCTTTGGTTTGTTTGTATTAAAATCTTTATAATTATCTTCTCATATTTCCTTTCATTTCTGTTCATTGACATTTCATGAATTCTCTAATGAGTTAGTTTGTTTGAAGCTGGAGACCTCTTGTAATATAATTCCATTTCATTCATGTTCATAACATTTTCGTCGCTTTGATGAACTGGAAATGGCTTCTGGCTTCTCGATTCCGAGACCAAAACGTGATGTCATTGGAGATTTAGTTTGTGGCCTTCCGAAATTTGAATGGAAAGATGTTAAAATAGAGAGCAAAATTGGTCAGGAAGTTTTGGCACCGTCACTAAAGCGACTTACAAAAGTCGCACTGTCGTAATTAAACAACCATATGATCTCACTGGAAACGAGAAGGAGTTTTGGAAAGAGGCAAAACTGCTCTATCGGCTTGTGGGTCATCGTAATATCGTCGAGTTCGTTGCAATTAACTCTCAACCAAACCAAGGTATGATGTTTTCTTTAATGGCAGAATTTGTTTCTTTCTCGTTTCGATGTTTTGGTGATGAGAAATCAGTTAATTCGTTGTCGCAGTTTCTCAGTCATGTCCATCAGGTTTATGATTTTGAAGGCTTTGAGCACTTTGCATCGTTTATTGTGAAAGATATTGTTACAGGACTAAAATTTCTTCATTCATCAGACGTTGTTCATAGAGATCTGAAGCCGGCAAACATCCTCGTTAGTAACGATAGTTATAGCCATCTGACTGGTGATGAATTGGATAGGTATTGGCAATTAGGCTCGTCCCCAATAGTCTGTAAACTTACCGATTTTGGGGAGAGTCGTTCACGGTTGATACAGACCCAAACTGTCGTCGTCTCTCGCATCAACGACGTGAACAGAGGTACGCCCGCGTATATGTGCCCGGAAATTCTTCTTCCCGAGAAAAGAATGTCAGACACGGCAATCGACAGCCTCAAATCATTTGATATCTGGGCGTTTGGAATGGTTTGTTTCATGATCATAAATCCTTCTGCATTACATCCATACTACAAGGAAATACGTCAAGAAAAGTCTAAATGTCCAGGAAAAGATGCTAAAGAAATTCTGCAAGATCTTCTACGATCTGGATCCCCACCGCAAATTGCAAGAGAGTATGAACATTTACACGCAAGCGAATGGCTCGAAATTTTTGAACTGCACGCAAGATGCAATGATTTCGATTGTGCAAGGCGTGCAACAACAGTAAAGGAAATAGAAGAGATTTTAGATACTCAGACAGCATCAAGTGAATGTTACGTTCAGAATCTAAATATCAGTCAAGGTACCGCTCTCGAGGAAGCATGTAAAACAGCGGCAGAGAAGTTTGTCAGTGACAGGATAAAGGATCAAATCCAACATTCCGTAGCTCCATCCAACGACGGTACAAATGCATGCGCTTTTTTTGTGCTTGAAAATATGCGAGATGGTGGCAAGGACTATTGCGGGCGATTTGCAGTTTAAAGATGAGTTTACTTTTGCTAACCCCCTTGTGCATTTGACAAGCAATATTATCAAAGAATTTCCAGAAATGATAAATCCTTTTAGGGGAAACTGGCAAGATTTACCAACCTGTTGATGCCCTCTCCATAGCACGAGAACACGGGCTTATCGAAAAACATATAGAACTTTATGAGGAGTTACCATACGATCATACTGTATTTTCGCGCGAAGGCAGAGAAAGTTTACTGAACAAGATTCTGTCATTGATAGCTGAAAATGATAGCTTCCATGCTATTTTCACATGTGAGCCCTATTCAATGGTGATTGCCTTTGTCAACCAAAAGCTTGTTCTCGTCGATACTCACTCCGTTCCAGTTGAATGTGGCGGAAATGGGAACGCTCAGGTCAGGATATACGATGGAGGAAATGAAGCTGTCAAAGCATTGTGTAAGTGGTTGTGGTTTCGTTTGAGTTCTGCAAAGATTCGCAACGTTGGTCAGTCGTTGTCACTAGTAAAATTTAATAGTTGTGGAAGCACCGGTACATCTGTCAAGACTTCACAAGAGACACCTGAAAAGCTTGACGGTGGGATAAATCTCACAATCGACAGCGAGGACGATAACATCGAAGTAAGGACTTACTTATATTATTTAAATATTTTTGCAACCATGTTCATTCATCTTGGACAATTGAAAATTTACATTAGGTATATGATGCTATATTGCTCTAGTAACAGTGCAGATTTTACGATTTAGCTAAACTATAAAGTATTCTTTCATCTATATACCAAGATTTATTGAATCATTTGACGACATTGAAAAAACTGTATGTGGCATTTACAGCACCTCTTCCGCTATTCTGTTTGTATGCTTTACCTGTGTTTGTTTTCAGGTACAAATGACGATCAAGAAAGATATAACCAGGATTGAATCAATTGACCTTACAATGGAAAGGTACCTATCTAATGTTGCTTTGTGCTTAGGACCATAGTCAAAACCTTTTCTAAATAACTGACATAACAATGAGCTGTCATAGGAGCAGCCATACCTTTCCTGTATTTAAATTTGCGCGGCACTATTTTCTAATGCAGTTAAATCCCAACATTTTGAATCCGCGCACAAACCCTGTAGTTTTTCGCGCATCTTTAAATTCGCGCACATCAAAAAAGAGATAGGAAGAAACCTTAAATAACTTTAAATATGATCTTTACTATCATTATTTTCTTTCACGGAAATTCGCTTTCTTACAAATTTTGTATTCATTTTGGCATTCTTTGACAAGCAAGATTCAGAGACCGCCGAGGAGATTTGTCATGTTTTAACTTTTAACTGCGAGAAAATTCTGCCAGTCACATGACTTCCACTGTGCAGGAGCTTAACTTTCGCTAGAGTCCGGGAGAGATTTAGGGAGCCATGGAGGACAAACCTCCCGGACTCTAACGAAAGTTAAGCTCCTACACAGTGGAGGTCATGTGACTGCAGTGCCAGAGAATAATTCTTGGAAGAATCTTGTCTTGCCTAGGCTGATTTGGTAAAAGTTGCCACGGGAAAGGCAGCTGAGTTGTATCTTGTCTTTCCGAGGCTAAACTGGTACTAATGTACACACGCATCGCGGGCGTCAAGGTAAATATATAAGAAAATTTTAGAAAAACCGGCCCCTTATTTTTGAATCAAACAAATGTTTCAGCAAGTTTTAGGGTGGCACTCATAACTTTCCTCTATTTTCTTCTTTGAAGATCAGTCGAGAGAGACGTGGACTTAGAATTGATTGAAACACCCTTTACTTATCCCGAAGAAGACAGCCAAGTAGGCGTTGACGACAGTATTGAAATTATTAATGAAGACCGTTCTAAAGTGAAACAGAACATTGCAAGCAAACAAGGCGGGGCCAGTAGTGACGAAGAGCTTCCTCCAGCTTTTCAATACGAAGAAGGTAAAATTTTTGCATTAAAATATTAAGTGCATTGTTTTGAAATGCAACTAAATTCAATAGACACATATTTTTTTTCATTTTTTACACATAAATTTCGGTTACACTGAACAGGAGAAGCTAGACATTCCTAATTAACCCTATTCTGACCGGGGGGCGGTTTTGGCCTCCTGGTTTATTCATATACTAAGCTCTCTGCTGGACCAGTATTCCTTGCCATATTTATGGAATTTTCCTTAAATTAATCGGGTTAGCATATTATAAAAATTTCATTGTTAAATATTTAACCACGTGACCACCACACAACCATATTTGAAAGCAAGTGAGACAAAATGAAATGCACACTTAATTATTGACTTTGCGTGCTGCTATTTAAAATTGGCACAGACAAACTGATTCAAGAGACTTGGCTTGACGGGAGCTTTAATTTGATTTGTTTTAAGTCTGTAAATGTCGACGTCAGCAATTTTTAATACATATGACGTCATATTTTTATCGAACATTGAAAAATTATCAAAATATAGTAAATTCTATTCAAGCCGAGAAATTCGTTATTTCTGTGCAGTTTCACCTGCTTTCAACACTAACAGAAAGTTGTAGGTACGAATTCTATTAGAAGCTCATAAAATATTTTGATTATTTCATATTTTTACATTTATCATTAACATTAACGGTGGAAATTATCCGTAAAGAGCAAAATCTTCAGTACTGGACTTCAGAAAGTTTCAGAGTAATTCCATTGTTATGCTATTTTTGGAAAGAAAAAAGAATGGGTGTGTACTTGTGCAAGGTCTGAGCTTCATAGGTCCTATGGTTGCTGTGATAATTAACTGGGGGCAAAACCCCAGCCCTCGGTATCGAAAAATTTGCTCCCTCAAAATCGATCAAAACAGTGTTAACACCCATTTAAATCCAGTGAGTGTCGTCGATGAAATTATCTATGACCAACAAAGTTTAGCAAGCAGGCGACTTCAGAGTATCCCCGTTTCTCAGATCTTTTAGTTTAGTTTAGTTTAGTTTTCCTCATATTTTCTGTTCGGGTATGCAAAGAAAATGAAATTTGCCGGTAGTCCTTTCTCGAACCGTCAGATTAGCACATCTTTTAATAGTACTGTTATCCTGCTCCGGTGCCATCCCTGAAAATGATGCATTAATTTCATTTCATATTGCAGAGCAATCATTTTATAATGAAGATCCAACCCTCCCGATATTCGATTCTGGAAAGACGATACCAGTCTCAACTTTAGAGGCTGTTCAGCTACTTTTCAGTGATGTATCACCTTCAAAGATTTGCAGTAACTCTCAATATATGTACAGAAAACGTCGAGTTCATTGTAGATACTTCAAAACTTAACGACTGGAGAGACATCAAGACGGACTTGAACTGCTGTATGAAAAGAACAGCAACGAAAACTTCTGGCTTCGACATCGAACAGGAGAATGTGTATCAGGCAGACAAGAAAAGCTGTACTCATTTGGCAAAAAGGTTTATTTATGGACACTCAAAACACAGCGACTTCCACAAAGTTATAATCATTTTGCAAGACGCTAGGACCGAGAAGATTTTACCACGGGCGTATGTTCAGTATTACTTTGACAATGGGGAGCATAAAGTCGACTTCGAGAGCAACAAGGCACGCCGGAAATCGATGCAAACAAACTTTTCCGTAAGATCAGAAATCAAATCATTACATAAGCAAGGATTTAAAGGAAAGGGTATATTTAAGAGAATATGTGCAAGTGCAGGAGGTTTTGAAAAAGCCCGATCGAGTGCAGAGATTCCCCACTCGCTAACACAGATTTATGACATAACTCGTAAAGCGAACTCTACCAATAAGAAAGACGAATTGGTAGAGATGATAGATTTGTGCAAGCAGTCGGTTGGACTACCTAATGCTTTCGTGCGAGAGGTTAGAACTGCACCTGAGTTGAGTGTAGTTCTTGTCAATGATCGTCAACTTAATGATATAGAGCGATTCTGTGTATCAGACTGTTGGAGTGTGCTAGGAGTGGACCCCACATTCAACATTTGCAATTATAACGTAACTGTATCGACATACCGAAATCCACTGCTGTGTGTTTCTGGCACTGATACAAGTCCGGTTATGATAGGCCCCATTTTAATCCATTCACATAAGACTTTCGATTCCTACTACACATTGCCAAGTACAATCGTCCGCATAAACCCACGACTTACCGGACTTAAAGCTTATGGCACAGATGGGGAGAAGAATGTATCCAGCGCACTATCGGCTTGTTTTCACAATGCGGATCACTTACTCTGCTGGATTCACGTAAGAGATAACGTAAAGAACAAACTATCTGAACTGAAAGTCAAAGACGACAAGAAGTATATGGATGAACTTTTTGGCAAAACGTCTGGCGACGTGAAGGTGATAGATCTTTTTATTTTATAGTGACATCACAATATGGACGTCCACTATGAATTCCTAAATATTATGTACGTGAATGCTCTGCTTAGTTGTTGTCTTGTGCTGTTGGCACCTCAAGCCTATGTTCTCTAACACTGGTTTTCGTACCATGAAAAGAGTTTCAGTGACCGTTATATATTGATAAGACTTAAGGCCCCCCTTTAATTTGAATAATCACTCTTTTTTTTAAGATGATTTTCTTTATACCCGAAGGCGAAGAGTGCAAGTCATGTCTACAACCATAATCTAGAACGTCTGAAACAATTAAGGCAGTTTGGGAAAATTGATAAATCGTACCTACTGGTTATATTTAGAAAGGTCGTCTTAAATTACCCGGTATTTTAATATCAATTTTTACATGTAGTATACATTCTCTTAGGTAAAAGGACTCCTCGATGCAGATAGTGCTGGTGATTTCGAGACAGGATGGGCTCAGCTTGAACAAAGATGGCGAGAACGTAGTGATGCTGGGTCAAAGTTCGTTGACTACATAAATAAGTACAAAAAAGAGCTGATGAAGAAGTGCATGATAGCCGAAGTAAGAAAGAGGTGTAGATTAGGTGACCCACCGATGGAGTATAATCAAAACGCAAATGAGTGTATTAATGGACTGCTAAAAAGAGGCATGGAGAAAAAAAAACTGACATTAAAAGAAACAGTTAGAATGATACACGAAGAAGTAATCTGCCAGGAGGAACGCCTGAAACTCGCAGTTATAGGAAAAGGTGAATGGAGACTTTGTGATAAGTATAAAAGTCACTGGAAGTGAGCGAAGAGAAGTACTACAAAAGTGGACAAGCAAAGAGACTAACGTAAGTACTGTAGCGAAACTTCTGAAGACTTCGGGTAAACTGCCGCTAAGAGTGCTGTCATATATCACTGTTCTTCAAAATTCTGGAGCATCGAATTTGATTAGTAGTGCTGTAAAACACTACTAGTTTCTTGAACGGAAAGTAAACTTTTTTAATCTCACTTCCATCATCGAATTTTGTCTTATTCTATATTTTTTGCCAAGCAGAAACTTGTCCTACGGATTTCTTCATAGCGTTGTCTTAGTTTTTTACGGGAGTGTAGAGCTTCAATTTTCAATTTCTCTTTTTCTATGTTGGTATCGTTTTTCGACTAATTAGTGAGCAGAGCCCCCCTCCCCTAGAGCCTTACCTGTCATTTCTCTTTATTTACACCACTAAATTTTATCAAATGAAAGTCAAGGCTACCGAGAACAGCTTCAAAAGCCTTGGAAAAAGTGTCGTTAAAACCTTATGCAGCTCTATAGCTAAAACATTGGAAAATATATCGAAAGTCTCTGTTTTCAATTGCAGCTTTATCAAGAAATTCAACTGTTTTCAGCCTGTGGCTGAAAACCTGAAAAAGCCAGAAGCAGTCGCTATAGATAAATCTGAGTCAAATGCAGTTCTGCCCTCCTTTGCTTTGAATAACGTTCCAGACTCAATTTGTGAGGAGTTACGACGGGATGCAGAGAAGATACTTAAAGATGCTGGTATGATAACAAGAGGTCCAGCAGGAAGTAATGTGTTCCTGATACAAAACCCTACCAAGCCATCAGAGCCTTTTTCTGTCAGCGTCGACGCTAAGAAAGGGAAAGTGACGTGCAAATCAAAAGCTTGTTTCAGAGCCTCAGCATTCAATGTTTGCAGCCATACAGTTGCCGTTGCTTGGACAGAGAAGATATTAAACGTGTTCTTGGAGCAAATCAATCGAAACAGCTTAGCAGATGCTTTGAAACGTTTAGTGGATGTTGGAAAAAAATGACAAGGCCGGGCAGAAAAAAACAAGAGCAACGCAAAAAAAGGAAAGGGCCAGCAAACGTTCACAAAATGCAAGTTAAAAAGCATGTGTCAAGCCAAAATGACATACAAGCTGCTGTCATAACTGCAGTAGCAGATGCTGCAGAGAGAAATCAATCTGTTGGAAATAACGTTCCTGCTCCTCCAGGCCTTCCCAGGCCTGTAGCAAATGGTTATATTTTATCCCTCTTAAGGTTCTGCCACCGAAATGTTGCCAAATGCTATCAGTGTGGTGGGACTTTCTACGAAAATGGTTATCCAAACCCGCCATTAGACATGGTTGTAGTCTCGAAGACGCAACGCTGGTATTTTGACCCAACTTCAAAAGCTCGAATTCAGTCTTCAGATTTAACGAATGTGTATTTCCATTTCAACTTTGCATGCTTGCATGCCTTCAACCAGATGTTCACGGCACAAATGATTGCCGTTCCACAGAATTTGAGACCATTCCTTCTTCCCGAGCACAGACAAGTACTGCAGACCTTGAATATATGCCATTGAAGGTTTTAATGTTTCTGTGCAACTATCTGCGTTATTTTTAGTAGCATAGTTCTTTGTTAGTGTTGTTTGTATTCTGTAGGGACTTGACTTAGTTGCGGAATGCGGATAGGGCGTCCTGCCCTGTACCGAAATTATATTTGTACCCCGGGATTTGTATTCAACTCTCCTTAGTTCAGAGGACCTTTTAGGTAAGGACCTTTTTTAGCGCTAAAAATTGTTACAGCCGTCAACTTCTTGCGCGCATTCGCCTGCAAAGTTGATACTATTTTATTTATAATTCGTCGAGTAAATATTATTGTTTAAGAAAGACTTAAATTAAAAAATCGTCCGATCCAGCTCCACACATAGAAGGTCACTTCTAAGATAAGGAATTTCATTTTTCAATATTATTCTTCTAGCGATTGTGAATGGTGATACATGATGGACAGTAATATAGTAAAGAAATTCGTTTTTGCAAATCCCATCCCTGTTCTTGTTTTGAAAGGACACCTGGAGAGCTAATTTTTCCTAAATTATCAGTGTAAAGTGAGCAGCCAATATAGTTTAACTCTCTCGATGGCAGTTAGGACGCTTGTGTTACTCTTTAACTCATTTTGGCAATCTTATTAGAATTCTGCAAATCAACAATTTTGCAAATTGAGTTTTAGAAAGGATTATGCATGGATTAATTATGAAAGATTTTACATAAATCCTGTCAATATTTCCCCCTTTACGATGAGAATAAAGCCTCAAGCTCTAGAACTCCCCCAGGCCTCGAGCGTTATTCTTTTTGTCTTTTAATAAAGAATCAAGTTAAGATAAATTTAAAGCGAAAACGAAAGAACAGATGAATGAAAGCGCTGATAGTGTAGTCAATTACGTCCCACGATTTCTGTTTTACTCAGCTTAATGATTAGTGCTATGTTGTTTCGTTTGTTGACTTGTTTTGTTTCAGATTAAATACGCAATTTGTAATAAGTCCTTATTCTTGGTTTTTCCTATCTTGGTCTTTCCTGCAAATTTTAATAAATCGCACTTTGGGGTCCCACCTTAGGGTCCCACCTTGGGGTCCCACCTTAGGGTCCCACCTTAGGGTCCCACCTTAGGGTCCCACCTTAGGGTCCCACCTTAGGGTCCCACCTTAGGGTCCCACCTTAGGGTCCCACCTTAGGGTCCCACCTTAGGGTCCCACCTTAGGGTCCCACCTTAGGGTCCCACCTTAGGGTCCCACCTTAGGGTCCCACCTTAGGGTCCCACCTTAGGGTCCCACCTTAGGGTCCCACCTTAGGGTCCCACCTTAGGGTCCCACCTTAGGGTCCCACCTTAGGGTCCCACCTTAGGGTCCCACCTTAGGGTCCCACCTTAGGGTCCCACCTTAGGGTCCCACCTTAGGGTCCCACCTTAGGGTCCCACCTTAGGGTCCCACCTTAGGGTCCCACCTTAGGGTCCCACCTTAGGGTCCCACCTTAGGGTCCCACCTTAGGGTCCCACCTTAAGGTCCCACCTTAGGGTCCCGGGTCCCGGGTCCCACCTATGCGTCCCGGGTCCCACTTTTCCGGTATGCCATGATTTTTGATGATTTTTGAAGATTGATATAACTTATTTTAGACTCAACCGAAGTAATTGTTTTGATGTATGTGAGACTTAGAATATTTTTTAGCTTATTCAGCAGGATAGTGTTATTGTTCACGTATAAAAGTACTATCATTGTGAAGTTATTAAGAATGACAACTGGTACGTAAATGGTAATAATTTCTCGAAATCTCTTGTGACATTTCTTGAACAATACGCAACATACAATTGCCCTAAATTTAGGGATGGTTTAGGGATAATTTAGGGACAATCATGATTTCAATACAGTAGAAAAGTAGCCCGAGAATTTAGGGACGAATTATGGTCGTTTTATGGACAACTAATGGAAAATTTAGGGTCAAATTGTGGTCAAAATCGTGGTCTCGGCTTAGGGTCAAAAAGTTCGATTGTCCATAAATTTTCGGGTTAAATAGTTTTAGAATCTGAGTGAGTTGACGAAAAAAAGGTTTGATTCAAATTGTGCCCCTTGATTGGTTGTTATTGTCGATGGTACTCCGACAAGTGCTATTCATCGTTGCACAAAAGCACGAGTAACAGTTTCGGCGGTGATATTTTGAATAGAGATGGCTTCAGCTCTTAATGTCATAATAATATATATTGTTTAATGTTGTTTTGACATAGTACTCAAGACTAAATTAAACTAACATAAGCAATGGTAGAAGTACTCTTTTTTTATTTGTTTTTTATTTGTTTTTTGTTGTTGTTTTTTTCGCTTTTATTCTTTATCAAATCAGATTAGCCATATAACTACTTAATGCTGGCAGAAAGTGCAACATCAAGCTGCATTGTTTGCAAACCATGATTGGTCAATATTTTTAAGCGTTTCTTATAGACCACTTCAACTAAGGGCCCCGTTTTCAAAAAAATTGAAAATTTGGTCAAAGAGATATTTCGAATTCAGCACCTTTTTAGTGATGTTGATTCTATAGCGATTAAATTTTTGAAAACTTAGAAGGGGTTTGACCGTGTTTCACGGTAAAATCCTTTATAGAATTGCAAACTTTTAACACCTATAAAATCAATATCTTAAGGACTAGAAGCATAAAACTTTGCCTTATCACTTAAAAAAGGTGCTGAATTCGAATCTGAAGTTGAAATTTCTCCATGACCTGATTTTCGATTTTTTTTTAAAACGAGGCCCTTAGTTGAAGTGGTCTATTCCGTGCTAATTTAATTTCGTTTGGTAAGGAATTCCACATTTTTGTTCCAAGACTGCTTAGAAATTTTATTCCGAATTTAGTCGTTTTTGGTTTAGGAACCCTCAGAGCTTTTCACTTCGGGGATTATGATGTGTCTTTTTCTTTGAAGAAATCAGTCATAAAATATGGATTTAGCGAATTCATGGTTTTGTAGACCTCCAATCCAATGCCAAACTCTGAATGATATTTATATGAATACTTGTACTATTATCAATCTTAAGAAGGTCTTCGTAGTTTAATTTGTAATTTGTAATTTGTAATTATACGTAAGGATCTCTCTTAATTTTTCAATTTTATCTTTGCTTTTTTTTATTGCAGAAGAGCCATATAAGGGGACAATAGTTAAAGTGGCACATTATAAAGGAGTTTACTAGTATTCTCTTTTCTTTATCTCCTAAGTATTTTGATAATCTCTTTAGCGCGTTTAGTCTTCTTGATGCTTTCTGGCAATTTTGTCCATATGTGCGTCAAATTTAGATTCTTTATCAATTCTTATTCCAAGTAAAGCTACCTCATTTGTATTTATTATGTCCAGATTTTCTTTTATTTTATAATAAAGTTATTTATATCACCTTTGTTTTTCCGATCAAAATAGATTGAAATTTTGAGGGGTTAGCAATCATTTTATTTTTTGAAAACCCACATCTAGTTTGATTGTGGGTATAAATTCGCCAATATTTTTGGCGTTTGCGAAGATAGTATTATTATCAGCAAAGTTACACAGCGAACCATCTTTCATTACGTAGAATTTATCGTTAATGAAAATGTTAAACAGAACTGGGCCAAGAATTGATCCTTGAGGTACTGATTTTAAGAATTTTCTTTGTGCTACAGATCCCATTAGCTTTTACCCGCTGCAATCTATTTGAAAGGTAACTACATAAGAGTCCAAGTGCACTAGATTTTAAGCCATATGCATGCAGTTTTGCTATAAGGAGGTCTTTTGGTAAACAGTCAAATGCCTTTGAAAGATCCATAAGGACGACACCGACATTTTCTGAGCTATAAGAGCAAGTTTTGACTTTTCTATTACCCTTATTAGAGCAATCTGGGATGAGAAGGTATTCCTATAAGCACAAAGAAAATTCGAGAGTTTAGTGCCAATGACGGCTTGTAGCTGTAGCTCTATAACTTTTTCAAAAATTTTCGAGAAGGAAGTCAGCAGACTTATCGGTTTTTATTTTGCTTTGATGAAGGGGTGATTCTTTTTATATACTGGTGTTAATTTTGCCTTCTTAAGCAATGTTGGAAATCTCCCTTGTTATATAAATTTTTAATTATAGAAGTTAGAGACCTCGTGAGTTGGTTATATGCTATTTTTAGAAATTTAGCGTTGATTTGATCAGATCCTGAAGCATTATATTCAGTGTCCTTTTGTCACCAAATGAGCTCCCGTGAATTTTTTCTGTTAATTTTATGCAATTGATATGGATCGATAGAAAATTTTATGGAAATTATGAATTTTGATATTGGCAATTCAAAATCTGGTTTTAATTTGCATGACGTCTTGATGACGTAAGGCAGAATCCACATTGCATTTCATTTACAAAATGCTTTTAGTTTTGACTTCTGTAAGTTTATCAATGGTTAAAAGGCATTTCTTTGAACATTTATAGCATTTTGTTTCTTTTTACGTCTTTTTTATAAATTTTCTGACGTCATTATGAAGTCATAATGATGTCATGTCTCAAACTGTGAAAAACTCAATCGGGGTAAAAGTAAATTATAAAAAGTAGTCATATGGTTTGTAAACATAAGAAAAACGCATACAATGAACATCCAACTGAAGTAAGGCCTTCATGAAGAGGATTGTAGGAGCTGTCAGAGAGGATCCATAGACTTCTGTAAAAGATTATTATGCTTTTTTCTGCTGATCTTCCATTGATCACGCGGCATTACACATAGAAATAATCGCAACACATAGACAGGTACTGTCACTGGAACAGCCGTTAAAGCACAGGAGCTTGGTTTAAGTTATTCCCGAGTCTTAAAATAGATCAGAAAGACCTGGACTGTTCTACACAAGCTTCGTTTTAACATTGGAAAAAATAATCCTTTATTGTTCGCAGGACTGTGTCGATCTGTCTTTTTTCTTCATGATCTAAAGCTGGCAAATAAGAGCAAGTGAAGGCCAAAGATTCGCTAGCTCGCAATTTATCGGAAAAGTAGACCTTTCGCATATATGTGATGGTAGCTAGCTAGCCATTTATCGGAAAAGTAGACCCTTTGCATATATCTGATGGAAAAGGTTTCTGATGATGCTAGGATGAACAAGCGTTGTCTTGAAAGGGAATTTCCTCAGAAATGCAAATTTGGCTCGTCATATGGTCTGAATTACACAACATCGATCTGTTTGCAGATCCAAACCAAGAAAAGCAAGAGCCTGTCATCCTGTCAGAAGAAGAAAAGTGATACCCGGTCCTGGAATCGAAAGTCTGAAAACGATACCCCGTTCGGCGGCATGTCCCGTATGTCATAACATATGAGTACCTCCCCCGTGAAACCTGTAGCAGGACAGCATGCCTAATTACAGCCTCTCTATCGTGTTAAATGTAATGTATGGACTTTCTCTCTTTCTTTCGTTCCTTTGTTCTCTCCGTAGTTATTTCCGTTAGTAAGTGTATATAAGTTGTATGTAATGTAAATCTAAGCAGTCTTGAATCATGATAATGTCATACAAAGTCGTATTCCTGGCTCCGTGTCTTCGCACGTAAAACAGAAGTCTTCATCGATCCCTATTACAAAATATGCAAAAAAAACTCCATCAGGAAACTGATTCACAGACCATCTTGCCGAATGTTTTGCAAGTCTCAGATTCAATTCGAATTGGAGTTAAGTTGGAGGACTGGTTATCAAACCGCAGAGAATCGATAAGAGATTGTTTGAAAATGCAAGTAGTAACAATAAGAATGCAGGCTGAAACTTTTCTTCACAACATTGGCTCAGTTGGGGGTCGATTATATAAGAGGTTTTGTAATAGCCGAACGCAGCGTTGCGATAAATGAGTTGCAAAAAAGTTGCGATTACATGAGAATTGCTACAATACTCTGTTGAGGGGGCCGAAGTTATACAAAAGATTAGTAGTGTTGGAATTATAAATAGGTCTAGCTCGGTAGCAAATTTATGAAAGACTGCTTTTCTATTCGAATAATTTTTTCCCATACTTTAGGGTTTTCAAGTCTGTCTGCATCAAGGCGAATATTCATTGCTGGGTAGCAGTTCGTTCTCGCTCTGACTTCTAGCTCCCGTTCACACGTTGACGGATCAAAAAAAAAGGGTCAAGAAAGATGCGGATCAAACTTTAAATGATGAAATGGTTGCCCGCAATGAGATCCGCAACAAAACTAGTTTTCTTTCGTAGCTGGATCGAAATTGGTGCGAATAGCAGAGCGGAAGATGTCTCGGTTCACTTTGAGCTCGTATACCGCGGGCTTCCTGCAAGGGGGATCTTTAGCTAATCTTATTGTCTTCCACTGTTCCCAGCTCACTGATTGGTGTTCAGATCGCAAGATGCGAAATCTGCAGTACTTAACTGACTGGCTACTTTGGATCAAAATTCGGATTATTCAACCGCTACCAATCGTTGTTTCTTATGATTTCTTATATACCCTTTAGGGCATTAGACAGAAAATCTGTTACTGCTATCATCTGTAGTAGTTATTATCTTCCTTAAAATCATTTCGCAAGAAAACTGCATTCATTTGTTGCATAGCCTTTGAGAGATCTGGACATGAGAGACATCGTTGAACATTATGGATGTTAAAGTAGATTGATGCAACACCAATACTTGATTGATTTTGCGAGCAGCAACAACTTCTATGTCCTTGAGATCCGTCAATTCTTAAAGGCTCCAAGATTAGTGGATGTCCTTCTTCGGGTATTCCCGAATTATCAGAGGATGATCAGCAAAAAATAAGCATAATTTGACAAGCAGAAATTATGTTCATCATAGTGTCTCATATTACGATAATGAATTTGTTTTGGTGATCGTTTAGGGAATCCGGGGAGTACTTCATTGTTCAAGAGACTAGACGTGCCACCCGGTTTTTCCAAACCCATCCATGTCTACCGATAGATTCTGTTACTCGTGGTACTCATGTATAGAAAGAACAACGAAACTTTTACCCATTTGTGCCAATATCTCAAATATTTGAACCCAATTTAACGTCTGATTCAACTGTAAATGCTGCAAAAAGGCCTTTGCGCTGAACTAAGACGCACTTTCTATCAGGCTTTTCAAGACAATGCATGTCTAAAAGTTTTTATATATTTACTACTCATGCCTAGAGATTCTTCACGAAAAATCAACCCATTTGTAGGGAAATTGGCGCTGAAAAAGTTACCCATTTGGGCGGCACGTTTAGTATAACGAACAATGGAAGTACCCCCCCCCCCAACCGGGTAGAGACTTTTGCTTTCCAAAATTTGAGTATCATCTTGTGACAATAGAGCATTAATTAGCCTTGTTTCCAGCGTAGTACTATTTTTGAAGAAATTATGTCTATTTGTTAATATGACATCTATAATTGTAGGATTATTGATTGATTTCTAGCAAGTTGGCTGTTTGATTAAGTTTTGAGATCATAAGTATCACATATAGTTTTTAAGAAGTAGTTTTCAGGCAGGTAATTAAAATCACCAATCACAACAATAATATCATATTGCGTACTTCAATGATCAATCAATAGACGATTCCGCAAAAGATGGCGGCTTTTCTTGTTTTTGTTTTTAAGTAAGGATTTTCGAAGGGAATTCTGGCAATAATTTACTTAGTTACGTACTTCACATAGCTCCAGACGTTGAATTCGTAACTAAGGAAATTATTTCCAGAGTTCCCTTAAAAAATCCTTAATAAAAACAAAGGACTTACAGAAACAGTCGCCATCTTTTGCGGAAACGTCTATTAGGACAATGTTTCAGTATAAAGGTTGTCATCTGTATGAGGAGGTCTGCAAGTTGCAAGTATTAGCCATTTGATTTTTCGAAGTTTAGCTCAAATGGTATTTTTTTCAATTGTCTTTTTCTGTAGCTCAGTTACCATCCTACTAGGTAGATAATTCTTTATGTAAACTATCAGATCACCTCCATGTGCATTTCTATCCAGCCTTAAAGGGACTTTATATCAATTAGTCATAAACTGTTGCACAGGGAAACTATCATCTAATTTTCTTTTCCTTCTATTTAACTTTGTAAACTATTTATGTTTAGGTGAGCCGATACAATTCAATACAATTCAAGAGATCGATACATGGCAAGAGATTTCCATAACCATTAGAGAGAGGCAAAGGTCCGACGAGTTCTAAATGAATATTATCGAATCTAACATCAGGTGAAGAAAAAGTACCAAATGTCCAAATGGAGTACATGACGAGTTACTTTAGCACGTTGACAATGAAGACAAGATTTGGTCCATTCACGAATGTCCTTATTAATCCCAGACCAGACAAAACGCTGAGTAATCAGTTTTTGTGTGGCATCAATAACAGGATGTGACAATTTATGTAGCTTAACTCTTGAAAATTAGACGACGATAAGATTTCGGAACACTACGACGAGGAATACCCCATAGCAAAAACTTTAGTGATTGACGAAGATGGAATCGGAAAATTACCCAATTGCAATGAAGTTGAAGTTCTAATATTCGGAAGATCTTCGTCATTCTGCTGACCAATAACAATGTATTCGAAATCATTTCCAGTTTAACAACAAGTTAATTTCAGCACGAGAAAACACATCATCAACAGAGTTGGCTGAACCAGAAATATGTCTACCATCAGTTGTAAATTGCGAAAAAAGATCTAAGTGTACGATCTCACGAGGTGAATAATGTGAAGATGACTGTGATATTGCATGTTCACCTGGCTTCTTGTCCATAAGAACAAAAAACTGACGGCCTTCAAGCAGTTGTTGAAAATGACGAATCGAAAGAAAACTGCGTGTATTTCTCTACCAAAGGTATTATTCTTACTTTCAGCAGGCTCTAACCGCTTTGAAAGGAAGGACATTGGATGCCGCAATGACCATCAATCAATTGTTGCAAAACTGTTACATTTGAAGGATCAGCGAAAAGGCTGTATTGGACATCAGTAACTGGGTGTCTGAGCAGTGTAGCAGTGCAGTATTATTGGAAGCAGCAATGCAGCAATACAGAATCATGGAACTGAAATGGTTGACTCGTGTGTTTAGCATTTAACAAATCTGCGAGTGGTTGAAGAACTTGAGAACAGTTGAAAATAAAACGACAATAGAAAAAGTTTTCTAATCTAATCTAAATTTCTTTACTCATGGTAGCCCCATCAGTCCCAACGGATTGCTTTTCAGGAGGCCGTGCTACCTTTCTTTTCCAGTCACATGAATTTGAAATTTACAAAATTCAATACACAAATAAGGCTACATTATTATTGAGTTTTCTTTTAAAATTGGCAAGGGGTTGGCGCATGCTTGTAATCATATGTAAGATTATGCCAAAGTTTAGCTCAACGGAAAGATATAGTTTTTGCCCATTACTCTTTTTTTTAAGGGCTACTCTTAGGTGCCTAATTGCCGGGGGGGTCCCAATTAGCGGGGGTTGGATTTTTGTTGAAAATTAATTGCCGGGGGGTCCCAATTAGCGGGGGTTCGATTTTGTTCAAAGTTGTTCTCCTTCCCCAGACTCAATTTTTATCTTATTTTGTCTATGCAAGACTGGTATCTATTGATTTTGTGATTTTGAATACTCTGATATGAATTTTCAATACGCGTCACTTACGCGAAGTTGGAAAATTTAATAAGCGGGGGGGTCCTAATAAGAGCGGGGGGGTTGGAAAAATTTTCAAAAATTAATTAGCGGGGGGGGGACGGCAATTAGGCACCTAAGAGTACGAAAGATCAGTGGCAGTATTCCGAAGTTTTCTGATGTTTTGATGAGGTTTTCTTGAATAATTTAGTTAGATATTTAGGTGCAAGACCGTGTAACGATTTGTACATAATTGCAGCAGTTTCTTTGGTTATGATTTCGTTTAAAGTGGGCCACTGTAGACTTTTTACCAAGGGTGTAGCGGGAGTGTCAAATTTGCTGTTTATAACAATTCTACCCGCTAGATTCTGTAACATTTAGAGTTCTCGCACGTTGACCCCACAGTTCCCCGAAAGCAAACAGCAGTAACAAAAGTGAGGCTCTACACTGCCTCAATACATCTTACATAGTGTGTTTTTGGTAAAAACTTCTTTTTCTTGCATCGGGTCGGCGATTTTTCGTCCAGACAAAAATGTGGGCCTAAGTGGAAATGTGACAAACTTAATTCATTTTCAAGTAAGCAATTTACTAATGGGAAGTAAGCACTTTTTATGTGCGAAGGATGAGCACATTATGTGGGGATGCGATGTCACGGATACAGGTATAGACCTACCTACCTACGGCATACCGGAAAAGCGGGACCCGGGACCCTAGGTGGGACCCAGCGGGACCCGGGACCCTAAGTGGGACCATAGACGTGGGACCCTGGTGGGACCCGGGACCCTAGGTGGGACCCTAGACGTGGGACCCTGGTGGGACCCGGGACCCTAGGTGGGACCCTAGACGTGGGACCCTGGTGGGACCCGGGACCCTAGGTGGGACCCTAGACGTGGGACCCTAGGTGGGACCCGGGACCCTAGGTGGGACCCTAGACGTGGGACCCTGGTGGGACCCGGGACCCTGCAACAAAAATGAGAGCAAGTTGTGAATTAATTTTCTTATAATGTTTTTCGTTCTCCATAAATTGTCATCTCGTTGGTCATCGATGGCTTAGGCCTTTGCTTTACAGAAACTTCAGCTGAACATGGAAGCGTTTCAAAAATAGGTTTCCAAATATTAATTCCAGTTTCAGTCGCAGCAGACATTGGACTGGAACTCGGACGAATTGAAATGCGAATTTTGTCTTCAATTTGTTCACTGAAACTGATGTTCGCGTGTACGCGGAACAACTTGCTCCGTGTCTCCCATTTTTGTTGCACTTTTGATGCAAAAGATCATCGTTGCAATTTTTTTATTGATTGCTCAATGCCTACGTTCAGGATCCAACCTAGGGTCCCACCTAGGGTCCCGGGTCCCACCAGGAGGGTCCCACGTCAAACATCCATGAAGCAATAAAATCACTGTCATTATATCTAATTGGCATTGTTCCTTGTCTGTGGAATGCGTAAACAGTATCACGCGAACGGAAGAGTGCCTGCAACACAGAAATTCTAAGGAAAATGGAAACAACGAGGCAGTAAAGTCCACCGGCATATTGCTGTAAGTGGCTTCGGAGTGGGAAAATGAAAGAAATAACAACTGCGGCAACTGAAATTGGAGCTAAGACGCTCTTTTTTTGCCAATATGTAACAATAGATTGACCGCAAATATACGTAAGTAAACTTTGAAGTCGCCGTAAGTGTCACCATTAGTGGTATCATTAACAAAAATCAATTACTTGACTATGAACACCAATTAGCAGCAGTTGCTACTGTGGCGCACTGGTCTAAACCACCGCCTTCTTGAACTGGAGGTCTGAAGATCGATCCCCGTTTCACGGTACTCTCAATATTTTTCATGCTCGTTTGGTTTTGATTTTCATGTTTTCATATTCGAATTTTTTATTGCAACAACTCTATCCGTTTATGCCCTTCAACAAAGTTTTTCATTTTTTGATCTTCAATTTCAATAGTTTCGTTTACTCTTTTGTTCTTTCGCGGTCCGTAGGTGCGGTGCATAAAAGCAAATGAGTACCATGAAAAGAATACATATGGATTATATTAGCATTTATTTACTGGAGATCTGTCCCTCAATTTTGGATCAAAAATTTTTCAGGCTGATATAATTATGACTATCGTATAATATTTCAAATACATTGATTATGATTGAGTGAAAATCACGGCTAGGCTTAATTTACATGAATTGTGCGTGAAAGTCGACATAAACATGTTTTCGAATGGCAATCGACTGTTAAAGTAGCCATTAGTGGTGATTACTCATTGGCAGTTATGTCGGGAGATAGTAGATTGTTTGTTTATGCAAGCCAGCCAGGGTCTCGACAATCTTCAGTTAAGATGTCGATAAACTTGGCAAGAGTTTCTATTACGCCACAAGCTCTCTCCGTTCTCTCCTCTTTATTTAAAATATTACAAAATCTTGAAACTATGTATGCAAATTTGGGAATCGAGAAAATTTAGAGCAATCAGTGAATGTTTGCAAATCTCGAAAATTCGATGCAATATTCAAAGGCAAACAATTCTATGAAAACTTGAAAACATAAATAGCTAGGATTTTTTAGTATTTCTAGAAATACTGTTTTTTAAATTTGTGCTTGTTTAGAAATAGGCGAAGTGCCGTTTGTGATAATCATGGTCATCATCATCATCGTCATGGTCATGATCATTTTGATAATCATGGTAATCATCATCATCGTCGTGCTCATGATCATTTTGATAATCATGATCATCATGATCATAATCAGTTTTGCTGCAGCTGTTGTACTGCTGGGCATTGATTAATTTGTGAAATCATTGTTTCATTGTTGCAAATTCTTGCAAACACTCTTTGGTAAGCATTTTACCGGTATCCTTCGCACATTGCGACAGCATTGCTATGTTCTTCATCATCATCATCAACATCATCATCATTATCATTATCATCATCATAATCGTCATCGTTATCATCATCATCATCATCATTATCATTATCATCATCATAATCGTCATCGTTATCATCATCATTATCATCATTATCATCATCATCCTATTCATCATCATCATCACCATCATGATTTCCGACATGATAAAAATGATGAAGATGATCATGATCATCGTTGTCGTCTTCTCTTTTGTCATCATTATTATCTATCGTCATCATCATCATCATCGTCGTCCGTCGGACATTGCTACAGCGTTGTTATTTAAGTCGTGTCGAGAATCTAAGAATGCGTTTATTTCCACGAAATTTGATACGGATCTAGTGTTTTGATAAATTGAAAAAAGAAAAGACCACTTAACTGGCTGCTGCGTGTATAATTTTTTTTCTTGCAGCTAGGAGATAAATAAAAAAGAAGCAGGCACACCGCGACGCAAAAAGCAACAGAGAAGTGCTTTGATTCCGTGTTTTACGAAGTCTGCGTTTTTTATTCCGGATTCTGGATTCCATGTTTTAGATAGTCTAATCTTATCATCATTCGCAGATATTGAAAACTGTCTTCACATATCATTTTGGTGTTACTGCATGTGTTAATGGACGTCCAGAACATTAATATTGGCGTCTTCCATAAACTTCCTTGTCTTGTTCTTTGTTTTAACAACTGATAGTGGTTTGCGTTAATTGCGATATGACCACAGTATGACTACGTAACTGATTTCAAGTATAATTAAATGAAGAAAAAGATGTATGTTATGTCACGCGTACAATTCAATTTAATGCTATGTTATTTCTAATGGCTAGACATTTTGTTCTTGTGGAGGTTCCTTCCGTGTTCTTGTTTGCCAACGAAGTCAAAGTGAAACAAAAACTTTGCCTTCAGGACATAAAATTGAACAAGAGTAATAAATTGGCCAATGCCTGTGCCAAGTTTTATCATTGCTCTAGCTCTATGAAAGCAATTTCTTGAGGAGGGAGGGAGGAAAACACCCCCGGGTTAGATAAAAAGCCCGGTAAGGTTAGGCCCAAACAAGAAAATATTTAGTAATTCGTCCAAGATTATAGACGGCCTTTATAGTAAATGGGCGGGGATTACAAATAATGTATTTTAAAATATCAAGGGCATTTCAGCAAAACTGCTACACGCTTTTTTTATAAGGAACCACTTTATAAGGAACCTACCTGTAGAAGGCCCGAACATTTAAAGAACTTATACTACTAAAGAGAAAATGTTGAATACTTTTATCACTGCAAATAATCAAGAATTAGAAAGCCGGTTCCATTCATTTGCAGTCGAAAATCACATAAATTGTACGTTAAGCATGTATCCATTGTTTCTTTGGGAAGTCTCATGCAAATGTCTCTCTTTTATTGTTAAGACCACTGTATGTGCAGTTAAAATTAAGGAACTATTAAGGAACTTTTGGAACTACAATTGCCTCAAAAGAGGCCCACAAATAAGGAACTTTAAGAACTAGGCCTTGAGGTAGGTTCCTTATAAAAAAAGCGTGTATATTTTGTCATGTAACTGTGTATTTTTTTAATAAAGACCGATAAAAAGAGAAGACGAATTGGTTTTTTAAAGGGGGCGTTTATAAGATAATTTCTTGAAAAGGGAGTGGTGGCGGGTGATGTTGGATGGAGAGGGGCGTTTACAAAAAACATTTTTGCTTTTAATTTTCAGTAACAATTCAGTATCCTTCGAAATTGAATTGCATGGGCTTTGGTTTTTCCTATGTGTTCCTTCCGCGGACACACACATTGACATGAATAAACGTCACGCAAATATCACTTGAGTAGCTGCTGACACAGATCTGCGACATCTGCGATAGGCTAATTTCTTGCATCTCCCATTTTCACCATTCGTTTCTTGTCATCAGTCGTCATAAAATATTACATTTATGCAGCAAAGTTTTGTTGACACCACACGGAAACACCTCATTTCAATTTCCCTAGAAAGCATGAGAACATTTTTCGTGTTTCATTTCGTGCAGTGTTACCTTGTGAAATCACGAATCGCGAATTTTACGCACAGGCCATGAAACTTTCGATTTCAAAGAAAATATACATATAACGTCGAGTGTTCTTTCCTGGGTCATCGAAAATTGTTGCTGTTAGTTGAGAATGAGCATGGACTGTTTACAAATCGCAGGTGCAAATCAGGCTGAGAGTTGCTCCTCGAATTCAGAAATTAGTTCCGAGTGTCAATACTGGAGTCCATCAACTAATATATCTTTCAATGAAAAAACCTTGTTGCAGCCTACCAGCCCTGAACTACCAGTCGTAAGTGTTCGTACATCATCGAAAAAGTGCAAAGGTTTCACAAACAAGAAAGAAAGGCGGCGAACGCAGAACATAAATACAGCATTTGCAGATTTAAGAGGATGCATTCCCAACGTACCAGATGACACAAAATTATCTAAAATCAAAACGCTTCGGCTCGCAATTAGTTACATACAATACCTTACACAACAACTGCAAGATAGCAAACATAATGATGGTCTGCTTCAGCAGGATGACAGATTTTTTTGCAAAAAAGACCTTTTTTGTCACTCTGTTAGACAAAGAAAATTTCATCAATTTGGTATGGTGCAGAGAGGATTCAAAACCTGTAATTCGTCAGAGATGGTGAGTGTTATGTTATGTATGTTTCACTTTTAAGATACTGTGTGGTACAAAACTTAGAGATAAATCTTATAATCACAGAATCCAAATCTGTAAACACGGAAACAAGTAATCACGGCATCTGTAA
The DNA here is from genome assembly GCA_014526335.1 of Chrysaora quinquecirrha. NCBI lineage: Eukaryota > Metazoa > Cnidaria > Scyphozoa > Semaeostomeae > Pelagiidae > Chrysaora > Chrysaora quinquecirrha. The sequence continues at coordinate 92,113 of JACTAT010000357.1, read as the reverse complement.
AACACGGAATAAAAAAACACGGAATCAAGTTCCATTCTGTATTCTAATTAACATTGTCGGGCATAAAATGTTTCCGCTGCTTATGGCAACTTTCAGGTTTTGTACTGCCCAAAAATTAGCTAATTCAAGTTTACTGATCAGTGGATCAGTGAAACACGGAACAACAAAACATTAGCTCTGGAACAAAGGGAATATGAAACATAATAAATACAATTCACGGAGTCAGAAAACACGGAATCTCTACTGCACGGAATCGAAATACGAGAAGAAAAATACGGTCTGTAAACACGGAAACAAAAATCATCTAAATCTGTAAAACACGGAATCAAAAACACGGAATCTTAAGCCCTGGCCAAACGATCAAACATTGCTCGTCCGACATTTGAGATTTGCTTGTCAAGCAAAATGTTTGACCGTTTGGCCAGGTCCAAAAACATTGCTTGTCCAACATTTTTTGCGAAGCTTTTCCAAAAACATCACGCCGCAAATTTTGCTTATTTTTGCTTGTCAAGCATTTGCAATGTTTGATCGTTTGGCCGCCTGTCCATTACTGGTTGTCAAACATTTCTTTTGTTTTGACAAACTGCAACAACTAACTTGCAACATTTCACCAACTAGAAACATTTCTTAGCAACAAGTTGTTCGTGCTTGTGCATTAGCCAGAACATCCTTGTTGGACAATAATGTTTTTGACGTGGCCAAACGGTCAAACATTTTTTGTAAAGCAAATTTGAAATGTTGGACCAATAATGTTTGATCGTTTGGCCAGGGCCTTACTGGGATTCATAGTTTACTTTTTACTTGACATATATATATATTATCACGTGTTCTCCAGATGACCATATTTGGAGGCATGTTTACAAAAACCAACTCCTAACACCCATAATCGGATTCCAATGAATGCTACATCAATTGATTTGCCTTGATGAGTGCTTACATTTGATATATAACATATCTTACTTTGATGACCTCAGTTTTGACCTCAGTCAGATATCTGCGAAGTATCTCAGAAATGTACATGTCCCTTAACCATAATCCTACGGGGGGGTTGGAAGCAGCCCCCCTCAAGCTTTTCTTGTAACTGTTCTGTTGTGTGGTGGATGTAAGCTTCCAAACAAGGCTGACTTTAAAGCTATGTAATATATGTATATATAATATAATATAATATAGTATATTTATATATTATATATATATATATATATATATATATATATATATAATATATAATATAGTATAAGCTACAATTTGGTACAAAAATTCCCCATAATAATAACAATGGGTTACGTGACATTGCCCAATATGGAAAGTGGTCATGCCAAAACCACATATAAATACCTATTTTTACCAGTAAACCTTATCAGAATTGACTGATTCTTGCAAGGTAATAGAAAATAGTTACTAGCAACAAAATGTAAAGAAAATTCTGGATTTTTTTCTATATTAAGGAAGGTCGATTTTGACCAACTTCGATAGCATGTTTTGATTATGATGTCATAATGATGTCATAACAGTAGGAGACGCCCAATTTACCAACATTGCTCCTGATACATTGGTCCATGCCTGTGCCAGGTTTGATTGCTCTAGGTCTAAAGCAAAGCAAATTCTGGAGGGGGTGTCCCCCTGGGCTATTTGAGATAAAAAAAGCCCGGTAGGATAGGGTTAAATATACCTTCCATATCCTGTTTTCCTTTTGTGTTAAAATTAGTTTATCATATACTAAACATATTCATACTTACTTCACATTTTTCCGTGGATACAGGCTGTAAAAGGTAGTGATTATTCAATATTCAATAATCAATATTCATTAACCATTTTGATTAATAGTTGTCAGCGCCGAGCGGTCTCAGTCGAAAAGCCATTCATGTCCACATCACATAGACGAGCACAGAGAGAGGATCACCAGACAAAGATGACAACTAGAATACATTCACGTACATATCGATATGATACATGTGGTTCGGCGAGGTGACTTAACCAGTCCCTGCCATTGAACCTTAACTCTCCTTCTCTAATCTAAAGCATCTTGCTTATAAATACAATGAACAATAGGGTCTTACTCATACTTTAAATATGAACATGATTGGTCAGTTTGCAATAATTATAATCCGATACAAAGATTCTTCCCCTCTAATTACTCCTGGTAACATTTTGGTCTTAATCCAAAAGCTAATGGACATGAATATAATCAACGTCCTTAATCACCATGGCTTAATTAAACTTGGCAACCTTAACTCGAAACAACTTGTTTATTCCAAAACTTGATTAGTTAATGAGCATCGCTTCATCTAATGCACAATAATGATTTCTAAGGCTAAATTGATACTGTCGGCTCAACTATAACAAACAACAAACAAACAGGCACTACTCAGCCTTTCACAAGCACTGATAGTCCTTATTACCGCAGACACTACTGCCGTTCCATACTTGAACTCAAAATACAACTAGGATGCAAATGCTTTCACAAGACACTTGCTCCAAATAGCAATTAAACCAAACAATAACCCAACTTGCCTAATTCTAGTTAGAATTGCGAACGAAATCTTATGCATTTAATTTACCAGTATTACAGCGGATGACCTTAGTTTCGACAACTGTTTTTAGAAGTTTACCCATTGACATCCTTTTTCAGGTTGAAAACCCGAAAACCTGCACATTTTTACTACAATACCCGAAACCCGGACTAGAAGAATGGCAAAACCCGTTGCCCGTTAAATAAACTTGACCCGAAAAACCGCACGGTTTTTTAAGAAAACCCGAAAACCCGAGGCCGAAATCGGCCAAACCCGCAACCCGTGAAATCCCAAAGCCCCCCTCCTCAGACACTTTCGTTTAGATAATTTCGATTCATTTTAAACTTTTGAACTTTTGAAATTACCAAAGCAGAGGAGAATAACATGTTATCCAAGAAACAAAATTAATGCACAGTTAATCGAATGCAAAGATTTTTCATCATAGTGTTTGATAAACGACTTGCCGTCACTCCCAAGGGGTACGCTTAATATATTTTTGAAACGGTGATGTGCCTGCCAATGGGGTTCTATTATTTCTAGGGAAAATTCCGAGAAGGGGATATAGAATTATCTATTAAAGTTTAAGAATGGGATGGGGTAGCAGTAATTGAAGGTGGCGACTCGGAGAACAGGGGCTCTAGATCCGATCCAATATCATGTCTTTATAACCAGTTTGTTGCGTATTTACTTTTCAGGCAACATTTCCCAAATTTTTACTAGTTCCATTTTGGGAAAAAAATACAATTTTAGAGTTAATAACGCAACAAAGGTTTCCGAAAAAAGATGGCGGCCGTTCTGTCACTCCCTTGTTTTTCTTAAGGTTTCAATTTCTTAAGCTGCAAATTCAACGTTTGCTTTTTACGACACATTCCAGTTTGGGCTTCCTGTGGTGGAGGTAGTAATTACTTCTCGAGCATTCCCGTGCACTTTCTCGCACCTATCCGACATCCCAATCCCACAGAAGGTTTTTGTCGTTTTTACAGCAATTTATTTCCATTTAATTAAGAAACTTTTAAATAAAATTGGCCAAAAATTAAGAAATCTTAGAACTAGGCCCCGAGCCAGATTTATTTAAAAAAAAACGTGTGTCTACAGAAAAACCAGGTTCACAGTGGTCATGCCATCTGTGCCTCTGATTATAGCTGTTGCTACTGGCAACCAATTTAACTTCCAATACAACATACAACAACATTACCAACAAACATGTTTTGCGAGACCGGCCACCCGAAGAGTAACGAAGGAAATCATTACTAAAATGAAATAACAGCATCTTTGTTTCAAAGCAAGATCTTTGGCAAGAACTTTTATAACTGCTTGCTGTCTTGAAAAGGTAAATTTAAGTATCGACAAATCTTTTTCATCAGTCCATATCTATAGTTGAGAAAATGTAGGTAGAGGTAGGCTACCGTGGCCATTTCATAGATACTGAATTCCCACCTTGGCTATCTAGATATACGTAGGTATCCAGAAAAAATAGGCCTCTTTTCTTCTCCAGATGGCTCAAAATCGCCTTAAGCCTAATCTGTATTTTACCCAATTTCTAGATGACTGGGTTCGGGTGCTGGATTAATAATTCTCAAAATAATTATTTTTGATTAACTCATGAAGCAAGCAAAAGCAAAACATTTAAAAAGGTTATGTATACAGCTTTAGCTTTTGTCATATCTTCTTCCTCAAAAATAGGTAGGCTATACCTCAGAGCACCTATTATACATCCCTGTGGGGTATTGTGTGTCTTGAGAAGTAAAAACAGTGGCAAGGTCAGTAAAAAAATTTAAAAAGAAATATGCTGAAATCTTTGGCTTAACCTCAACACCAATAATGTAGCTATTTGTATTTTTTATTGTAGCAATGATACTTTTATCCATGTACTTTTCCTCCAGTTATTTAGGAGCTAACAACGCTAAGCATTTTGATGTCCCTAGAAGAATGCATACTGTTTAAATTTAAGAAATGGAGCAGAATTATTCTTTGAAAAGCTGATGACAAGGAAACATCTTTTATGCAATGGAGCGATATGAGAATTTAGGTCTAGTTGGAGAGGGTTCTTATGGAATGGTGATGAAATGCAGACATAAAGAAACAAACCAGCTGGTAGCTATCAAAAAGTTCATTGAGTCTGAAGATGATAAGATGGTAAAGAAAATTGCAATGAGAGAAATAAGGATGCTTAAAGTATGTCAATTTTCTCTACAATATATGTACATAAGTTTCATCAATTCTCTCTCTTAGGCAGTGAGTATCAGTTTTTTGCTATGTTCCAACCCTATCCAAAGTTATCTCTATTTTATTTCAGAGTCTTGACTATGTTTCTGTTTGTTTTTCCGCCGTTAGGTTTTCTTCTCCTTTGTTTGTACATCTATTTGAGGTGTACTGTTGTATTAATGTTTTTGCAACTCTTTTCCTTCTTTTTTGGGTTATGCATTGAGTTGTAGACAGGCTCATAAAGTGCTTTGTTCAAGTAAAGAATACTAGTTCCTTACATGATCATTATGTCCCAAAACATTGATTTATTTTGTAAATTCATTGAATCACAACTTACACTATTTGATTATTCTTAAAACTCATGCTTAAACTTGAGCTCTTCGCACACTAGCTCATCCACTTAACACCTTTTTTCGAAGGGTGACAGGACTTTTTGCATTTCTTGCTATTCATAAATTCAAGACTGGATGGCACAGGGCACCTAATTAAATATGGCTAGCTCCTAGCTGCCCTTTTTTCATTTGTTCTCATAAGAAAGATAACAAGATGTCAAATGAAGAGTTCTTTATGCTTTTCACGATCCTATTCCATTTTGGTGGGTCAAACCACCATGGTAGGATGCAAAGAATATTGTTGTTATTATCTGCATACTGTATGTTTACAAATGGAGCAGGCCGCATTAAGAGTCTTTATTCAATATTACTGTTATTGTTACAATATTATTGTTATTGCGGCTATAAACTAAGTTGGTGCATGAAGGATTTAATGTCAGGCTCAAATGGTCACTGGAAAAATCCATCCTGCTATTTGATGATATATTAATATGCAAGATATTGAAGAATTCTGAAGGTAGCTGAAACACAAAGTTAAATGAGAGGAGGCCCTTATTCAAAAATTGAGTCTTCGAGCTTTTTAAATAAAAATGTTGAACCTTGAAAACAAACAATTCCAGAAGGAAAGCCTTAGCTAGTATTCTAACCTGCCTGTCTTCTCAAAGAAATGGAATGTTGAGTGATTGACTATTCTGTCAATTATGCTTCTTAGCTCATTTGATTTTGAAAATCATGCTCTATTCAACTGATAGAATTTCAGATACTGAATTAGGATGTTGTGTTTTCTTTGTAGTACTGAAATTCACCAAATTTTTCTATTTTAGCAATTACATCATTCCAATTTGGTGAATCTATTAGAGGTTTTTAGAAGGAAGAAAAGGCTGTTTCTGGTATTTGAATTTGTTGATAGAACTGTTTTAGATGATTTAGACCAACATCCAAATGGTATAGATGAATTAACAGTGAAGAAAATTTCATATCAAGTTTTAAGAGGATTAGAATTTTGTCATAACCACAATGTAAGTATGCATATCATTTTTTTCTGTCACACACTTTTCGAATGAATGAATTAGGGCGTAGCTTTTGCAGGGAGATCCGAAGTGTTCAATGTACGATTGAAACTTGCAATTAAACATGCATAGCACTGCCATAAATTAATGCTTTTAAGATGCCTGTAGGGGGTTACTTTGGGTTTGTTAACCCACCTTGCAGAATTATCATCAAATTTCAACTTACAGTTAATTAAAGCACAGAGCATTGCATGTACCATTGTAACTATGTAGCTACACACAGGTATTTATCATGTTCATAGGGTGCATCAAACTAAAAACGACATTCAACTTTTTTGTCCTATTAACATATGAAGAATGAGTTTGTGAAACTCATGCAGATAGTAACAGCCAATATTAGCACTTTTTCTGCCAAATGTATAACAAAACATGAACCACAAATATGAGGAAGTTAACTTTGAAGTAGGCATAATTGACAAAATCAAAAGTGGACTAACTTGCTTTCAAATTCAGAGTGGCAAAATGGGCTATTTTGAAATTCACTGTATTAGCTCTGTCAAGAGTTAATATTCAGGATTCAAATTTTAAAATTGGCTCTAGTCACACAATGTTATGGCTGTTGAACTGTCCATGTCAAAGAATGGAAGCGAAGTTATCAATTTAAGGAAAAATGAAGGACACTTCCATGTCGTTAAATGAATATCTATGTGGGTGATTTGGCATACTATAAAATTCCACTATCTTTGGCAAGGGTTTCACGATTTAACTTCTGGCAATCAGTGTCCTTCCATTACTTGACATTTTTAAAGATGAAGATACGAGACGTAACTCACTCCCTTCAGAAAATATGGAGATTTTCAGATTTTCACAAACTATGAGAGCTTTGCCAAAAGGTAAATAAATAGAGATTACTGAATAACGAAAGCTCTGATTGAAAAGCCAAGGTTTCTATCTAAATTATTACAACTTTGGCTAATTGCGAGGTTGATAAAGTAGTTTTTAATGAGAACGATAGAATTATTTTCTGAAAAAGTGTATGCAAAACAATAATGA
>JACTAT010000357.1:27530-84503 GCA_014526335.1 Chrysaora quinquecirrha | reverse complement strand
TCACCAGAAGAACAGAAAACGTGATATTTAGATGAGGAGAGACAAAGGAAAAATGCACGGAACTCATTTAAAGGACAACATTGCAAATGGTTGCCTCTGTGAATGTTTTACATGAAAGAAGGGCAATCAAACTTAAAGCAGTCCACAAATTTTTGGATACCAAATTTCTTATATATGTGATCAGCACTGTAATCATAGTTTTCAAAGTTCATTATTCTCAGAGCTTCGTTAAGACTTTGATGCATAGTATTTATTATAGAGGGCATCACACGATCCCCAGTTAATAAGATCATAGTTTATCTGTGGAGTACCATGGCTGATACGGGCAACATTTATTTTCTTTCCAAAATTTCAAAAAGAAAATAAAAAATCCGCAGTAAAATGACGGCTGCCTAAAATCTTCTGTGGCCGTGCAGAATTTTATGACCCCGAGGATTTGTCTTTCAAAAATCTCGAGGCAAAGTATTCTTTTGACCATGTCTTTTTTCTGGTCCGTCAACTCTCACCTGTTTCCTCGTGTTCGACGTTAAAGAATATTTTGTCAAGTCTTGAAATATTTCGCTCAAAATCTGGAAGGCACTGCTTCAAAGTTTTTCACTATTTTCCACAAGAAGCAACAAATAAGTCGTTTTATTTTATTCTTAATGAAAGTCAATGAAATTGTGAACATTTTCCCACCTAAATCAAGTTGGGTAAAGACCCTGAGTCGTGAAGAGGCTTTGTTATGTATATTTTGTGTTGTTGGGCCTATCACCTATGGCTACTGTTGGCCGCCATTTTAGGTCAACCGTTGCAATACTTTTGTCCCCTAAGTGTTGTAAAAAACGAGTCTCATGTTTATACAGTATATTATGTTATATTTTAGCACAATAGAATAACAATAGAAGATTCTAGTGTTTCTCTTTTAATATACTGTATGTAACGTATATTAATTGCTGTGCAACGAGTGTGTGTAATTTACTGACCACACTCAGGACTTTGTCAATAAAGAATTCCAAATCACAACTGAAGGAAGCGCGGCCGCTCTAAATTTTGTTCGGACGCGTTTTCTAGCGCGGATATTCAATTTCCAATTGAAAATAACTGTAAATCCGTGGCTGCCCGTAATCCAAAATATTGTGGAAAAAAACAAGCGGTAAAAATCTCCGCCGGGTAAAATTCTGTGGGGCCGCAGAAGATTTTTGGCAGCCACGAACTTTACCGCGGATTTTTTATTTTCTTTTTGAAATTTTGGAAAGAAAATAAATGTTGTTCATGTCAGCCACGGTAGTGGAGCAATGAAGGCAAAGTAAAGATTTCTCAGTACAATTTGTGGTACAAAATGTCTCAGTTTGGCAAGAGTAACTGTGGCTTTAGCAGTTTTTTGATTCACCATTTTGATATGACATTTCTAGTTTAAATTTTTATCCCTAAGTTTTCTTAGATATTTGACAGAAATCCCGACTTCAAGCCCATTGAAAATGCATTCCATAATATCGGGGAATAAGTGAACGAAGACACTGTGGAACAAAAAATTTTAAAAGAGACATTTGAGCAGTTTCGGAGTAGAGTGAAGGGAATCATTCTTGGCTACAGTGCAGAGATTATTGACTCAATGCTAAGAGGAATTGATATGGTTTTAAAAAACAAGAGACTGCAAACAAAATATTAACTTGGTGCTTAATAAGGTTTGTCAAACAGTCAAGTAATGTCCTATATTACTGGTCTTCTATGTTACAGCCATTGAATCATTGGATAATTACCAGTGGAAGTATCTTGAAGTTGTGAAAACCAACTGCAGAGCTAATTAACGTCAAAAACCAATGTCACTGCGTAACACTACACGTAACACTATGTGTATCACTAAGCGTAAGACTGGTTTTGTATACAAATCTATGTGAAATACTTTTGTTCATCTGCTTGAATCTGATGGGAAACTTCAAAAACTCTCCAGCGTGCATCCATCATCTCATTCTTGTCTTTTGAAAAATGGTTCTTTGGAGTAGGGAAATGCACTGGCTGTTCTTCAAGCAATAACAATAACTTTTTCCAGGCAATCATGTCTTTTGACAACTGACAGTCATTTAAGAAAAATAAATTCTGCATCTGCAGCTTCAACCCATGCATATTTGTTGTAGGCTGGGTTTGAAAACACTTTAGACCAGGCGGTGAAGGGTGGCTATCGTCCCCCAAAGGCGAAATAAACAAGACCACTTTAGTTTGGTCAATTTGGGGATGCTGATTCCGAATATGAATGTTATACAGGCCATTTCCGGGAACTTCGGCCTCGTTTTGGTATTCGAAGTTCCGTTTGCGACGTTTAGCCACAGCAAACTCCGACGCCGTAGTGTGGTACAATGAAATGCACAAAGTTTGACTCCAGTGATACCGATTTTGTTTAAATGGGTCCTTAATACACAAGAGAAGATGTTTTTGGTTACTGAGGTATGAATGCGACAGCAGGGCCTCGTTTTCGTTCTCGAAATTAGCAGTGATAATATCATGAAGTCGTTTGTAATATTTTTAAGGGGATACTGTTGCAAGCCATAGCACTCTACGCTAGATTTATTGTAAGCCTGCTTACGACTCATTCACCTATATCTAGCATAGCTACGTCGGGCCAGAACTTAACTTTTAATACATAAAAAAAGTCAAATAAGATAAATTAAAAGAAATCATCATCAAGATATTCCGCAAAATCGTCCTCTACAGCAAATTCCTCCCCTTCTACAGTTTTGTTCTTTCATGGTTCTCTTCATCAAAATTGATGAGAAACGTGCATTCCGATGATTGCTTTCTTTTGCTCATCTTGATGGTAGCGTAGATGTTGTAATATCGATTATCTTTCTATTTTAGTCAGTTCCATTGTCGATAAGGACTTGAACACCTCAAAAATTATGCGCCAAGAAAAGAACCAGAATATCTATATCACCTGAGGGCGACCTTACCATGACGGCGTCTCCTGGAGTTACACTTGTAGCTTGGACTAAAGCAATCAATTTAGTGTCGGCCTCTTCGTTACCACTTGTCAGCTCATCCGATATCAAAGAGGGACATTTTATGACTCCTCATTACCGATTCTAGTAAGCATGAATCAGGAATTAATCTGAAAAGGACTAGCTCCAATCTATTCCTCTAAGCACAACTGATGGTGCAGTACAGAAGACTGTAAAGAGCAAGCTTTATGGTGCCTCTATGAAAGACCCGAAGATTTTGATATAGGAGGACTTTCTTCAACCTTATAGAACAAGCAATCAACGAGGGAAAAGAAGATCTTTGAAAAAAAGTCCTATTGTTTTCAAATAAGTCTCAATGCAAGAAGATTACTGCTGAAGAAACTTCAATATGAGCTGGCAAGTTATCACGAAGAAGAAGCTGACACTAAATTGATTGCTTTAGTTCAAGCTTCTACTGGAACTCCAGGAGACACCGTCATGGTAAGGTCGCCCTCATGTGATATAGATATTCTGGTTCCTTTCTTGGCGCATAATTTTTGGGGTGTTCAAGTCCTTATCGACAATGGAACAGACAAAAATAGAAAGATAATCGATATTACAACATCTACGCTACCATCAAGATGAGCAAAAGAAAGCAATCATCGGAATGCACGCCTTCTCTGGTAATGCTTATGTATCAAGTTTTTTTGAAAAGGGGAGGACAGTCGTCTGGAAACAATACCGAGGCGAGCTGACTACGTTGACATATTTTGCGAGTTAGGCAACATGGCATATCCTTCAAATCAACTTTGCCAACAGAGAGAGTTTGTAGATTATATGGCAACCAAAGAGTTGGGTCAGTTGGTGCCCTACAATACAAGCTGTTTGTTGAAAATTTTGAAAAGGAAGGAAAAATTCTTGATCTTAGCGTCTTACTATTCTGCAGTTCTAACCTGCAGTTGCATCTAATGTGGGGAAATTACGTTGCCTTTATTTTTCGAAAGGTGAATTCCTCAATGCTTAATCTTGACGATGCTGTACATCGCGGTTGGGATGAGTATGGATGTGTCATATGAAGCGATCTTTGCTATCCTGAAGATATCACCGAGCTTCTCATCAATTTTGATGAAGAGAACCTTGAAAGAACAAAACTGTAGAAGGGGAGGAATCTGCTGTAGAGGACGATTTTCCGGAATATCTTGATGACGATTTCTTTAGCTGAATGTCAAACCATTATGACATATAATTGGTGATTCAATTTTGTCAACAATTATGATGAATTACCATTAGTGGAAGTATATCTGGTTCAAAATTTCATTCATATGTCATTTCATCTAATCAATATATAAAAAATCCTATTGCTCCATCACAAATCAATCTGCTGTATCGCAGTCACATATTCAAAGTAGCAATTTCTTATAGCAATCTACAATACATGTAAATCGAATGCGTTGCCATGCAATAGCAACCCACTGAGGTCTTGTATTGCAAATCTCTAACAGACATTACGAATGGCAAGAGTCCTGACTAATATGAAAATTAAGCCTATCATGTCAATGATAAGGTTATTATCAAGTCTACATGATTGAATCTTGATTGTCTGTTATATTCAGGTTATGCTAGGTCTGATTTAGATGAATAGTAAGATTTATCAGCATCATGACATCAGTCTTGGCTATCATAATTTGAGATTCATTCTTCTCTGTCAATTTAATAGAATTATTACTTACACTAAATGGATATACTAAATATTAATTCTGTATCGTCACTAGGATCAGATTATTATACAAATCTTTTCGAGTACTTAAACATTATTGCTCATAAACAAGATTGACGATTCTGTAGTACTTAAGTATCTCATTCAGAATAGAAATCCTTTTTGCAGCTACAGCTACAGTAGCAGCAGTAAAAAATCCTAATAGAATATATAATTAAATACATGAATAATTGATTAATACGCGACGGTCATCTTCAATCAGACTACCTCCAGACAAATCGCTGCAAAAATCGATTCTCGGAAATTAGTGATAAAGAATCAAAGAGAAATGTCTTCATAGTGTACGATTTCTCAGTGTACATCTTTTGAGTTCTCTGCGGGAATAGTAGTCACAGCTAAATTTTAACTGAAATAGTCCTTTAAATGTCATTAGAATGTTTTGAATGAGTCACTCATGATTATGTAAACTTTGTGAGGTTCATTCTTTAATGAATTCCTTTTAAAAGGCATGTTAAAAGATTGAAGAAATATGTACACATATTGTTATTACATCGGTTCATATGTAAATATTAAGTAATCCAAATTGTTTTCAAATTTATAGAAGAGTACATAGATATTACAAATAAATGACCACTTCATTCACCATTTTAGTAAAGCTGAAGGCTAAAAATATTAAAGTAATTCTTAAATGAGTCTGAATTTATTGATTTTTCAATGTCATTATAAATTAATAATACATTTATAAGGATTGTGTAACACTTTTAATTTTTATATCATCAATTTTGATTGATTTTGTTACTTTTTGTATTCAATTCATTATTAAAAATTCATAATGATAAATGAAATTAGAAATATAGTATAGGAAATAACAATTTCAATATTTCAACAATTCATTTTCAAATACAAATTAATAGTTGTTGAAAAACAACTTTACCATGGTAAAAGTTTAATTTCCAGTGTTAATATATGTACTAATAGCGTTAAATTGTCCAAAATTGTTAAATCTTGGCTTGATTCGGAATTGGATAAAATACGGTCTATTCTCATTGAAAATGGTTACCCTAAGGATGTCATTTCGGATTGTTTTCGCAAGAAGATCGCAAGTTTATCGGCTGATAAAAAGTATGGTACGCAAAAGTGCCCTGTTTACCTAAAAATGCCTTGAATAGGAAACGTCTCATTGCGATTCGAAAGTCAAATTAAAAAGGCCATTACTAAGTGCTTCGCTGCTGCCAACCCTCAGTTAGTTTTTGGCACTCGGAAAGTTCTACCATCCATTCAAAAGGATTGCGTACCTACCACACAAAAAAGTTTGGTCATTTATGAATTCTCGTGCCTGTGTGATGCCAGGTACGTAGGTTGTACTTCCCAGAGATTAGGTGATAGGATAAAGCAGCATGTCCCTACTAACATTCGTCTGCATAATTTTCGGCAAAGAGAGCAACCATCCCGTGGGTCTAAACAACAACCTAGTCTTAAACATGATTCTGCCATAGGACAACATCTACTCGATAACCCGATTTGTGCGGAAAATTACAGCGAGGATTTTTTCAGAATCATTGGCAAAGCCAGATCTTTGTTTCACTTAGGGGTTTTGGAATCTGTCTACATCAAAACCGGCCGGTTCTGTGTAGACAGAAAGAGTTCGTTTTCTCACTTGGACTCTTCAAATAATTCATTGGTCCTCCCGCTGTATCCAACCAGCTGATTGGTGTTTAAAACACAATGCCAATTCAGCTTTTCGTTCTTTCTGATTGGTGCATTTCGAGCCGCATCTGGTTATAAATTCCGCCTTAGTCTATTGTTTCGGTCTGTTTCTGACGTTCATACTCTGAGGAGTGTCAGACGAAAAAAGCTTTTAAGTATGCCCAAAATGATTCGGCTATTCATCGCAATTTTGAAGTTTTGTACAACTCAAAGACTATTCACTTGATGATTTTCTGAGGCAGAGGAAAATACTTTCCCAGCACCTTCACTGAAAGCATCTGCGATGGCAAAACCAAAAGATTCTCTAGTGGGGAATAGTGGGATAATGATAGTTTTCACTGATTTTGGGTACTGGGATAGTGATAGTTTTCACTGTCACTATTAAGGAGACCATAGGGCATCTCCACCTCCATGAGTCTTGGGTAGCACCATGAGCAAGTGTGAGCGACCCCTTAGCTCCCCATATCAGGGATACCAGGAAGCCGTTTGGAGCAGGGTGATGGATATGAGTTCTGGCATATATTTTTTGGTGGCACTCTAAGATGCTTGGCGGATGATCAAACTTTTGACAACGGCAAGGATCACAAGCCTTAGTAAGCTAGGTACTGCCGTGGAAGAGAATTGGGGACCTCACCGCTAATTTTACCCAAGAATAATCATGGTCAGTTTTATAAAGAATAACAATAACGGCGTTAAGGGGGTGCTTTCCGATGGGGGGATTCCTTGCCTGGTAGGTTGTTCCATACTTAACAGGTGGACCCAGATCGTCAGTCAGTGACTGTTAGCAACAAAGAGATGTTAAAGATAGCAACTTGGAATGTCAGAACTCTCTTTCAAAAAGGGAAATTAGTCAATGTACAACGAGAACAAACACGTTTTAAAGATCGATATACTAGGACTAAGTGAGGTTAGATGGAAAGGTGCAGGCAAGATCAAAGATGAAGATACTACTTTTATTTACTCTGGAGGGGATAGCCATTCAAGAGGTGTAGGGTTAGTTTTAAGCAAAGAAGTAGCTGGAGCTTTGTTAGATTGCTGGGCAATATCCGATAGAATTTTAGTAGCCAAGATACAAGGAAGACCTTTCAGTATCTGTATTATACAAGTTTATGCACCAAGGACAGAATTTTCAGAACAAGACATTGAAGTTGTTTATGAGCAATTTCATCAAGCAAAGAAACAATGTAAATCACAATAAATCATATTTGTTATGGGTGACATTAATACTAAAGTTGGTAAAGGAAAATATGACGATATTTATTATAGGATTTCATGGCCTTGGTGAAAGGAATGAAAGACGTGAAAAGTGGATCGAATGGTGCAAAGAAAATGATCAAATAATATTGAATACTTGGTTTCAGCAGCATTTCAGGTGATCATGGAAGTGGAAGAGCCCAGGAGGAAATGTGAAGAATCAAATTGATTATGTCACAATCAATAAAATGTATAGGAATGCTGTCACAGAGGTTAAATGTTATCCAGGAGCAGACTGTGGCAGTGATCGTTCTCTCTTGGATTTATGGATGGAAATTAAATTAAAGAAATTAAAAAAAAGCAAGACGATACCAAGATATCAATTTGAAATATTTGCGTACAACAAAGATATTCAAGAAAATTACAATATAGCAGTTAGGAAAAGATTTGGAGGTTTGCAAGAAGCAGAAGATGTAAATGTCTATTGGCAACAAATGAGTGAAATAATAACAGAATCTGCAAAAGAAACCATTCCAACAAAAGAACAAAAAGCTAAACAGAAATGGATGACAACGGAAATTTTAGACCTGATGGATGTCAGGAGAATAGCCAAACAATGCCAAGACCCAAAATATAAACACATGGATAAAATGATACCGAAAAAATGCATAGCAGCAAAGTAGAAGTTATTTAATGAGAAATGCAAAGAAATAGAGCTGTTATCGCAGAAGAACCCACAGCTTATACATGAAAAAGTAAAAAACTTGTCAAAACCTAAGAAATGTACATCTAATGGGTGTATAAAAGGAAACGATGGCAACATTATTATGGATAAAGAAGGAATACTCAATAGATGGGAAGAGTACATAAGTGAATTATGTGATGATGAGGAAAGAGGGGTGTGAATTGAAATAACAAAAAACTTGAAAGGACCGCAAATCCTACAAAGTGAAGTCAAACGTGCAATTAGCCGAATGAAACAAGGGAGGGCTACTGGAGCTGACCAAATAGCCGTTGAAATGATTATTGCGCTTAAAGAATTTGGAATTGAGAAATAACAAATTATGCAAACAAAGTTTATAATGCAGGGACGGTTGCAGAGGAGTTATCAAAATAAATTTTCATTGCACTACCAAAAAAGACAGGAGCAACGGAATGTGAGTTACACCACACAATCAGTTTAATGAGTCATGTTGCAAAGCTTCTTAGAGTTATTTTACTATGAGCAAGGAACAAAACTAGACCAGAGATCTCAGAGGAGAAATATGGCTTTATGGAAGACAGAGGGAAGCTTGTTGTTGAATGAACAGTTGATGGCTGTCAAACAAAACTACATTCCTTCAAACTGACTGACCCTCTTAATGGAATCCCCCCCCCCCTTCCGGGAAGGTATGCATTGTGTACAGTACACATGTTGATCGGGGAGAAATCACACATCGTAATCAGATTAAAAGCTAAAATTGGAAGACAATATGCAGTGATGATATATGTTGGCTTTTATTAGCTGTATTGTAAATTTTACTGTACATTTTAGCTATTTTTCATGCCAACAGTGTAAATAAAGGAATAAAAATGAAATAATAATTGCGAAAAGTTGGAGTACAGTACACATGTTTTCTGTGGGAAAAATCACACATCACAATCGCATCACCATCACATCACCAAAGAAAGGTGGGAGACGGGCATAAGATTGCACAAGGCAAAATTTTTAAAAAGCGAATATACAATTGGAAAACTATTGAAAGAAATCGAGACGGATATGATCAAAATGGATAGAAAATTGAAGGTTTTGGAAGAGGAAAAGAAGAGAAACGATGAGATTTGGAAGAGTTTCGACGAGGTCATTTCTGAGAAATTGGAGGTGGAGTTGTTGGAAATGAGAAAGAAAAAGTACAGGAGCAGAGAACAGAATTTGAAGAAGAGAGAAAAGATAAAGCAGATATTGGTGAAGAAGTTGATGAAGGAAAAGAAGAGAAGCAAAAAGCAGCATGTGAAGAACAGGTGGAGAAGCAAGAAAATAATTATGGAAAATTTAATGAAAGGAAAGATGAGGAAACACAATTGAAAGAGTCAATTGGCAAAACCAGAAGCAGAAAGAGATATTTCAAAAAAAATCTGAACTTTCGCTATAGTCTGGGGAGGTTGTGGGAAGGAGGACTAACCTCCCCGAACTCTAGCCAAAGTTCAGAATTTTTTTGAGACATCACATCACATAATCCTACACACTGGAGGTCACGTGACTGTAGTGCTAGACACGAAATTTTGGAAGAAAGAATCTTGTCTTTCCAAGGCTAATCTTGTACCTATATGCGTTGGAATGGCAGTTGTCTAGGTAAAAAATCACAGCCGCATCGCAGGTGTCAAGGTAAAAACCTCGCCCGTATTGCGGGCATCAAGGTAAAAAGCTAGTCTGCTATTTATTGGGACAACCTTTTAGAAGCAGAATTGGTAGCTATATACCTATGTCTTAAAACAAATGAACAAATTCAAATCAGTGGAGAGAAACTAAGTTATATGCAAATGCCATTTTTCATTCCGAAAGTGAAAATATCTGTTGGCAGTGTCGAAATTTTTAATTCCCGGGTGCATCAGTTCATAAGCTCAAACACCACGTCAAGGAGCATCCTTTGTTTGAGTTTTCCATTTTTTCTGAACAGTTATTGCAGAATTTGTCTATTAAAATTCAACTGTTACCTAGAAAGGAAAGACATATTCCCATAGGCATTATCAGAGAATATGTAAAACCAAAACTCGTTGGCTGTATAAAGTACGATGGCATGTTCATTCAAGGGTAAGCTGCTGCAATGCGATATTGCAGGATCTCATTGAAGTGTGAGATCTGGTCCCCCTTTGGCCATGTGGGTGGCCTGGGCCAGGTTAGTGCACTGTGACATACAATTAAAATTTGTATGTATTTGTTTGTGTGCTCTCCCTGTTGCACTAATGTGTGCTGCTGTTCACAGTGGCACATAGCTGTGCAGCTTGTGATGAGGTGGGAGGTCACTGGGCACTGGTTTGGCGCTGGGATGAACATGGCTGTAGTTGCTTAAGTGATTAAGCGAGTACTTCATGATAGACGATGTTCTTTGTGATGTTTTCTTGTGGTGTGAAAACCTTGAGGTCATTGAATGACTGTGACCTTGACATTGCCACATAGAGGTGTCCATGACTGAAGACTGGTTGAGGGATGTAGACACTAACGCAACTCAAGGACCGGCCTTGTGCTTTGTTTATTGTGAGACAATATGCTAAGCGTACTGGGAACTGCATTTGTGCAATGTCAACTGGCAGTGTGTTGTCCTGAGAAGTCATGGTAACTTTTGGTGTCATGACATATTGTTCCCTGTATTCTTTGGAAATTATTTCTGCACAAATGAGATGGTTTCTGAGGTCATGAGGTCCTTTGTGAAAAGATACAAATCCAGGTACACTTGAAAATTTCATAGAGTGTGCAGGATTCCAGACCTTGTTGGCTGGTATATTCGATGTAGAATACGGTACTGAAGCAAGTATGACGCTAGCCTATCTGAAAGACATTTCGTCTTTGCTCACAATGATATCAGAAGTCAGAGAGGGCAACATAGAGCGACACTAACAGTCGGAGAGAGATATGCTGAATCAAATATTTGCATTCAACCATCAAAACTATGCAAGATATTGTAGCTACCAGCATGTTTATCTTCACTCTCTGCAACAGGAAAGTCATCCAGCTTTTGAAGAGATAAAGTTAAAGCGCTTTGGGGCAAGCATTACAGGGGAGAAGTTCTCGTCTATTCACTGTGACCTTGTTACAGAACTATTTAACAAGGAAACAACAAATTACTGCTGGACCTTTCAAACTGGTTTCAGCACCAATACAGAGAGAGTAAATACATGGGTATGAAACATCCATCTTCACAGTAAGCTCCACGAGAGTTTCAGGGAACAACTCATAACGAAAAAGTCATCAAAGCATAAAGAACTGTGTCATGGCGGTAAGCGGAACCATTCTAATCATGTAAAAAGTCTCAAGGAACAGCTAGACAAGTATGGTGTTGACCCCTTCAACAACTGCCCACCTAAATATTTGCCAACTGGAGCTGAAATAGATAAATCCGTTGTCAAAGATATGCTTGATGCACCAGCCATGGGAAATAACCTTTTCAAGACATTTGTCAAGGAAAGACTACACAGTAACGACAAAGAGTTCTTTGATCTGATAAAGAGAATCACATTGAAAAATGGGGAAGACAAGAAGAAAGCAACACCAAAGGCAATTACTCTGCTCCAAGAAGATTATCAGGCATTCGGCCTTTTTTTTGCTAAATCAATCAGCTTAGAAAAGCATTTAGACATCCCATAACAACAGTTCCACTGGCAACAGCAGAGTCAATGTTGAGACACTCCGACAAGGCTTCTCTTAGAAATCTTCTGATAAGTGAATCAAAATCGTTACTTGAAGAGCAACCAAAGAATTGCGCATGGTTTATGGATGGACTCACAGCGATTCGCTCCCTGCAGCCAAAGAAAAAGTGGGTAAAAGGGTTGCTTCAGTTCATAAATCCACCCCAGGATTCTAAGGCAATTAAAGTTGGGCTTATAAACGACACCTATAAAGATAACAGCATAAAGGGAGGTACAAGAGAAGAGCGTGGTGAGTCAGGAGTTAAAGTACAAATAGATGGATTCGATCAACACATGTTACAGGGAAGCAAATGGCAAGAGTTCTTAAGCAGTGGGTATAATAAAGAAGAACTTTTGCGTCTTATTCTCCGATATCTGGAAACAACAGAAGGCATGATGCAGTTAAAGTAACCACATATATTTATTGCAGGAAATACCACCTATTTAATAAGAGATGGTAGAATTGGCGTACTCCACAATTGCAACCATGAACAAGCCGACACATGCCTTGTGCTCCATGCTTTGCTAGCTGACAGTGATGTGGTAGTGGTTGCAAAAGATACCAACGTCCTGATTCTCTTGATCTGGGCATAGGAGTGAAAAAATGTTGGGAAGAGATTGTACATGAAATACGATCATAATAAGTATGCTGATATTGCCAAAATATGCAAGTTTCTAGGTCGAAAAATATGCCTCAATATGCTAGCTATGCACGCAGTAACAGGCTGTGATACAATTTCATACCTTTGTAAAGTGGGTAAAGTTAGAGTAATGCAAAAGCTTTTAGAGGCAGACAGAAGGTGTGAGCTGCTTGCAGATCTTGGCAAAGACGAAAGTTTTAGTGAAATTATACTGAAGAATATGAAAGAATTGATACGCACAGTGATGTATACAGGGAAGCAGAAAGAAACTTGTGTTGAAAGAAAGTTCGCCTTTACCAAGAAATGAAAGTAAAGTCATCGATGAGCCTTCCACCAGACCCCGACTCTGTGACACAAGTCATAAAGAGGGCCCATTACCAAGTCTACTTCTGGATACGATGCGACGAAATCAATATTGAGATAATACCATTCAGCTAACTAGGGCTGGAGATGGTGTGAAAAACAAAAGCTTACTGTTCCCGTATGGTTCACCGGCAATCAGTTGCCACCATCTCTCGAAAAGAAGAGACATAAGAATGCAAAGAAAGCCGACGAGGCCGACGAAAAAGATGCAACTGAAAGAGATCAGCCTAAACGACGAAAATGTAAGCGACAGAAAATCAGTCACTCAGTGATATCAGCAAGCCAAACTAAAAGCATGGATGAAATAGACAATGCAGGTGATAGCATTATAGTTCACAATGATCAAAAACAAGTAAAAAAACGAAGAAGAGTCAGGGAACCATCAAGTTCATCCGACCGAGGTTCAGTCAATTTACAATACCACACAGACGATGAAATGTCCGAGATTAACAAAGAAGGAGGTTACGCTCAAGTCCATGTCGGAGAAGCCGAAGATACACTCTCTAGTAGCAGTGAAAGTCTATACAACAGTTTCATTTTATACAACAGCACACTGAGTTCGTTACTAAAAATTTATCTCATAATAATAGACAGCAATTGTGGATTCTATTTTTGATAGATCAATTTGCTAACCTGAAATTGATTATTTAGGCCTGAAAGACTTAATTGTTTTGATATGAATTACCCAAGTGTTAAAGACAAAAAATATATATCTGTACAGATAAAACCTAGGTATATCTGGAGACTTGCATCTATGAAAATATGTGTGCCAAAATGTATCTACAGTATTAAAATATGTGTGGCAAAATTTCATCGAAGTTGGTATATAGTAAAGGAAAATGGTTGGAAAAAAGTTGAATGGGCATAGGGCGTATAGGTAGAGAAATGCATATCAAAGTCACCTAATTGGACACCAATTCTAAACTGATTTTTTTAACAATATTAATTTCATAAAAATAGATACATACTCTGTCAAAATATTTATCACCTGTTTTTCGCAGTATTCCTCAATCAGTAATTTGAAACAGTTTCCTGAAAGAAATACCCAAGGCAATAAATGCCTAATTTCGTAACGATAATAAACGCTTCTCAGAGCAAGGGTATCCTGTGATAACTAAATATTGTCAGAAAGGCAGAGAAGCACGCCCTGTGTGAAATGGAACTTTGACTACATCCCGTGAATCTGTAAACAATAAGCGTTGCATAGCAACTGACAGTGACAGTGCCTCAAGTCAACTTCATGGTATTGTGCGAAAAGGCGGTCTGGTGATGATCATGAGATAATGATGATGATTATGATTATGATATGTTCGGAATTGTTCGCTCCCACAGCAAAATTTTGAATTGTACAGCTTTATAGGTTGCCTTGGGGGGTACTCCCACGAAGGCCTTTATGGTCGGAGAGAGTTCCTGTTTGGGCTAAAGAGGGCCTTAGCAAAACAACCTGCAATTGCAAAAAACCCTGAAATTGAAATGGCATTAGATAGTATTTGATGAAATTGAAATAGCATTAGATTTTGCAAATAATCCCCAAAAGTACTGTAAGAAATTGAAAATCATGTCGTGTGCATTTGGTAAGACCTTCAAGCCGCATGACCCCCCTGTTGCCTGTTGCTTCTCAATCAGAATACCCGTCATCTACTCTTTTTCCGGGAAAGGTGGAGTGAGGTTTGAGTACAGTACACATTCACTTGCACACTTTTGAGAAATCACACGTCATAATCGGATTAAAAGCTAAAACTTGGAATACAATACGCAGTGATGATGTTTGTTGCAAAAAGTTGGAGTACAGTACGCATGTTTTCTGTGGGAAAAATCACACATCGTAATCGCATTAAAAGCCATTAACACATAAGTGTGATTTTTACGTATCATTTGGGCTATCGTATCTGTTATCTGATGTCCATAATAGCTATTAAATTAACACTCATTAACATATCAGTTTGAGTAAAGATTGTTTTCCAATATCTTCTATGTAACAAAAAGAACGTATAAAGGAATGATATGCATGTGGGCTTGCCACAGAATTATATCAACACATTGAAGCTGAGAACAGTAAATTGAAGATGGCAAATAAAATTAAGGAAGGCAGAGAGAAAATCAATGCAGCACAGGATGCAGTAAAAGACAAAAGAAACACTGTGCGTGTGGTGAAAAGAACATAATAGATGGCGGCAATCAAAACCAAAACTTGTTGAACTCGATATTAAATCGAAATTTTCATCTACTTGCGCTTCTCAAATCATTTAGAAAAATATGGCATGCACTACCTGGGCAGAAAGGGCTTCGATCAAAAAAGAACCACGTTTCTAGGTGGCCCAGGGAAAGAGCCTTTGTTGTGTAATCGAACAATGGGCCACAACAAAGGGGCATCCTAATTTGCATTTAAGGAGTTTAGTAATATAGATAATGGTATTGAAAAGGAAAACGTTTTTTTTTCACTCTTGCACTTGTCTGCGCTTTACTTTTTTGGGATTCTGTTGGTTTTATGAAGAAAATGTTTATCATGGTGCGTGCTGAAAGAAACATTTTTTGCATCTTTTATCACAAGTAGCTTTGCATTATTGCTTCAGTGCTGCGCATGGAATGAAGAAACTAATTTCAACGGTTGTATGTGGCTTTTTGAAAATGAATATTCCGACAAACTATGCATAAATTTGAATGGTAAACATTTGTAGTCGAGGTGCATTTCACTCCTTGGTGATATCGTCCAGCTTTGCAGAAAATCCTATTGTTTTCATGGAAATCCTTTTGTTGAATGAAAATCTCTGATGGTTTTTTTGAGGTGCGCACTAGATGCAATCCCTTAGAGGGACCTCATGACGTCAGAGAATTTTCAGGCCCAATTTACGATCCCCGAACTCCGAGTTTTCTCGGAAAATTTTCAGTCTCACACGTCATCTTGTAATAGTGATCCATTGAGAGGCTGACTAGGATTTTGGCGGGAAAGTTTCAAGAAACAGGAATTAGGCGGGAAACTTTTAGCAGCTACATGAAACCAAGCATTTGGTTAAGATTGTATATTAACTGAACATACATCACGTTGACTCTATATAGTATAGTTACATATAAATACGATTGTTTTCCTTACGTCTGACTTTAAGGCCAGTGGTGGCTTAGTAGGATGGATGCTGGCGAAAGGCTTGCAGATGATAGCTACTTTTTCAAGAACCTGTATTCTGCAGAGAGGGCTATAGAGAAGTATGAAGAAACAGAAGGTGTCAGCTTTTCGGTTTATCACACAGAGAAGGCTTTTGGAAAGAGAGGTACGTAATAGACTTGGGGTTTTCTGTGTCATTTTTCTTCCATATTTTAAATTTTGGTGTAAAACAAAGTGAAGGGAAACAGTGGACAGTCTTGACATAGCATTATAGTTAGGGGGCATTTCTGACCTTCAAACTTTTGCCAAAGTTGGAGAACAAACTTTTGCCAAAGTTGGAGAACTGTACTGTTGAAAAGTGTGAACGTTAATGGCGTTAATGCAGTCTTTTCCAAACTATTCTTCACCTTCTGTAAGCATTCAGACCAACAATTGTGATGATATATTTTGATAACATTTCTATCATTATTGCTTCAGAAATGGAATGGCACAAGCATAACATTCTGTGGAAGGATAAAAAGATACCGTTTGATGCAAACCTTGATTATTTAACGTTTTACATTACCAATATAGTTTCACTAACAGAGGCAGTAACGTGATTACAATGCTGCTGCATAGAGTAAAATGACCATGTAAAGCACACAGAGAAAACAAGGAAAAATACAATCCATAGCAGAAAAAATGCTTTTCAATACTTTACATTCTCAATTAAGTATACTCATCATTTAATCATTATTTCTTAGCCAAAAGATCATGACCATTCCAAACCGAGGAAAATTGTTCAAGATTCTTTAAAGTTCTCGTGTAAAGCTCAAGTCCAACTCAGGGAGATAGTTAGATTCATCGACTTCAAGGTAATTTGCAAACTTGGTAAAGTTTATTTAATGTATTGAATATCAAAGAGAGGATTGCTCACAATGACTTTAGTCTATACATATTACATTTAAGCTTATCAAATTTGTTAATAAATATCTCTGATTCGATGTTTTGACAGATAGAACTGGACACTGAAAAACGGAGAAAAACTGCATCTAAAAAGTTAAGGGCTTCCCTCGATCGGCAAGGTACAGAAAATGATCATAATATTGAGCATCGAATCCATGTCATGTTTCCTTCAATGGACAGTCACAATCACCCAACAGGCAAAGTAAGTTACTGAGTTATTGAGCTTTCTTACCATCCATTACTATAGTGGTTGCTGAATTTTACAGCTTTGCTATCAGGCTTCATTTCAATAGCTGAAGTCATGAAAACCTGTTTTGATTAACAAAAATGTTTCCAAAATAGTTTTAAAGAATTGCCGAAATTGTAGGAATAAGTACTCAATATTGATTTTCAAAAGTTTCTGTCAGGTGATTTTCCCACTAGCTGTGTTGGGTGAAAAGGTTAACTTTCACTCAGTCACAATCATATTGATGAAATGCCTAAACACATTAATATATGAAATATGAAATATACATCAATCTTTTCCTAATTTTAGCGATGGGCTTGGTGTTACAGGAAAGAATTGTTTCTGGCTGGAGTAAACACCACCAATGGACATGAACGCCAAAACGAAGCCTTCAAATACGATTTCCTGCAAAGAAATAGAAATAATACACTGAGTGGAATGCTCACTGTCTTGGTCAAAGAGTTGTTACCAGAGAGCCTTAAAAGGTGAGGTTGGTTATGCAGATGAAAAAGTGAAATATATAGAAATATATACTTTGTATCAATTTCTAAGCCTAACAAAATTTTGTTAGAAGCAACACAGACTACCTAATCTGTGTAGATGGTGAATGAGCATCTTATATGCATGAGCTCCAGGATTATTGTTTCACAACGATACTCTCTTTTTGAAATACAAGCCAGTTCAAGGAAATCTAGCACCTGGAATTGGTTCAAGGCAGCGACGGTAAGAAGAGCTAAAGAGCCCCATACAAGTCAATTGTGGGAATATGTACTCAGAAAGCTAAGGAAAAGAGATGTTATAAGATCTTCATTTGTACTTAGTGGACCCCTTGGAATCCACCTGTCAAAAATTAAGCTTACAGACTTTCTCCATTACAATTTTCTGTAATATTTTTTTCTATTTTTCTATTTCAGCTATATTGAACTCACTGCAAGATACAGTATTTCATTCAGAAGATATAGCCAGAAAATTCCACCATATCTGCATGATCGGCCAAGAGAATTTTTTCTTCACTGCATGTCCAGAATTGACAACGCAAAAAGCATGCCCAAGAATGCTAGCAAAAGTGCAAACCTTGCATTGAAGGAATTTGAATTTAATGTTAGAGGAAACATAGATCAATCATATAATCTGCAGTTCAATGAAAGCAAGGATTGGCCAAGGTGCTCTTGTCCTGATTTTTCTCACAGCTGGTTTCCATGCAAACATCTATTCTTTGTCTTGCAACATTATCCACAGATATCCTGGAGTGATTTGCCAAATACGTTTACTGAACACCCTCTGTTTACACTAGACAATGAGGTGATGCTAGTTAAAAAAGTAGGGTGGATATAAACGATACCATTATTAAAGATGATGAAACTAATAATCCAGATGACAATATAGATAACTTGAACACCAACATGATTGATGCTGACACTAATAGCCACGATGCTTCACCAGCAGCAGAGTCAAATGAAGCAGGAGAGATACTAAATGACATTTCAATGTCAGAAGTCAAAGCAAGGATAGCAAGTGATGCTCAGACACAGAGAATTGCTGAATCGTGCAGGCAACTATCGAAGGGCATTATTCAAGCAACATACAATGTCCATAATGAAGAAGATCTAGGAAATTTAAAGAATGATCTACAATTGGCATATAAAAAGATTGATCAGGCTAGACCAAGAACTGAAGAAGGCTTGTCACTCAGACACAAACCAAATGACAGCTGGAAAAGGAAACTCCATTCAAAGCAAAATGCCAGGGCACCAACAGCTATCAAGAAGAAGTTGCTCAACCTTCCGTTTAAAAAGAAAGTAAAGATACAGGCAGGAAGGAGTGGTTTATATGCAAAGAAAAGGCATATACTTGCAAAAGAATTTCTAAAAGAAATAGCAAAATTGTCTACAACAAAAACAAATAAAAGAAAAGGGAACCAGAAATTGGAATGTGAAATTGCCCCCATTTTTATTGAAAAAGAACTTCCTGCACAATCTGAACATGATACCCAGAGTGAAACAAAAGCACCCACAGATCAAACTTCATCTTCCAGAAAGATCACAAATGAAAAGCAAGATGAAGAAGTGCAGATAACATATGAAAGCAGCAACTCTGGTACATATGCCAAGTGAAAGAAACGCCTTTTTGACAATAATAATATGGGCCTGATTTCTGATGCCTCAAAGATGCTGACAGACAACATTATTAATGTTGCACAAAACCTTCTCCACAATCAGTTTCCAGAGATAGGAGGCTTAGAAGATACAACATTAGGTGCTCACTTACAATTTTCAATTCAGAAGGGGATATTTGTTCAAATTTTACATACTGGAGCATTCCATTGGGTGTGCGTTTCAAATATTGGTGGTCCACAAGAATATTTTACCATCTGCGACAGTTTATATCATGGTCGTACAACAAAATATATTCAAAAGCAAATCTGTGGCATTGTACACCATCAATCAAATCATATAAATATTAGAATCGCCAGAGCACAACAACAGACAAATAGCACAAACTGTGGTTTGTTTGCTATTGCAAATGCCACAGCATTACTAAATGGTAGCAATCCAGGAAAGATGGAATTTGATGAAAAACAGCTAAGACCCCACCTCTATGCCCGTGTCATGGGATCAAGGATTACTAATTTTCCTCAATCAGACAGGAAGAGGTCCCTGAGATCTGGTGAAGATGTCTTCTTTCTTCATCTCAGTTGTGTAATTTGCAGATTACCTGATTTCTAAGATGACAAAGAAGATCCTCTCCAGTGGCTCATGCAATGTCAAGCATGCCATAGGCATTATCATCGAGGATGTGCACGTATTCCTTTGAATTTTTTCATTGGTGGCATGTTTTATGAATGTAAGGATTGCCTGAGGTAGAAATATGATAGATTTTATTGCAAATATTAAAAGAAATTACAGCCTTCATTCAGTCAGACTATCCAGTATCTTGAAGAACACTTACAAAGCCTGTAAAATACCAATAGTCAGGTATTAATTTACTGTATATGGTCTCTATCTACTGATAATACGGAAACATTATTTACTTGTATCTAGATATATCTGGTTTAGGCTAGGTCGGGTTAAAAACTTTACAAATCTTTATTCAGTACATCTTCAAAATCACATATTTTTTGCTCATTCTTACAGCTTACTGCTTCTCTGCAGTTAACTTTTCTAAAAGTAGAATATATTACATAGGCCAACTTACAAAGAATAGAGACTGAATGTGCCTTGAGTTGCCTTGCCTGCACCTAGGCCAGAGGCTTTAGACTAGACAAGCACCAGCAGACAAGCAAAAAGGGAAAGGCCTACAAAATAAATAAAATTAAGTCTGCTAGACTAGTTGAAGTATTATCAAATTAAAAATAGAAAAACTTGAGTCTGCTTACCAAAGTCAGCAGCGTCTTCTCTCTCTTCTTCGAAGTAGACTAACTAAAAAATGGCGGTTCCCCTCGGCCGAGTATTTTCGATTTCATCGCGAAAGCGAAAGTAAGTGAACAGACACTTCACGAGAGTCGGAAAATTCTCTGACGTCATGAGGTCCCTCTGAGGGATTGCATCTAGTGCACACCTTTTTTTGAAGAGTGAAATGCCCCTCGTTTGTCGTTGTGGTTGTTGTAAACCGTTTGCACGGATTTCTATTGCTTTTATGATTTTCTGGAAAATCCTTTTGTTTGAAAGGGTGGGGAGTGCACTTGTAAAGAGAGTGTCCCTTGAAAATGAATAGTCCTACAAACCATGCATAAATTGAATGGTAAACGTTTGTAGTCGAGGGGCAATTCACTCCTTGGTAATATCGTTCAGCTTTGCGGAAAATCCGATTGTTTTCATGGAAATCTTTCTACAAAAAGGTCATGGTGTACACACGATACATATATTTGGACGAAATTATTGTCACATCATCTTTTTCATACCAACATCAGGAAAAAATATAAAAGTAACTTAACAAAAGTATATTACACAAAAGTAGATTATAGAAGAGTACATCAGAATATCAAAATAAACTGACCGTTCAGCTGTCCATTTCACCCAACATTTCTAGTAAAGCCTGTAGAGGCTTGGTAGCAGGCACCTTTTTTCAATGTTATTTTCTTTCTTCTCTGATTTTGACTTGTTCTTTGTTTTTCTTTTGTTGTTGTTTATTTTAATAAACAACTGATCATGTTGACTAAAGAGAAATAAAGGTAAATTGATTAGGTATATGGTTGAAATCAGGCTATAATAATAAAACATGGAATTTAAAGTGAGGGTCGTGTCAATGGCAATTTCATTATTTTCAAACTATCCAAAATTCAATAAATACGTTTGAAATTTCGTAAGGAAAACAACAACTTTTAATCATCAAATGGGTGAAACATGTTTCCAACATTTCACAGAGTTAAAAGTAATGTATGAGAACTTGGAAACTTACGATATAGTTTGTTTGCTAATTGTATTTCCATCTTTGTCCACAAAGCAAAAGTTTGTTTGCCTGTTGATATTTAGCGACATTGCCACTGTAGTTTAAAATTTGCCCAGCTTTTTTAACGTAATTTTCTGAAATGAAACAAAACAATTACCTTCATAAGCGAGTGACAGTAAGAGGCCCGAAATGACAGTACAGTAACAGCAAGGAAAGTTCAACATATTGGAAGAACATAAAATACTGCATACCTTGAATTCTTTTTTTCCGTCTTTTTCAAAGGTGACCATTATTTGATTCACCATTCTGCCAAAGTTTTAGCTAAATTGAGGCAGTTATCAATAGTTTTGTGACCTGTAACTTTGCAGATGAATTGTGCAACTGAAAACGTTTGCGCTGTGCCTTGGGCGTCGTTTAAATTGCTTCAATGCCAATGGGTAATTGAAGACAATAAATTGATTGTTTTATTTCTTTTTTGAACTTTGAACAGCTGTTATTCTGACCCATTCCTTTGAACTTTGAGCCCAGTAAAGGATTTTGAGTGTCCTCTTGAACTCTCAATACCAGCTCATGGTGTAAACAAATTCAAAGGGCAAAAGAACCGTATGTCTCATTGGAAAAACTTCTCCTACACAAAAGATTCAATGTACGTGTAGTGAAAGGAACATAATAGATGGCCGCCATTAGAAACGACACTTTTTGAAGCCGAGATAAAATCGAAATTTTAACTATTTTTTTTTCAAAACATTTAGAAAAATACAGCATGCACTACCTGGGCAGAAAGGGCTTCGATCAAAAATAGAATCGTGTTTCTGGGTGCCCCAGGGCTGGAGCCTTTCCTGTACAATCAAACAATGGGCCATAACAATTGGACAATCTGATTTGCATATAAGCATATTAGTAATAGAGAAGGGTCGGCCTTTCTTGTGTCTATAGTAACACAGCCAACTCTAGTGAATGAAATGTTTCATCTCTAAGACTCACCCCTTCAAATTTGCCAGATACAACCCAACCAAGCTTCGTTTTCATGGCAACATTATTTCATTCTCAATGAATCTCCACATGTTTTCGCTTCCCTATGACTTGATTGCTCACTGATCAGCAAACATACGGTATAAATCCATATAAATCTGCGCCTCATCAACTCATCAATTGTCATGAAAGCTTGTCATGCTACTTCGCACTTCTTCATTTTTTGGACTCTCCTCACCAAATACCTTTATCATCAAAGGACATTTTCCAAAGTCCAAATTCAAAGATTCTTTCACTCTTTCGTCTTTATTTTCCTTGGGCAAGCTTTCCCAGATTAGGTCACCAAACATTTCAGATTCAAGAGTTCAAAATTAACAAGAACATTCTTCAGTGAAATCAGCAAACCGTAAAAGCTTTAATTAAACTACATACAAACAAACTATATACAAATACATCATGTATATGAGAAAAACGAGTTATACCTTGTATCTCCATAAAAGAATGTCCTCAATTTTATAACCCAGGGTAATCTTACATTTCTCAACTCAAATTGATCTCAAAATTCAACTGAAATTTACAAGCATCATTTGAAAAGCCAGATGTAAGCATCAATGCCAACGACTTTATTCGCCATTAAAGTTGAAATCTTCAGCATACTCCTCCAGAAATGGCGAAAGGCCACGTAGTCCCATTACAGTTAAACTAGAGACTAAAGAGTACACAACCAAATAACGATATTACAGGTGATTGCAAAGAATATTGAAGACGTAGGAAGATGTGCCTAGGGCAACAAAAGCTTGGACTATGAATGCTGATGGTATTGTGATGTTGTGTGGGACGAATAATCTCAGAAGGGAAGCACCCGAAGAAATGGCTAACGAGATCATAGCATTGGCTGTTGAAACAAATAGGAGGGTAGCAAATATAGCTGTATCTTCAATCATCAGAAGAGGGGATTCGGAAGAGCTTGAAAGGAAACGCAAACATGTGAATTATTTGGTAGAACAAGGACTGAAAACTTCTGATATATCTTTCATCAAACAAGACAATATTTTGGACACGCATTTAGATTATGGGGGTCTTCATCTAAATACAGCTGGGTCTAATGTTCTTACAGGTAACCTAATTGATTTTTTGCATAATATTTGACTAGCTAACAAATCATCGTTGAAATCTATTACAGTTACTGCCAAAGGGCAATTTAATGTAAATACAGATAGCAGTGGCAAAGGAGGGGCTGCTCACTCTACCACTCCCCAACCTGAACAACACCTAAAAAGAGATACAGCACTTGGCCACAGAAAAGGCATGGCGATTGCTTCTCTAAATGTAAATAGCTTTCTACTGCATATAGATGAAATACAAATGCTTGTAGGGGAATTAGGGCTTCACTTTCTGGCAATAAACGAGACAAAGCTAGACGAAACGATTGATTGCTTAGTTGATATTGAAGGTTATACTATCAAAAGGTGGGATTGAGACCGCAATGGGGGCAATGTGGCTGTCTATGTAAAGGATACTTTGTTAGACAAATGTACTGTTAGAGAAGACCTTCCCAAATCTTTTTTGGAAGTTTTATGTCTTGATATTAAACCTCCTAACGCTGCTCCTTTCTTCTTAATGGCCTGGTGTAGGCCTTCTAATGCAAGAACTTTGATCATGTAAAGTTTATTAACGATCTTTTAAAGGTTGCTTGGAAAGGTATCTCGCAATAAACAGACGATAAGTGAAAGAATTCCCCAAGGTAAAAACCCTCTATTAGAGAAGGAGTACAAGGTCAATACACAAGAAACTAAGTTTTGATTTCATGTTATTCAACAAAACCATTTAAGCAAAGTTCTTGGAAAATCAAAGCGTCAAAGGGTTGTGGTACTAATGGTATTGCTAGCTGTGTTGTGATATTAGTTATGTTAATTATTCGTTTATGCTGATAATCATTAAACCAAATATGGACATTTGATTGACATTTGATAATTATGGGATTGGAAGTATTTTTAGGCTTTTCGAGCACGGTTTTTGGGGAGTTGGTTTTTTTATGGAAGTTCTTTGAGAGTTCGTAGAGTTATGATGGTATCTTTTGGTGATAAATTGGTGATTATCATTTATTGTATATAGTGTAAATATTATAAAAACTGCTATTTGTTCTTTGTTACTCTTTTGCTCGGATCATTGCACCGCATACCACGGTAAAAAACACAACATTTGGAGGTCCTACCGAGATCGAGTTTTGGTTAGGCCATTTGGTCATTTGATATTCTGACTTTGGTAAACATATATTGATTTTATTGTTGAAGAAACTATGCCTCGATATCCACAGATCGCAAAATTTAAAGGGGGACAATGAAACAAGTTTTTTGCGTTGGGGCCTGCAGTTTGAAGCACAGTTAAAGGCCTTCGATATCAAAGATGAGGATGATTCTTGGAGAGACTTACTTTTGATTTATACTGAAGACAACGCGTTCACCGTTGCCTCTAAAGCAATCGCTGATAATAACGCTATCACTTTTCAGCAATTAAAAGATGTTCTAGCACAAAGATTTTGTGGGGCTGATTATAAACGGGCGTTAGAGCTTAAATTACGCAACTTATCCTTCAAGAAAGGGACAAAAATTGCTCCATTTGTAAACGAGCTTAGAAATACGGTCCAAGAATTGTATGGGATTACAAATGATGACGCTATCAACTCTATAGCGATCAACCATGTTCTGGCAAATTTAGAGGATTCGATGAGAAAAGAAACCAAAATTTTGCAGCTTGCAGGAAATACAAAATTGGAAAATATTTTGGAATTATTGCAAGAAAAAGTTGAAGGAAATGCTTTGACTGTGAGTACTTCTTCTGCTGCTGTGTTCCAAGGTGCCGCGATGTCTGCTAGAAATAGCTCTGCTGATGACAAAAGTCGACTGGATCGATTGGAAACAATGATGGTCAATGTCATAGACAAGTTAGAAAGTTTCGGGCACTCACAACAAAATAGGCATAGAGACAGAAGAAATTGTGAAAACTGCCATCAGTCAGGACATGATAAGTCTCGATGTTGGAAGTTGAAAACATGCAATAAGTGTAATGAAAGGGGGCATATTGCAAGATTCTGTAAAGCTTGTCTTGTTACCAGCACTGATGACTGGTATGTAAACATGGATAACAGATGATTCACTGCAAACATATTTATTGATCTTAAGAAGGCGTTTGATACTGTAGATCATGACATTCTACTCACAAAGTTGAAGTTATACGGTGTATATTTAGAACGTTCATGGTTTACGTCCTACCTAACTAATAGAAAGCAGCTATGCAGAGTTTATGGGGTCTGTTCTAAATCTGAAGATGTTCGGTGTGGTGTTCCCCAGGGTTCCTGTCTTGGTCCTCTTTTGTTTCTTATCTATATCAATGACCTTCCACTCTCTCTGAAAGAGAGTAAAGTGACCATGTACGCTGATGATACTAGCATCTCTTACTCCTCTGCAATTCTTACAGACATAAATCAAACTCAAAATAATAAACTGAATCTTCTGAAGCAATGGCTGCAAGAGTAACTGTCCTGCCCGGTCCAAGGCAGCTCATAAATTGAGACATGAGAAGAAATCAAACGTTTCTCCAAAAAATCGTAATTTATAAGTACAACAACAAGTGATGATACCAATAGTAAATCAACTACAAGTGCAAGCAAGCACACGTTCTCATTTTCAGTCAAATCAAATATTCAATTTTAGTCACTTCCGGTCGGGGGGTTGCATTCAGGTCCACACAAGGTAATAAACTTTCTTTGAATGTCCTCAAAACTCAGGCTCTCGTTGTTGGTTCCCAACAAAAAATTGAGAAAATTGCAGATAACAGAGGTCATCAGCCACATTTTTTTATCAGGGATTCTCCAGTTGAAAATGTAGAGCAAACAAGGTATCTTGGTTTGATAGTCGATAGAAACTTAACTTGGAAAGAACATATCAACAGTCTCATTACGAAATTTCATGTGCCATTGGTTTTTTGAAATATACAAGGAAATATCTACCTGAAAATGCTTTAATCAAACTGTATAGGGGGATAGTCAAGCGTCACTTTCGGTTCTGTTGGTCAGTGTGAGGAAACTGTGGAGTAACGCAATTACAAGCCTTACAAAAGTTACAGAATCAAGCTGCTAGAATTATATCTAAAAGTAATCATGATGCTCCAGCAATGCCAATAATTCGCAAATTAAAATGGCTTCCTGTTACTGATATTATTAGATGTCAAACTGCAACAATCATGTACAAGTTGCTTAATGGTCTTGCACCTGAATACCTCTCCAATTTGTTTGTCAAAAATTCAACTCTTAATAGGAAAAATCTAAAAAAACACAATAACGGATCTTTCGCTGCCTTACGTAAAACCTTTAATGGGCAAAAAGCTCTATCTTTTAGGGGATCCAAGCTAAGGAATAACCTGGACATTCAAGAAAAGCAGGCCCCATCCCTTGCAACTTTTAAGAAAACCCTAGAAAGTAAACTTGGTATTTAAAATTAACGTTTTATTGTTGTTAATAGCGCATATTTCTTAAGATAATAAATTGTAATTAGCATGTAGCACGGCCCCCTGAAAAGCAGTCCTGATTGATTGACGGGGCTACCTTGCATAAATAATTAAAAATTGAAATGAAAATAGACATCGGCAATCAAATCCATCTCTGTAGAACTGCAAGGATACAGCTTTTTATATGAGACCAAATGAGCATGCACGAACCCACTTCCAACTGCCCCTTACTTAACCCAATTTTGTATGGCCCATTTTTTCCTCCAAGTATAGGGAGGAGCGTTTTTTGCCCACCCCTAGTTATCTCAACTCCTACTTGTCTGAGTGGCACGTTGCTTAGCAGCCGTGTAGAATGTGAAATTATGACTATTTCATCTATGTTGCTGAAAATCAAGCTAAATGTTTAAACCTCTGTAGGAAGAAAACGTATTTTATCATTTAAGCTAATTATTAGCTTATTATTGTTTCCAATCAACTTTTACAATATATTGCATCTGGTTTCAGGGTGCAATGTTCATTTTGGGATAAAAGTATGAAGCTTCCTGAGTGTAGGCTGTTTGACACACTGAAAAGTACAGGATATGGAGCCACTCCAAAAGTGCCCCCAAATTTTTAAACAGGGGACTAGAGCCAAGTACCCAGAAGTAAAAACAGGTGTAACTTGAGAAATAAAGGACAAATACATACAATAATTGCTATTCTTAGCAAATTGACATGCTGAGAAACAAGGAGTACATGGCTAATGATCTCTAGCAGTGAAACATGTGTCACTTAGGAAATAAAGGACGGCTAAGTACAATAATTGGTCTTCTTAGAAATATCATGAAGCTGAGAAAATGCAGTACATCGCTTATCAAAAATTTCCATCTAAGCTTTTTTAGACAGGGTACTGGAGCCCAATCCCAAAAGTGAAAACAGCTGTCACTGGGGAAATAAAGGATGGTATTTTAGCAACGTCAACATGTTAAGAAATATTGAATGTACGGCCACTCCAAAAATAACCCCAAAAGCTATTTTCGAAAGAGGGTACTAGAGCCCAATCCCCAGGAGTGTAAAACATGCGTAACTAAGAAGGAAAACATTGATATGCTAAGAAATATTGGATATGAGGTCATCTAAGATGACTAAAATTGCTAGTTTTAGAAGGGGGTACTAGAGCCCAGTCTCCCACAATCAAAACTGATGTAACAGTTAAACTAATGTAAATAATAGATAACAAAAGACATATAGTAACAATTTATTCTTAAAATAATGACACTGAGAAAACAAGCATGCACCCATTCCTAAATTTTCCTTGATTCTGTTAAATAACGCTGGGACCCTTGAATATATTATACTCAAAACGGAAAATTTGCTAGATATTGAACAATGCAATTGCAAATGAAAGGAAATTCATTATAAGACAGTGATCTGTAATAGCTAGCAGCTAGCTGATGGTCATCATAAAAAATTAACACAAAATGATATTAAATTGGCATAGACAAGTGACAGGGCTATCATAGGATAAGCATTCTCATAGAGTACATGCAATTCCAGCATTGATGCATTTGCATCATCAACCACATCTTTGCTAACAGGAGCATTTGATTAGTTCCTGGCACGTACGCTGATGCATCAGAGTAGTCTATAAAAGACACCATTAACTGTTCGGGTCAGGTTGTGGAATTTTTGGATACTTAACAAAACATTTCACTTGAACATGAGCTTCTTGATAGATGGCCCGTCAGATGTGTTGCATTAATGCATCCCTTGTTGGAGGAATTGAATAAATCTGCCTTCCCTTCTGGGTGATGAGCTCCTTTCTTGCTGCATTGATGGATTCTTGGCTGCTTGTAATATTGTATAATAGGATAACGAACCATTCTATTAAGCAGATATGAGCATCAGGCAGAACATTAGAAGATTGTGACAAAGCTAAGAAAACATCTGTCAAAGGCTCATACACGCTCCAGGCCTTCTATGCTGTTTTTATACCGATACCAGCAAAAAAATGACACTGTATGATACCCGATAAACAAGTTGAACAATGGTAATGCTTTTGCTTTCGCCACACCAATAGCCACTGCCACTTCATGAACTGGGATATATCGAAAATTTTTACCTGTTCCAGTGGCAATCCAAAGCTCATCAGGATGAACTTTGTGATAGACAAAAACCACTAATACAACAACATCAGTGTTGACTGTACATACAATTGGTTTTTGGCAACCATGAAGGACGGTATCAGCAAGGCGAAGAAACATTCTAGAGCCTGCTTCTTCATGGGAGCATAGTGTCAGACCTGCAAGGCTTTCACTTTATAAATTACATAGAACTTGATACATTTTAACTGCATGTTCAGCACGAAATCCAAAAGGCTGTTCTTTGTTAGCATTTATTCTTAAGAATACCTGCCAGTTACCAGGAATTAAGACATTAGATGACAACTTTCTATGTACTCCTTTCCCCCCTCTTTAACCTTGGTTCTTTCTTTAGGCTGTTTTCGAGGTATACATCCCAAACCAAATCTAGTTGTCTCTGGTTTTGTAACTGGGCCTGAAGAAGGGGTCCAAAACATTGTAAGATCAACATCAGTTTTTTCTTACAGTATTAGATATTTGTGTTTGTATTATAGTCTACCTATAGATACATATGTATGTAAATATTTAAGATTTTGAAATTGTTTGCCCACCTCATGTCTGAACTGAAAGGTTGATAAAACAGCACATGACCTTTATAAATGACTTTGCACAGTGCACAAGCCAGCCAACATGCAGCAACAGTCATCACATCAGTTAGTCTGTCAGTTGCCGGGATCATAATACTCACTTGGCCAAAACAAACCAAAAATAACTCAAAAGAAAGCTCAGGTCATGAAAAATACTGACTGCAATTTAAAAAGGTAACTTAGAGGGGAAATTTGGGGTTCAAAGCAGCCATTTCAGGAAAAAGCCTCTTCTTTGGTCATAACTTCGTAACAGTAAGCTTGATGCCAAAAAGACACCAAAGATTAGAGCTTAGGTCTTTATATTCCATGTTAACATGCGCTTCACTGGTCACATGATGTAACCCTTTACCAAATAAGGTCATTCATATAAAGTAATTTCTAATTGTTGGCTTGTTTTTCTGAAAAGGGGGAAATGCCTCTATGGGGGTCGATAGGAGGTCTTTTGGTAAAAAATATTTTTTCCATTGCATATATTGTAACTAACAGAAATTAAGTAATGCATTTATCATATTTAATATATCTCGCATTGTCTTGACAAAAATTTAAGTTGTTTTAAAGGATAAGTGTTATTGATCATAAATTAATCATCCTCAAAGTCAAAAGAATCACTGTCTGAAATAGCATAAAGCATTCTCATGAAGTTCATTTTCTTGTTCATTTTCTTGTTCATTGGCAAGTCCAACATTCATGTTATCTATCTTCTATCACATTCAGTAGCTCATAGATCTGTACACTTCAATCCTGCCTGTAAGCAGCAACATAATGCAGTTTTGCATGATCTCTTGCAGTGGCAGCTTAATAGCTCCATCACTTCATGTAGTGCAGGATCGGTAGCTAGCCATTTGATTGCAAGAGAATCCTCACTGACCTCCCAGTCATGACAATCAGAGAATGGGACATCTGGAATTCGGAAAATGGCCTTCTCCACACTCCAGCTTGATAATTGGTCATGGTTACATGCAAAGCAAGAGTTGACTTTCGTGGCGGCAAAGCTTCTGGTTCAGCTTCTTCACCCTTGGAACAGTATAGCTGGTAGCAAAGGTCAAAATTTTGAAGGCACTTTCCATACAATGCCCAAAGAAATTTTTCTAGTTTTCTTAGTAAATCTTCTGACACTAACCATGAATTGCCAAGGTTGGAAAAAGCTAGTAAGAGTTCACTGTTTGCCATGAAGAGTTCCCCTTTGCCTGCTAGTGCTGAAATGGAATCACCCCCATGTGAATGCGTGCATGCCAATTAATGATATTAAGAACTCTTGACATGATACTTGCATTTGCAACTTTGATGCAATTGCTGTCTTAACCTTGCTGATATCAATTATTCTTTTCTTGGAACCTTTTCCTACCTTCATATAGGTGTTCGAAAGGACGTTACTGTGTCCAAGGAGCCTTTTGAATACATCTGTGTCATCTGCATGAATGATTAGAGGGCCAGTTGTATATTTTGCATGAAGCAGCATGCGAGTATCCTGCGAGTATCTTCATGTGAACATTCTAACTCTTGAACTTTCTCAGAACTGTCTTCTTTTATCCTCCAGTGGCTGCTTCCTTCTGTCACACACATCCGCTTCCCTTCCAGTTTGGCAATGAGCTCTGGCTGTTTCTATTGTTATATCAGAAATTTCATGATATCCGTCTTATTTCATTGGATGGAAATCAATTTCTTCAAAGACTTGATTCTTGTGTCTGATCTCCTCAACACAATACCGGAATTCCTCTGTGATCTCTCAGGATTATTTACTGAAATGTCTCGATACACATGAAAACAAAAGCAACTTTCAAAACAAACAAAAGCAAAAACAAAAAGAAACAACACAAAACTTTCTACTAATTTGTTGATAGCTGTTTTTCTGTGCATTCCATAGGTATCTACAATTGCCCATTGTAGTTGACAAAGTGGATAAGTGAAAAACCTTTTCGGATCAACTTTTCAGAATTGTACAATCAGTGCCATGCATGCAAACAATATCAAACAAGCTCAATGGAATGAGTTTATATTTCTTTTGCAAATTGACAACGTTCTTTAGCTGTTTGAATATCATCAAATTGGTCTTCTTCAATTGATCGAAATATTCAGAGTTTTCGCCAAATTTTTTATTAAATCGCCAAAGTTTTCTCCAGTCTTATCTTGAGGCTTCTATCCAGGGTTTTCAGGAGCAGTTGTGTATTGCTTGGAAACATGGACGTTGAATAAGTCTGATATAAAAAGGTTATAGAATGAAAAACTCTGAAATCTGAAATATCTAAGATGAGAGAAGACCTCAGAAAATTCAATATGGAGAATATGCTTGGCTCAGTAATTGACACTTTCACTATGTGTGATAAAACTATTAGCTCTTTATCTAGCAAGCTAAATGCTGATGCCAATTCACATCCTCTGTCCTTGGTTTTGAAAGGGAAATTCTCAAAGCAGAGGTTGTGAGATTAACGAAATGATTAGACGATAAGTCTTTTGTTATGGAAGAGCAAAATCAACATATCAATGAAATAAAGCTTGAGCTTTTCAAAACTAACAGTGAGCTTGAAATCTTATCTACAAGAACCTCTTTTACCCGGGCTGATGCAGATACACAACAATCGCATGTTGCCTCACAGAAAGACCAGATAGCACAAGCATTCAGTAAAATGGAAGCATAGAATGTAACTTTAAAAATGCTCCAAGTCCAAGTAGAGTTAACAGTGGTTTGCTTGCTAATAATGCTAACAAAGCTGGCTCAGTATTATTTGCTTGGACTATTAAAGAAATTAAAATACTGGGTGACAGCATACTAAAACTTATAGATACAGGTAAGCTTTGAGCACTAAACCATGAAGTAAATGTAAAGAAAGAAACAGCCTATACTTGGCTGGGACAGGAATTAATTAAAAATATGAACTTCATAATGTTTCCCTCTCCATGTTGGCATTAATGACTTAAAAGATGGTGGGAACATTCATGACCTTGAATTAATCAAAGGTATTACAAATAAACTGGTTTTGGCTAACAAAGATACTTTGTAAATACTTAAATAGCCTAGTGATCCTAGAAGAAGATGATCCCATTTTACAATAGATCCAACAAGGCAAGATTTCAACCTAAAGTTATGGAAAGAATTGCAAGGTTCTCAAACTCTAACCCTGATTGATAACAACAACCTCTTCAAGCAGGGCCAGATGCTTCCAGTACGTTGACGGTGATAAGCTTATCCACCTTCCTAATGAGTATCTATCACAATCTAGTCTTACCACCTCGGTGTAATTTAGATTTTAGGGCTCCTAATAATAGTGGTAATCTGTTGGAGAGACATACTTGAAATTATTTTGTTTGAAAACAATACTATCTTGGCCAATCGCCAGCGATCCATGATGTGTGCATGCGAAGTACTGGCACAAAAATCGCTTCACAACAACAACATTTGGCTGAAATTCTTCGGAGATCAAGACACCTTGTGGATGGCTGTTTGGAAACAGTGCACAGAATTTTCATCTTTGTAGAGCACTCGAGAGTTAATTCCCTATACATTCAATTAGTCCTTGGTCCCTCTGCCTTGTTTGCTTCTGCAGAGTTCATAAGTTTGGTTTTCTCTGCATTTTGTTTGGGTCGTATAGAGTATAGGAGGGCTAGGCCTACTTTGCGAGGGAAGGCTTTTTTGGGGTGGGATCTTGCAGAGAGGTGTAAGGGATGTGTATAAGTTCAGTTTTGAAGACATATATTGTTAGTTTATAAGATTAGTTGTGAAGTCTGTAAATATTTTAAAATCTGATTGTTTTGTAAGGGAGGGTTTTTTGGGTGGGGTTGTGCAAAAAGTAGGTGTTAGGGGGTGTACAGGTTTAGCTTTCTAAGCATTATATATTTGTAAGTTTATAGGTTTATTTGTCAAGTCATTTTATATAGTAATTTTAAACAGCGAAGCCTACGTTTTTCTTGAAGAAGCGTTTACTTAGAGTAGGGAATCTGCAGAGGTTGGTAGACAAACATTGAGCAAGAAATTTGTTAAAAACTGCCACAGGTGATATGGCTATTGCAAATGCAAAGACTGCAGATGAAGTTAATCTCAGTGGCCTTTTCACATTGTATAGTGCTTCAAAGTAAGGAAAGTCCTCTGCTGCTTCCAAGATATGTAACTCAGATGATTGTAAGTTTTCGTCTGTTAATAAAAATGTGGGGCATTACCACTGTAATTTTTGTTCAATCGCCTTCCCTGGCTTTTCCGAAAAGCAATTAACCTCACATATCAAGGCAAAACATAAAATTGAAGTAGGGGTGTCAGAACATATAGAATCTACAGAATTTGCATCTACTATGTCACTAGACTGTTCTAAAGAAAAGAGTGTAGTCCAGGATCACCTCTATTCCTTACGGAATTCTGGTTTCCATATAATGTCATCTAGTACATCCACAGACACCAGTGACCAACAAGTTAGCCCTTCAAGATCAACTATTCCTATGAAATTTAAGATCTCTACACCATTGTCTGCCAAATCTCATAATTCACTTTTAGAGCAATTGCCAACATCGCAAATTGTTCAAAAGGAATGTTGTGGTGCTGCTAAATGTGAACCCAAGAAGAAATGCTTTGTGGCAAATTGCCCAGTTATTGAGGGTAGATTAAGACCAATTTTGGGGAAAAGGCTCATTGTGAATGGCAATGTTGTTGAAGACTGGGAGGGTGTAGCTTCACAGCAAAACTTCACCACTGAGGGGGACGGAGCGAATCGAACAAGGAACCCAGCAGACACAAAGCAAAGAAACACAGTACTGGCATTCACAATGATTGATTGTTCGCTACAAACAGAAACGAAGATGCGTTAATTACTGTAAATCTAAATTCAATACGATTAAGCCTACAAAACGTACAAAAAATGATTCCAAAACCTGAAAAAATATGTGGAAATAATTACTTAATAAAGAAGCCCTTGTAAGCTGCAGTTATAGCCACAACGCCAAGTGACATCAGAATTAATAAACTGAATACTATGATAGACAAACTGACTGTGCAAGTAGAAAAGCTGACTAATGGAAAGGGCAGACAAGGATCAGCAAACTCAGGAGCGCAATTTTTTTAACTGTGGAAGTGCAAGAAATAATAGAAGTCCTTGTTAAAAACTTAGAACCAGGTATAACTATGACAAGAAGGGGCAAAGACTGTAGGTCAAAACCACACGATCAGAAAGAAACAGCAAGAAATATTTAGAGCTTGGCTGAAAGAGCAATTTCTACATCTGATGAAGCCTTCCTAAAGAGGGTGCCAAGAGGGAAGCTGGAAGCAAAAATTTGTTGGTCAAAATTAAACTTATTGTATGATCCTGGCTGCATGTATTCAATGATCACTCATGAAACATTTGACAAACTACTGGATTAACAACCATTAGCACCCTTTGAGAAAAGTGGAGTTGGAATTTCAGGTGATCAATTATGCATGAATAGCATGGTACATTTAAATATAAGATTTTGGTGTGAGGATGGAATCTCTTACCTTCTAGAATACCAACCATTACTCATTTCTTCAAAAATTGTTATATGCTTGGAATAAAAACTGAATTTCAAGTCATTGTATGTGACAAGGACAATAAGCTCTTCACTTTGATACCCAAAACGCAGAAAAAATTTTTATAAAATATTGGAAAGAACTTTCAAGCACTGACTCAGCTTACATTCATGTTGTAAAAATAACTGTCATTTGCAATAAATGTTTGGGTTTTGCAAAGTCAAAGTTGGACAGAGCAGGTCTAAATTTGATGGAAAGTCCTGGTTTGTTTACTCCTTTTTTCTGAGTTTGCAGAAGATTTGATTATGGAAGATATGTTTATTGAGAACTACAAGAAACAGATTGAACTACTGATTTAAATCAAGGAAAGGAAGATATTCAGCTCTTAAAAGGGGATGTCATTTGAGAACTAAACAGGCACGATAGAGTAAGTGAATTGCTAGCAAATACAGCTGTATCTTCCTCTTCTGCCATATCAGAGAGGGTAAATATGGAAATTGTCTTTTACATCTTAAACCAAATGAGAGGGAATGAGCAAGCTGCATAATCAGGAATTATGAATAAAAACTGAAGGAAGGGCCTAAAGTGTCAATAGTGCAGCATCAGATTGGACTAAAGAGTGAAGTTCTGGTTTCAGTACCTCCAAGATGTCTACCTTATAGTGACAGAGAAGAAATGCAGACCCAGGTTACGCATCTTCTCAAGAAGGATTTAACCATCACTGTAACCATATGCTTGGCCTATCTTAATTGTCAAGAAGAAAAGCCAACCACTTCAAATTTATGTAGACTATCAAGCGTTGAACACGAAAACTATTCCTGGCATATTTCTCATATCACAAATAGACAAGGTACTAGACAGGCTGCATGGAGCAGGTTATTTCACTGTACTTGACTATTACACGAAATTCTGTTTGGATAAGCTTCATAAAGAAAAGTTTTGTTGCATTTAGATAAGATGTTTTGTGATTGTAAATTGATATTATTTTTGGACACTATAATTGATTGATTAATTGATGGATTGCTTATATCAGGGAAAAGATTGAAATTCTTTGTTTCACTTCCAGGGTGGCTTAGAAATGAGCAAGATTGTAGATGAATTTGAAGTAGTTGATTCTGGTGAATTCAGCAATACCATGAAGGCAATTCAGCAAGATCATATCCATTGAACTGTAATGATCGAAATTGACAGTTTGAAATGCCAGGGCAATATGGAATGTATTTTAAAATTGCAGTGAGCAGCAGTAATATTTTCCGGCATACTTAACTGTTTTTTTCATCTGACACTCTTCAGAGTATGATTGTCAGAAACAGACTGAAAAAATGAAACAAGATGAAATATATATGCAGATGAAGCTCAAAATGCACCTATCTGAAAGAGAAGCTGAATTGGCATTATGTTGTAAACACCAAACAGCTAGCCGGATACAGCCGGAAGACCAATAGAATAAAATTGAAGAGTCCAATTGAGAAAACAAACTCTTTTTGCCTATATCGAACTAGCCTTTTGGTTTAGATGTAAACAGATTGTGAAACCCCTAAGTGACCCAAAGATCTCGCTTTGTCCATGACAATAAATAATCCTTGTTGTAATTTTCTGCACAATTAGGGTTGTTGAGAAGGTGTTGTCTTCTGGCCAAATCATGTTTGAGACTAGTTTGTGTTCGGACCAACAGGGTGGTTGCTCTCTTTGCCGAAAATTGTTTTGAGGAATATTGGTAGGTACGTGTTGTTTTATCTTACCCCATCATCTTTGGGAAGTGCGACCTACATACCTGGCATCACACTGGCAGAAAAAATTCATAAATAACCAAACTCTTTTGTGTGGTAGGTACACAATACTCAGGATAACCTTTTTATAGAATAGACCGTATTTTGTCCAATTCAGAATCAAGCAGAGCTTTAGAACAAACCATAAGTGCCCAGTTAACTATTGTGGTGATAAGGAGTGTATTTTATTTAACGGATTTGATTTTAGATATCTGTTGGCAGGTCATTGTGGCACTTCTTCATTACAATTTCAACATTTATATAGCAATCTGTGATGGTGTTCAAGCAAATCATTCCTTCATTTTGATTCATTTCAAGTTGGAAGACAATGCTGTTGTAAAGATTTTACAATTTTCAATCCACTAAATGAGGAGAAAGACATACTTCAGATGGACCCGTCAGTAAGTTGACCTTTGCAATTCTCTTTAAGATAAGTACGCTAGCCATTGGCCATTCGAAGACGTTATAATGATGCAATGGTTCATCAGATTCTCTTTTTTATTTTCCCAAGGCAACAATGTCAAAACTTTGATCTGATGATCAAAGGCTATTTACAGGAGAGTAGCCTTTGATACAAGGATAACTGGATGAAGCTTCAATGATTTCTAACTTTTGTTAAACTATTCTGGTATATGTTGATGCCACATCGTTTCAGTCATTTTATTTAGCCGTGGTATCAGGAGACAATATTGG
This sequence comes from Chrysaora quinquecirrha, assembly GCA_014526335.1. NCBI lineage: Eukaryota > Metazoa > Cnidaria > Scyphozoa > Semaeostomeae > Pelagiidae > Chrysaora > Chrysaora quinquecirrha. The sequence continues at coordinate 46,809 of JACTAT010000357.1, read as the reverse complement.
ATATGACTTCTACCTTTTAAAATAATCTTCGTTTAGTTACATATTGTAACACGGGTGAGAGCAGGGTATTTAAGGTATTCAAAGAATATATATTTTTCGAGTTACAGAATTGCAGGGTTTTTTAGTTTCTCAGAAATATTTTACTTCATTTGTAGCAACAGCACAGAGGCTTTTTACACAAAACTGTGTTCTCAATTCTTGTCTCATTATTAATTGATTATTGCTAATCCCCTACAGAGTGCTTGTATGCAATATGTTGACTGCAATATAAATTTTCTATAAGAGCAGCAAGGGCCGCAAGGTGTGCAAGAGGAGTTCCCAATACATCGTGATGGGTTTCTGAGTGCCTGTGATGTTGACATCTTTTATAAATCACACTTGAATACAATAATATTACAGCAAGGTATTCATTTTCAGGTTTAAATACGCCCTTGAATGCTCTTGTCGTGCTAACAACACTAAAATAAAATGAATATTTTTGTCGGGCAGTTTTTGTGATCCTTTCTTTTGCTGTACAAAATTCCAGAGAGATAGTAGGTGTTTTATGCACTCAACTCTCAACTCTTGGTTTATGATGGTTTAGGCCACACCATGATAACTCTCTTTGTGGGGAAAATCAATGAATTATACTCTTTTTGTGTAGAAAAAATCAGTTCATTGTTTCATTTTTCATGAATAATTTCAGATGGCAGCACTTATTTTCATTTATCTTGGTCTACCATTGCCTTCTAAGAAAATTCCTTTAGTGTTATCCTATAATGGATATGTTCTAGTTTTAGAAGAACACTATGAAATGTTTTGAAAAATGCAAAAAAATGAATAAAGTAAAGAAAGTCAGATAAAAATAATAGTTATTTTAGCTTCACCCAGAAATGACAAGTTAACAAATTCAACAAACTAAATGTTTGAAATTTGAAATTCATTTTCTATTCTAAACAAAAACAGAGATATCTCTAACAACATCCTTCTTCAGCATTAATTACCCTGTCAGCAACTGCCAATCTTATCAGTTAGAACAAAGAGTAAAACATAACAAATATACATGTGATGAAGAAATTGAAAAATATGCGTAGATAAGGCTGGGAACATAAAGCTTGAATGAATGCTATGGATTGTTGTTGCAAGGGAAAATTCGAAAAGCACGAAAAGGCTAACAGATCTCATTTGAAAATGGGGACAAAATGTACTTAATCTATCACAAGAGGATTGGAAGAGCTTGAAAGGAAATGCAAACATTGAATTATTTGTAGAAACAGCTGAAAATTTACTAATATTCATACAAGCAATTTACAATGGTCTACAATCATGGGCTAGTTCTCTACTTACATTATCTAACTAATACATAAATAAACATATGCAAAGGTAATGTAAAATATTAAATACTCTAAATCTACTAGCAAATAAAAGTACAATTGGAAATGATGCAGTTGCATTAATGAATACTGCTACATTGACAGCTATGAATAAGATGAAAAGAGAAACTGGCACGAAGAGGCTAGGATTTGCTTACTAACAATAGTAAAAGCTTCAATGCATTAGTGAATATTACAAATGATTTGGGAAAGCTTCCTTCTGAATGAAAGCAAATTTTATATTTGAGAACTTAAGTGATAAGCTTCTATTAATGGCTTGGAGTTTAAAAGCATAATTTGTGAAATGCTTAATGTTAGGATCGATAAAGATCTTGAAGATCAATGTAATCTTAAAAAACTTTATCTTAAAATTTGTAGTAAACATGTTAAGCTAAGCTTGATACTTTAAAGTTATTGGACTTTAATGATAGAACTTTGAATGTAAATCGTAATTAACGATTAAGGTATTAACTTTGAAGACAGGTAATGAGATTTAAGATTTAAAGTTTTGAAAGGACTTTGTGAATTCTGAAATCATTAGTATATAGGTATTTTAATGTAAATTGTTCTTTGTATATCTAGTTATATTCTAAACGTAATGCTTGCTTTGGAATTACTTACCTGTAATAGTTTGTGGCTTGACAGTTTGATTGGCATTTGGTTTTGCGACTTGTACCAATTCTCCTCCATGCATCAAAAATGTGCAAAAGTGGGGCAGAAACATATGTGCTGTGATGAATGTGAAAGAAGTTTGATATCTTAATAGTCCGATTAGTCACATTTTAAAAATGATTGAGTCAATTTCGATGTGCAAATAGTAATTTAGGTTATTTTGATAAATCATGCTGGGAGACAGCTGCACAATTTATGGTTGTGCCACCTCAAGATCTAATAAGTACAAGGGCATTGGCATTTTTAAGGCACCATCTGGTGAGGACTCGTTTAATTCGAGATGGAGAGAGCAGCTACTGCATATCGTACCAAACACTAGAGTGGTTGATGCTGATCTAAGTCCCAAGTTCAATCCAAGAGGATTTTTATCTGCCAAAGACATTTCAGGGATGACCAGCAGGGTTGCCACTTGTAGGGATTTCTACCTACAGTAGGGATTTTATGCCTTTTGTAGGGTGTAGGAATATACCTCGGGACAAATTGCAAAATGTAGGTAGTAATCGATTATGCTGTAGATATAATATAAAATCCAAAGAATCGTTGAAAAGTTGATGAGATGAGTTTACTATCATGTTTTACAAGAAACAGTGAAATGAAGCAAATGTGATCTTACAGGTTTTTTCTTCTTGACCTGACCTTGTCGCTGTAGTTTTGCTTTGTAGCATTCCGATTGAAACATATACGGAAACTATAACTTTGATCCCAGCATTAACAACTCTTTTTTGATTATTCTTCTCTAGTAGTTTTCCTGTCACGTTAAAGCTCTAATAATAATATTATGACAATAATAATATTATCTAATAATATTATGGCAACACATAGTGCATTCCAGCTGTTATGCAGTTTCGTATGGTTTGGTGTTGGTGAATGGTTAGATTTGATCTGGTTAGTGAAGGTGATTGAATGCCAGAATTAAAATGCCAAAAGAACAAGAGAAAAAACACTGTTTGCAAAAGTACCGAAGGGATTGGGAGAAAGAAAGCTGGGCACATAGGTGGCTTGCATTCTCAAGAAAGAGTTCCTCAAAGACATATTGTCGCTATTGTGATCGAGATTTGGTAGCCAGCAAATCTGAATTGATTACTCACTCGAAAACCTCTATACTTGGAGTCGTGCAAGACAAGTAAGTTCTAATTGTATAATTAGTGATGTCTTTGAAGTTAAAAACAAAGATAAGATGGTAGTGGAGCCTAATACTGTTGCATTGATAGCCAGAAGAAACATTTCGTTTAATTTTCTTGATTATTTACTGCCAACTCTGCATTTCATTGGTGATGAATCAAAAGCAATCAAGGAAATGAAATTTAACGGCACAAAAAGAACTTACCTTCTGACAGAATGCCTTTCTGTTGATGTTCATGAGAGACTAGTAAGCGGCATGAAAGCTGCATAAGGGTTCTCAATTTTATGTGACAAGGCCACAGAAATTACCATGAATAAGAATTTTTGCGTAATTCGTTTCTGACGAGAATGCTGGATAAAGCACCAAACCTATATTTTTTGAAGTGTTATTGTCATACCTTTCACCTGGTGGGAAGTCATGCATGTAAGGCAATTTCCAAGTCATCAGAGCAACTTCTTCATGATGTTTATAATTGTTTTAAAAACTCTCCCAACAGAAAAAAATCTTTTCAGGAGTTCCAGCATTTCTTAGAATATCTGACAAAAATTTCTTAGAATATCTGAAATTTCTTAGACTTAGAACACCCTGTCAGACAAGATGGTTGTCAGTCCCTGAATGTGTGACACAAGTTCTGGCACAGTGGAAGCCTCTTGAGATGTTCTTTACCGCAGAGGTTTTTGAGACAAAGTCCCCACAGGCAGATCGAATCTTGCAGTCAATAAAATCGCCATACATGCAGGCTACTCTGGAATTCATGCAATATGTGCTTGGAGATCTTTCTGGGTTGAATATATTATTCCAGTCCAATGATTTCAAATTGCACAGATTCCTTCCCGAAGTAGTGAGAGTTCTGAGGATGTTTGCGAATAATTTCATGAATCGAAATGCAATCAAAGATCTCAAATGGGTTCTCTTAGAAAAGGTATTCCTTGGAATTTTAGCTTTCCAGACCATAAAAATCCTCAAGCCACACGAGAATGAAAGCTTTCTATCGAGATGCCGGGACTGGTATATCGAAGCAGTAAAGCGAATTCCCAACAAAAGCAAAGATTGGCTAACAACTTGAAAAAAGACTGATTATTTGTACTTCAAGAAGTTCTTATCACGAAAATGAAGGACTATATCACTTTTAAATGTTTTTTATTCAGGGTTTCCGTGTCCCATATATAAGCTGCTTGTGGTCTTTTTCATTTCTTTTTGCAGTGATCTCTGTTTTGATCTGTTTGCTTTATGAAGTTGACACATATCTTTGACACATAAAAAGGAGCAAATTCTTATGGGTAACAGCAGGAGATCCTCCACAACATTTTTTGTAAATTCTTTTGCAACTTCCAGTTTTGCATCGGATCTCAACTCTGAAATTTCAACATGGACAGCCACATCTTTCATCGAAACCTCAATGATAGCATTAGTGTTGATTTTTCGTTGGTGCCTTTGTGTTTTAGTTCTAAAATAGTTTCTGCTGACAAAAACATGTTAACAACATGTTAACAAAACTTTCCAGCCTCTAGAAGAGATAAGTTCTGTTTTTCCCATTGCTTTGATTTGCGAATTGTCCTGTATATTTCTCCTACAAAATGACCACTTAGATATGTGATAATACCTATTTCTTTATCATAAAATTTTTTTTGAAAATCTGTAACTGATCCAGTTGCATAACTTGGCATTGTGCCATTCGGGTCAGCCAAAATAAGATTTGCTAGCTCGAAGCCAAGGAGCAAGCAACAATTTCTGGGAAGATTTTTAAAAATTTGTATCTCTTGAGATACAATCTTGTAAAATTTTTGCAAAAATGTTTCTTGATTACCATTCCAGTGTCGGATATTCTCTTTGATGAAGCTGTATGTATACAATACATCATCAATATGTTTTAAATTCATCTTTAATATTTTGGGGATAGCAATTATCCTCTGCCAATTTTCCAGTACAATTTTGGATCATTTTTTTCAACTGTAATGGATGCAATAACTCCTCTGCAGAAGGTTTACTTGCTTGGCTTGTTTATTTCTCAGCTGTTCCTGATTCAGGATGTTTTGTTTTCTTGTGGCGTGTGACCCCTTTTGCTGTTTTGTAAGTTTTGTCACAGGAATTGCAATACTTTAAAATATCACTTTCAACCTAAAATATAAATGGACTCCCATAAAATTTTATCCTTGTTGTAAAACTCACAGTATATACCTTCCCTCTGCATCCATGCACCGGAAAGTATAAAGGTAGTGTAGATGGCCTATTTTTCAGTCTGTTCCTTCTGAACCACCAGGCCTACTAAAATACCTGGTCCACTGTAGTACGTATAAATATTAGAAATTCATTATTCAAGTAGTCGCGTTTCGGAAATTAATCTTCAAAAATCTAAAACTAGACCAGAAGCACAGATACTCTAGGCTTCATACCAAGACTTATCACCAGCCTAGACGCTTCATTAGCATGCCAGATTGCGGTGTAATTTTTAGGCTTAGGGTCGTTTATCAAGCTATGATTGAATTGTTTTTAACTTTCATCATTTGTTAGAATAGTGTCCTTCCCTTCATGAACAGTTTTCGTAGTCCTTGCGTTTCAAAACCATCAAAATTGCATCCAAATCTTCCCCAAAAAAGTAATCTTCCTTGTCTATTTAGCGTTTGCGATGAATCTGATGCAAGGAAGAAAATGGGCACTAGTGATATTCAACTGAAGCTCGGCAAACATTTCGGGAGAGATCCGTCTCCCATCATCGGGCAATGAGCATTTGAGGTTTCTTGCCTATTTATTGCAAAGGTCCGATCGAAAGGTGTGAAATTAACCGGACCTGCGAGGAAGCTCGGAGTTTTTGGCGCTCAATTTCTAAAATTTGTGGCCCCAAAATTGCGTTCAGTGCAACTTTTGATGTTATTCAACCAGATTTGCATCCATCTTGCAAATGAAGGCTTGTCATGATAAGTGGTGACTATCATGTCGAATACAGTGTCAGAAACAGCCTTGATAAGTCCGAATATATTTACTCAGTACAGATGTTGTTGGGAAGTCAATCAGGCCATTGGGAAGTTCACATATGAGGGTATGGATGTTCAAACTTACAGATGGATCACAAAGCATCCTGATTTTCCTGCCCTGATGAACAAAACTGTCTTGCTGTTGGCTGGTCCATTTTTCAAGACCAGGCAGGGAAGAAATTAAAGAAAAAAAATCGACCAGAAAATTGTTAAAAAGAAAGTTGCAGTGAAATGAATGAATTTATCAGAAACTTTGGCTGATTTACACAAAACTTGCAACTTGATAATACTAATATAGACTACTCTAAGAATTTCAAACGCAAGTGAAATGGGTAAAAAAAAACTTTGAAGAAAATGTGCATTGAACAATATTGCTTTGATTTCATTTACATATTTTGAAAGAATAGGTTCAGATAAAAATAAATCAGTATAGATCAAATATGAGTTTTTTTGTATATTGCCAGCTGGATATTTTCCTAGAATCAATGCTTGAATACTCCAGGCTTGCAGTTACCACAGATTTGCTGAAATTTCACCATTGTGTCATACTTGGTCATTTCAATTTTCGGGTTTTCATGCCTGCAGTTGAAACGAACATCGACATAGGGTGATTATCATCGAACAGAATACAATTAACTTTTGAGTTGAGTTTTAAGTTTTTTTCAATACAACTTCACTCTTTACAGACAGAATCTCTGGTGAAATTCTACTTGCTCTTTTTGAGTTGTTTGCAGATGTGGCAGAAACTGAGATCAATAGAGCAAAGTCTGCAACAAGAAGAAAAACTGTCTCTTTTAAACCTGACAAACTTTATTTTTCTGATAATGAGTTGCGTGATTCTGAGTTTGAACCTGAAAAAAATGATTTTGTTTCTGTTCATTTTTCATCATTGACACTCTCTGAGGATGAACCATTTTAAGTTCCTTTTTCTTAAACAACCAGCAGCAATCAAATTTAATTACGGTATGTAATTTTGCAAAGGCTTTGCACATAAATGTCATGTTACCTGCCTGAATGTAAAAAAGGCAGTAATCACTTTAGACTTTGTTAAAAACATAAAAAATTACCCTTTTCTTGGCCAAACTGTGATATAGAACAAAGCAAATACTGTAAGGAAGAGCCGTCAGGTTCGGTGCTCTGGCTCGTAATAGCACACTTGTAGCCATTACAATGTTAGGTATTGCGTTTTCTTGGTACTGTGATATTCTTTAGCACAAGGTGGATCATTGGGGCACGTGTTCTTATTTTCTCATTAACTGTTGCATGGTCGATTCCAAGCAAGTAATCTGGTAATGTTTTGGATAAAATGGTAGGGTTTTTCAAAGATACAATTTTGGATTCTAGATTTGATCTCATCCAGGATTTTGCTCTCAAGACAATTATTTAAGTGTGATCTGCAGTCTTCATTTTCAGCAATTTGTTGAATTGCAGCATTAAGTCGTCCATTGCACAGATACATTATTGTCTTAGCAATGCCTCTGTTCTTTACCTTGATGTTCTTCAAACCACTTAATTAGTTAATTAGAGCCTAGATGAAATTAAAAATTTGAGTAGAGTAACAATAGAGTATATACCTAAATGAAGTCTTATTTATATTATAATTTATGGAGGTACCTTAATATCTGTACTAGTTGGCATACTGGAAAAGTGGGAGCCAGGACCCATAGGTGGGACCCAGGACCCGGGACCCCAAGGTGGGACCTTAAGGTGGGACCCTAAGGTGGGACCCTAAGGTGGGACCTTAAGGTGGGACCCTAAGGTGGGACCCTAAGGTGGGACCCTCAGATGAGTTGAGTTAGTTAAGGGACTGGGTCCTAGTTTGGTGGTGTGTTTTTCAAGGTTACGGGTTACGCCAACATTCTGGAAATTTACGTCAGAAAACAATAGCAATTGTTATTTTTGGACACTCTCACGCCAGTTTCTATTGTTATTTTACAATTGTCAGGCCGATACGCAGAAAAAAACCCTCTCTCGTCGAAGATCTTTGGGCCTAAGTACATGGAATGCAGCCCCTTTATGTGAATTCTTGCCCACAATAGAACTTTTCTAAAACACAATAAAAATCATCTGTAAATAATAATAATATATATGAAACATACAATTAAAGGCGTATTTTGTTTTGTAACCTCCTGTTTCTAGAAGACCTTCCAAATTCTGAAAACTGTAGACTTAGCAGGAAAAAGTTTCCTGTGCCAAAAAACGCAACTGCCAAAAAACGTTAGACTGTTTAGAAAAAACTTTAGCTAAACTATTCATTTTAATACAAGAGCAAGATAAATTTTGATGCCTGTTAAACATTTCAGCTTAGGGGACAGACGGTTCTGGAGGCCTACCAAACCTGCCTTTTTCAGAAAGCGGTACCAAAAAATTATTTTTCGACGTCTAATGAAAAAAGAAGGCGTCTGCTTAAAACAGAATGTAACCAAAAAATAGGCCCTAAAAATGCTCATAATAATAATATTTATATTGAATTCACTTACCTTATTTGCCTCACTTCTATGGTTTGCGACTTGATTTCCTTTGGAGACGAGAACAGATAAAAAATTGACAGGTTATTAATGCATTCTTCTATCATGCTGTCCACTTCTGATGGGTGTATAGGGTTATCAATTACTGCTTCAGTGATTATGTTCGCATTTTCTTGTATCTCTGCAGGACAACACTTCATAATTTTTGTTATATTTTCAAATGCATTTTTGTATAACCTTAAACATTAAAAAGCAATTAATCGTCTATTTAACATGAATAAAGTTTCTCAATGATAAATTACACTGTATAGTAAAAAATCACACCAGGTTTTAAATATATAATATCCCCATTACACACAAACTTATCTCCTCCACTTTCAGATTTCATAGCATAAATCTTCCTCAACTCTTCTTTAAACCTGTTTGCTGTCTCAAGATTCATGATATTTAGCAAAACAGATATTCTTATTACCTTTTTTATTATAGATATCGCTGGTGAGTCCACTGATTTTGTTTCCGTTATCGCAAAAGAACACCTATTTTCCATTAACTTCTTTTTTCTTCAACCCTTTTCTCCATTTTGTTAACTTCGATAACATCAATGTCATTGAGATCAGATTCTAAAAACATGAAACAAATACCCGATAAATATTCATACATTCTATTTTATTCTATTCAATAAATTGTAAATATCTAATACAGTAAAAACATAATATCAACCTTCTGAAATATAACTTTTAGAGATTTTTGGCTTATTTGATTTCGTTGATTTCTTTTCTTTTTCCGGCTTCCCCACTGTTTTCTTAGATGTGAACTTGAAATCCTAGTTGTTTTATAATGTTGTTCTTACAATTTTGGCTGATTGTAAATTTCCTACAGCTGTCTTTTCGCTTCATCTGAGCTCCATCCTATTATCTCCCATAATTGTTTCTGTAATTCCTGTCCAATATTTTATAACATATAAACATAAATATATACCTTTAAACTCAATTTTCATCAATGATTGATATGAGCATTATAATACAATGTTATGTCATATAATATGAACAATCACAATATAAATGTTTGATCTCTTCGTTCCTTTTTTGACAGCTGTCACAAAACTGTCTTAATTCTTATATAAAGGTTTGATTCGCTATTTAAGTTTCATTTCTAGATCACCTTATTCTTACTTCGCTTCATAGAAAAACTAACAGTCAACATGTCTTCTGGGGCAAGTTAATTGTAGATAATACAGCTGCAAGTAAATTCATCGCTGAACAAAGCCTTTATATGTTCAATTATGGTGTTTTGAGTGTGCACTATATCTCATTAGAAGATGGACACAAATGTTGTCGACAGGTATGTAAAAATAATAACCTTCTATTTTGATAATATACCTTAGCTAAAGACAAACTTAATACAAATTGTAAGAATTCTCCCCTTCTTAATTTTTTTGATTTTTCTTTGTATGGTAACACCACATTATCAACGTACATTTGAAACTGAAGTAAACCCGTGTATTGATTGGCAAGATCTCACCCCAAGTAAAAAAGGAATATTCAAATTTTGTCAGAAAAATTTCATGGATTACCATATTATCCTACTTATAATGGTGCACATCAGTGTGGACAAGAAGTTGAAACACAGTTCAATATGCAGACAGCGCAACATAAAAGTGATTTATTTAAAAGGAGGAGATGTGAAAAGACCTATATACGATGTTATACATAGCAAAACTGTTTCCATGTTAAACTCGGTATTTCTTTTTCTAGAGAACCAGGAAATGCAGGATTATTGTGTAAATCTGTCAAATGCTCAAATAATGTATTATCCATTTTCAAGACTTCTATTACAAATTAATAATACTACTCTTTTATAACTTAGCAATCAAATATAAAACATACATATTATTTTTTCTTATTAAAATCTGTCAAACTTTTTTGAAAGGATAATAGAGATTTTAACAGTTTCTTTTTCATCTTATCATTTTTGTATCTTTTAGATTCTGCTTTTTCTAAAAGTTTAAACGTTTTTTACCAAGAATTTTGTGAATTTTCATATCATTTTCTTTTTCCACTTCGTCTTTGGTTGGTTCACCTTCATTATCACTTCCGTCAGATGACAGTTAAGAATCACTTTCACTACTACTATAGACTTGCTCCAAGTCTATTTCTTAATCTCCTTCTCCAAAGGTCCACCATTCCGTGGAAACAAAGGAGAGTGCCAGAGAAATAGACTTGTACCTTTCCAGCAGTCATGAATAATTAATGAGATTCCCGCTCCAGTGGCTTGCTGATAAGAAGATTGGGGGTACTGATTTTAGATTAGTAAACAAAAGGCGAAACTTTTCTTTGAAATTGAGAATAATACACTAAATGCATCTTTTCAATATGAATTGAGAGAATTAAGAACAAAAACCCCTTTGAATTTCATTCAGAGCCGTTGGCATTGGCAGCCAAATGCATCTTTTGTCAAGAAATGCCTTCCAGGAGGCAACCCCCTTGGAGATTTTATAATCTGGAAAGAGCTTTGTCATTTCTTCGTGCTGTATGGCTGATTCTCTCACTTCAGAGAGAAGCGCCACCGGACAGGATCTTGTCCGGTGACGTCAAAACACAAAAGGTTTATCTCATTAATTATTCATGACTGCGGGAAAGGTACAAGTCTATTTCTCTGGCACTCTCCTTTGTTTCAACGGAATGGTGGACCTTTGGAGAAGGATATTAAGAAATAGACTTGGAGCAAGTCTACTACTACTACTGCTACTGCCATTATTGCTATTTGTCACCATCGTTTTTAAACTTTGTTCTTTTTATCTCTGTTACCTAAAGTTTTTCGACCTTATAATGTATATGCTTGAATAAGATATATTTTGATGACTTGCTTGGGGTATCTTAGGCATGCAAAGTCCTATTTATTTCCTGTTATGCTACATGTTTACTGCTAAATGACCAAAAGCATCTTCGAAATTAAAAAGTTAAGATATAAATCTGTATGTTGTATGGTAGCCACTCATCTAATGAATCATTACTCGACATGAAATCAGAAATTTCTCAGTTACTTTCATCTTCTTGCATACTAAGAGAAGATTCCGGTTCGGTTTGTTTCTCTGAAGAAGCTGCATCTTCTTTCTCATTGTCTCCTTCGTAGATGCTTGACATAGTTGTCGGGTCGGTCATCTGTTTCTTCCTTCCTTTTCGTCTTCTTTTCCTTCCACGTTTTTCTTCACTTCCACTTGTTTCTTCATCTGCATCGTTTTCGTGTACGGTTTGGGTTTTCAGGTGGTGCCGTTTTCTTGTCATTGTCGGAGGAAGCTGTGGCCCTGAAAACCACTTTGGTATTAAGCTGTTTCCTTCATCTTTCTATCCATTTTCTTGATACGAAATGAGGTCAATATCTTCCAAACAACATCTTTTCCAAATGAAAACTTGCGTATGGCACCTTTTGATCACTTGTTCCATGGAATCTTGATCTTGTGGGAAAGAGAGTGAAGTCTTATCTTTTAATTCCTGGTACAACCGGATTCTTGTTTCAACATAATTCTCGTTTTCTTTCCCACCGTAAATAGTTGTTCGCACAAAATCTTTTATATTATCTAATGTTTCCTTTTGTAAACTTTGGCAGACTCCAATTGGTTCAATCAATTCACATTTTGAGCAATCATTTATCAGCTTCTTAAGAATTCTGACTTGTAAAAATAAGACGTAGAATTGCAATCAGAAATTGGGTGGATAGCGGGAAAAGAAGAACAGAATCGTTGCCGAGACTTTTGCCAATACTTCCAACCTCAACGAATTTTTCCTTGCCCATACAAGGAGTATCAGCACAACCGTGTCTTTAGAGACAATGACCACATCTGTGTTCTGCATTACGGTGTGAATAACGAAGGAGCCTCCTCATGACTACATGCATGCACAAAAGTGACTTGATTCTTCTCAACTTTGTACTTTTTTTTCTTCTGTCACTATGAAAGGGTAAATGAGACATTTTCTTCCATCTTCACTGTGCACAAATTTCGATATTAGCTTGACAAGACTATTCTTGTTTACGCCATTGTGAAGAAATTCACTCCATTGGACACCTTGTGGCATATGTTGGTCAAAGCCTTGAAGCGTAACTTTTATGCTTGATAATCCATTATCTTTTCTTGTACCATCTTTTATGCTTTTTTCACGGTATGTGTCATTAATAATACCAACTTGACATGATGATGAATCAGCTGGTGGCTCAAGATAGTGAAGAAGGCCTTGTATCCATTCTTTATATGTTTTATTTGGTTTCAATGTCCTGACTGCGGCTAAGTCATCAAGCAACCATGCTGCATTTCTTGGGCATGTACTTGATAAACCTTCAGATTTGGAAATCAAAAAATTACACAAAGATGCTTATCTGATTGTCTCAAATATCCTTCGGGTGTAGCTATTGAGAGAGGCACAGATGTTATCTGATATGAGAATGCTTCTTCCAGGGTGACAGCTTTTGCAACAATGAGACCAAACGCTTGCCTATCTTCCTTCAAAATAGAAACAGCCTTGATAGGTTTCTTTTTCTTTACAATACCTGTGTTGAATTTCATTCTTTTTATTGAGTGGAAAAAACTTTTGGTACCCTTGACAAGCCTTTCCTCTACAAAAGTTAAGAAGCAATCATTTTTCCACTTTTTGTTGATTCTTTGTGAATTGAAGAAGTTTTGATGTATAATTGCTTTTCTAAACCCACTCGGAGCATTCCATGTATTTGTATTGTGTTAACCCAAGTGTGAACAGACTCAATCTTTGTGCTAAGGCCAGATCGAAAAGGTCCCGCCGTCCCTTTAGTTTCCTTGTTGAACACTTCAATGATCAAATCTCCATAGCTCAAGTATTTTGCTGTTTACTTGGTATGTTAAGTAACTCTCTGATCTGCCATGTTTGTCAAGTGGCGCACACTCTAACTAGCGATAACTCGATATCAGTAAGTCCTATAGAAGTGCTGTTTGATAGTTTTTTGCTTCTTCTTGGCTGCTTAACAAAATGGCATTATGTATTTTTCCATACCTGGGGGTAAAATTTTCGCTGACTGGAAATGCTGAGAACATCAATCCCGTGATTTCTACAAAAATGTACCCAAGTCTAAAAATATTCCCAAGACCTTTGATTACCTGAATGGGAAATAAAATCATTGGTTAGGCACTTTGCCAGATTGTTATAAGGAATTCCCTGTTTATAGAGGAGGATAATTATACGAATGTGGATTATTTAAATATGCCACCATTTTAGTTAATGAAGTATCATTCTCAATCTTATTTCCATTTATAAATAATGATTTATCATCTTTAGAAAAACGAACATGATTACTGACTCTTAAATGTTTAAGAAATTCTTAAGTATTCCAACTGGCTTTATGAAAGAATTCAGACTTTCTTTACTCAACCCTCCTTCATCGTTAATGAAATTTTTTAATTGTGTTTCCTTTCTAGTTTCTTCTTGGTATTCTAGATTTCTAATTTCTCCTAAGAGTTTTGCAATTCTTTTATTTTTGAGTTCTACAGAAATATTTCTATTTTTACTAATTGCATTTATTTTATTTCTCCACTCTTTAATCTCATTCCTATGTTGAAATTGGTTGAAATTTCTTCATGCACATCAGAATTACCTCTCTTTTGTTTGCTTCTACAAAATCTTTTGTACTAAGCTTTCGCAATGTTCTATGTCGTTCATTATTTTTGATTTAACATTTATATCATCAGTTGAATCTCTTTCATTTTCTAATTGTTTTATCTTTTCTTGATAGATATTTCATACTTCTTTTGCTTTCATTTCTTTATATTTTTCCCAATCTTTGTAAGGAATAAGTACCCGTCTATTGAACAAATCATTTTTGTAATGTGCTGCCTCACTTTGCTTATTGTCTTTGCCTTTTTCTGTCAAATTTATCATTATTGGACAAAGGTTCCTTGCTGTTACATTTTTCATTTTCTCAAGGCAACTTATGACATTATCCTTCCACACACAAATCTTCCAGCAGGGAACCTGAAGGTTCTGTAATTCAACAAGCAGAGTGACTATGGGCTGTAATGCATCAACAACAGCACAGAGATAAAAAATAAAGTCCTGACCAGCAATTTGAAATTGTTTTACTTCTGAATATCCAAATCTGCGAAAAGATTTGATGTATGTTGGTAGTGACTTCATGAGTTTTTCAAACTCATGAAATTGCGATGTTGAAAACCTGGTGGAACAGTTATGGCTTGTAACAAGCATTGTTGATTTGTCTGCTTCAGCTTGTATCCTGGCTTGACTATACATCTTACCATGCTGAAAGATTTGATGCACAATTTAGGACCGGTTCACAAGACAACTAATAAATGATTTGGATTCCCCAATCTTTCCCTGAAACACATCTTTAATCGCAAGATCAATAAGGTGTGGAGGATCCCAGACAACTTGAAAAAATAGCCCGTCATGTAACAAGTTACGATGCACCTGTTCTGCAAAATCTTTTGCTCAGTATTGTCTATTACAGCAGGTCCCTTGCCATGCAATAGCCAGTTGCTCAGTGCTTTAACTATAAGCATCTTTTACATCTTTGAATATTAAATTTCCCAATTCTTTGGCTTTAGATCCAGTAACTTTCAATTTTTTGACACTTTCATCACCTAACAAATCTTCATCATTGCTATCACTTTAATCAACATCAATATCTAAACCATCCAATTCGTTTGCTTCAGCATTATTGGGGTAAACAGGTGATGCACTAACTGGCACTGCTTGACGCTTCCCATTAACCATAACACCCAACATTACAGCCTGATTTGTTACTCGGTTTACAGTTGATTTGTCTCCAGTAACAAAAAAGTGAGGTGGAAGGCCTGTTGAAACCAAAGGTGTAAGCAAATACTGTTTTGTTATCAAGTATATCTCTGCAGCTTCCATAATTTAATTAAACTGTTTTCTGCTATGTCCCACATCTCCCATGTCTGAATCTGTTGCAACATGACAGGCTATAGAACGTTCAAAATGTTGTGCTGCAGTTTTCATTTCAATAACATTAAAAGCAACACAAACAATATTTTCTGTAACAGTAATGCATCTTTGCTTTCGTTTATCCATCAGTTCTTTAAACGGTAAGCAATGAAGAATCAATGTAAGAGGGTTGATCAAGCCAGAATTTAAAAATCCTTAACAAAACAACTTTTACTTCAAAATGATTGAGGTTTGATCCATAATAGTTGTCAAAATACAAAATAATATAAGATTCTTTTTAAATTGAATTTTAAATTGTATTTATCTTTCTTTTTAGGATGACCTGTATTGCAGAATAGCAATGCTTTTCTTACCTCCCAACCCCTGTTTTTGCAGTACTAAGAGCAGTTTTTACACTCTGCATTAAGTATGGATCTTTTGTCAGGTATCTGAAGCATGATATCTGCTCTTCATAGTTGCCTGAAAACAATCCTATTGCTGGAAATGAACCAAGCAATTGTGAAACATTACAAATGTTGTTCCATTCACTTATTATTGGCAGTGCTTCTTCAAAAATTTTTTGACCAACTGCCAACAATGGTGCAAGCTCTGTCTTTTTCCCTTTGGTATTTACAGTAACCTGTTCAACTGCAGATGTCAGTGCATCTAAGCGTTCATTTATTGCTTAGATTTCATTTTCTACAACTCTCTTTTCAATGTCTTGTTGTTCAGGCCTGTCTTAGTTACATCTTGCTGAATTGGAAATGGCTTTGAAGTTGTGGCAGCTGAAACCTCAGCTCTTGCAATGTTGCTTGAAAGTTGTGAAATTTTAGCTAGCAGATTTTGAGCCTCTTTATTTTGAGAAATAACTATGAAATCATACTGGCCATTTTCATTGAATAATTCTTTGTGATTCCACGAAACATGTCATTTTCTTTGGTTCTTATCAGAACGGCATATGAAGTACTTTTCTTTTCCAGGCAACACTGGTTTACCATTTTCCACAGCAGTCCCACAAATAGTAATTGAATGCAGTGCTTAAACAAATGCTACAATAACAAATGACCACAATACCCACCTTTGGAATGTGTGATTTTATTGAATAGATTAAGTTAGTATATATAAAAAGTTCAATACGTAAAACAGCTGCAGAGAAAGAAGTTACCTTGCACATAAAGGCAGCATATTTGCTGATTTGGGGTCTTTGATATGACATGACCTGATTTGGTGCTGCACTGCACATCAGATGGTTCTTTGCCAAAGTAGCTGAGAAACGTCTGGTGCTTGACTTTAGTTTTCCTTGGCTCTGGTGCACCTTAAAATTAATATTAAAACTAAAAGAATGAGGCAAATTTGAATTAGAAAGAACATGCTTCTCCTCATTTTGTGAAGCAACCATTCAAATCAAATTCAGATTTTCAGAACAATTATTTTTTTAACTTTTATATACAGCCTATAATTATAAATCTACTACTACAAACTATCATCTTTAATTGAGTCAGAAAGCTTTCCCTTCTTTAAAAGTGATTTCATCACTGTTTCATCTTTACATTTATCTAAAAAATTGAAAAAAATAGATTAGTTACTAGTGAACCAATTACGGTACCACGATGTTGCTATTGTACACGAAACAAATTTAGTTTCATTTTTAAAACAAACTTAATCAGCACACAACACACATGGCCTAAATAAAGAATTCTCACCTTCACCTTCTTCGTCTTCATTTAGTTTTTTCCCATCATTTTCAATTAGCTAACATGCTGGACATGCAACAAAAGATCCATATCCTTCCTCTCCAAAACTTTTACCGCATAATGGGTGACAAGGCTTGAAACTAGTTTTCCAAAAGTGTGATTGGCAACTCCCCTCAGAAAAACAGCAACGAGAAGGAGAAGCAATCTTTGCCTGGCCAAGGTGCATTCCGTGTTACCACCACATCGGATATATGATTTGTAACCGTCTTTTGCCACGTAAATTTAAGCGCAGACCATAGCAGATTCCCACGAGACAGCAATTACAACCTGGTTTCCATGTGTGATATGGTTCACTTTAATAAAAAATTATCATATTTAACAAAAATTCAATATCGTGTTAATAACAAAATCGTCGAGAAAGTCAAAGAATAAATGCGAATAAATTTAGCTACAAAACGGGAATAAATAGCTGTATAAATAAATGCGTTAAATAAATAATAGACAAAGCAAAGTATAACTTACAATCTATATGTCCTTGCAGCAAAATGATACGATCTCTTGAGTGCTGGTTGTTTTGACACTGTAATGTTTGGGCACCTTTTCACTAATATTTGGGCACCTTTTCACTAATAAAGTGCTAATTACTACCAGAAAGTAAAACAGTTTTACCTCTGACGTCACGATTCAAGATGTGCCTATAAAACATAAAGTACTTATTTTATTTTCGAAAAACCAGACCTCCGTCCCAGTTTATTCAATGTTCACATGCGTATTTGTTATGAGCATGCTTTGAAGTGTAGAAACATTAATTTTGGCTGTGGTGGGGGATGCCAGGTCGGGGTGGTAGCTCACAGAGTAAATGTATATTGGTTTTAGCTTATTGGATATTAGCAAGACATTAATGTATGATTTCCACTATAACTTTGCAAAGCCAAACCTTCCAAATGTTGAGCTATGCTACATGGACTCTGATAGTTTCATCCACGACATACCAATGTCTAAAGATCAAGTCGACAGAGTATTGAAAGATCACGAACATGGATTCGATTTCAGCAATTACGGTAAAGAACATCCAAATTACTCTGCAAGAAACAAGAAAGTTATCGAGAAAATGAAAGACGAGCTTGGTGGTGTGAGAATCAAAGAATTTGTTGGATTGAGTTCAAAGATGTATAGCTGTCAAATCAATAATGGAAATACGATCAAAAGAGCAAAAGGAGTAAAAAAGTATGTTGTGAATAAGCAAATGAGGCATGAAGATTATTTGAAATGTTTGATGGAAATGAGAGCGGATGCACAAACTCAATGCAACATCGAATCACTCTCTCACACCATATACACTATGGAAAGAAGACAAACATCAGACAAACATCCCTTTGATGATAAAGATACATTCTTCATGATGGATTTACCAAGCTGCCATATGGACATTATTCACTAGAAAGATGCTGTGAAGAAAAAAACATTGATTGAACATTTAACTGTTTTAACGAACTGTTTCGACGAACTGTTTTAACATTTTTCTAAACTGTTCAACGAACTATTTTAACATTATTCTGAACTGTTTTAACGAATTGTTGTAACATTATTCTAAACTGCTGTAACAATATTCTAAACTGTTTAACGAACTGTTGTAACATTATTCTTAACTGTTTTAACAAACTGTTTTAACATTATTTTAAATTATATCTTCGTTTAACATAGTTGTAAAGAAATAAATCGTTATCCAACTTGTTCTGAATGTTGAAATATTTATTAATCAATGAGTTCATTGAAAAGTTTTTTGTTCTATTAATTAGAAAGAATATACAATGTTGTCCACATGTAGCATTCTCATAGGATTGAACTTTAACCTTGTTATAAGCGAGCTTCAACGGACTAATAAAGTCAAGAAATTCTGTCAACATAGGAGTTTCACCAAACGAATCATAGAAATCCAATCAACCATGATCGGCCATATATAATAAGTTCCTTTACCAGTAAAATTATCTTCATTAGAAATAAATGAACAAGGTAGAGAATGAATGTCTATGTTTTTTATTTCATCTTTCCCAAATACGCCATGGAAATGA
>JACTAT010000357.1:0-27030 GCA_014526335.1 Chrysaora quinquecirrha | reverse complement strand
TGAAATTTTTCTGACAAAATTTGAATATTCCTTTTTACTTGGGGTGAGATCTTGCCAATCAATACACGGGTTTACTTCAGTTTCAAATGTACGTTGATAATGTGGTGTTACCATACAAAGAAAAATCAAAAAAATTAAGAAGGGGAGAATTCTTACAATTTGTATTAAGTTTGTCTTTAGCTAAGGTATATTATCAAAATAGAAGGTTATTATTTTTACATACCTGTCGACAACATTTGTGTCCATCTTCTAATGAGATATAGTGCACACTCAAAACACCATAATTGAACATATAAAGGCTTTGTTCAGCGATGAATTTACTTGCAGCTGTATTATCTATAATTAACTTGCCCCAGAAGACATGTTGACTGTTAGTTTTTCTATGAAGCGAAGTAAGAATAAGGTGATCTAGAAATGAAACTTAAAAGGCGAATCAAACCTTTATATAAGAATTAAGACAGTTTTGTGACAGCTGTCAAAAAAGGAACGAAGAGATCAAACATTTATATTGCGATTGTTCATATTATATGACATATCATTGTATTATAATGCTCATATCAATCATTGATGAAAATTGAGTTTAAAGGTATATATTTATGTTTATATGTTATAAAATATTGGACAGGAATTACAGAAACAATTATGGGAGATAATAGGATGGAGCTCAGATGAAGCGAAAAGACAGCTGGTAGGAGCAATTTACAATCAGCCAAAATTGAGAACAACATTAAAAAGAACTACAATTTCAAATTCACATCTAAGAAAACAGTGGGGAAGCTGGAAAAAGAAAAGAAATCAACGAAATTAAAGAAGCCAAAAAATCTCTAAAAAGTTCTATTTCAGAATGTTTTTGTGTATTAGATATTTACAATTTATTGAGTTGAATAGAATACAATTTATATTTATTGGGTATTTGTTTCATGTTTTTAGAATCTGATCTCAATGAATAGTTTAGCTCAAGTTTATTCTTAACAGCCTAACGTTTTCAGCAGTTTCGTTTTTTCTGCAGGAAACTTTTTCCTGCCAAGTCTATCTTTTCAGAACTTGGAAGGTCTTCTAGAAACAGGAGGTTATGAAACAAAATATGCCCTTAGTTATATGTTTCATATATCTTATTATTATAAAGAGATGTGTTTTAGAAAAGTTTCATTGTGCGCCAGAATTCACATGAAGGGAATTGGGCGCCATAGAAAAGTTTTACATCCATTGGGAAGACAATATTGAATTTATAAGGAATCAAACAAAACTTGCGAATGCGCATACGTGTATTGTTGCCAGGAATTCACAAGCAAATCCCATTTAGATATAATTGGAATTGCTTTCCCAAAATCCTAAATTCTCCGTCGTTTTCCACAATTCTGACTCTCACGATCCTCTCCCAAGGCTGCATTCCATGTACTTAGGCCCAAAGATCTTCGACGAGAGAGGGTTTTTTTCTGCGTATCGGCCTGACAATTGTAAAATAACAATAGAAACTGGCGTGAGAGTGTCCAAAAATAACAATTGCTATTGTTTTCTGACGTAAATTTCCAGAATGTTGGCGTAACCCGTAACCTTGAAAAACACACCACCAAACTCGGACCCAGTCCCTTAACTAACTCAACTCATCTGAGGGTCCCACCTTAGGGTCCCACCTTAGGGTCCCACCTTAGGATCCCACCTTAAGGTCCCACCTTGGGGTCCCGGGTCCTGGGTCCCACCTATGGGTCCTGGCTCCCACTTTTCCAGTATGCCAACTAGTACAGATATTCAGGTACCTCCATAAATTATAATATAAATAAGACTTCATTTAGGTATATACTCTATTGTTACTCTACTCAAATTTTGAATTTCATCCAGGCTCTAATTAACTAATTAAGTGGTTTGAAGAACATCAAGGTAAAGAACAGAGGCATTGCTAAGACAATAATGTATCTGTGCAATGGACGACTTAATGCTGCAATTCAACAAATTGCTGAAAATGAAGACTGCAGATCACACTTAAATAATTGTCTTGAGAGCAAAATCCTGGATGAGATCAAATCTACAATCCAAAATTGTATCTTTGAAAAACCCTACCATTTTATCCAAAACATTACCAGATTACTTGCTTGGAATCGACCATGCAACAGTTAATGAGAAAATAAGAACACGTGCCCCAATGATCCACCTTGTGCTAAAGAATATCACAGTACCAAGAAAACGCAATACCTAACGTTGTAATGGCTACAAGTGTGCTATTACGAGCCAGAGCACCGAACCTGTTATTTCTATAACATCTTCATCAATAGTCAGGTCGCTAGGGGGCAGAAATGCAAAACTGGCGGGCAAGGCAAAAAACTGTTTAAAACAAGTGCCGAAGCTTGTTGTTGACAAATCAACTTGTTGGACATGGCTGAATTACTTGTGGCATAGTCACAAGAATTAGATAGTCTGGAAACTTACAATGCGCTATTGTTTTCATGCATTGTTTGCCGAGCTTCAGTTGAATATCACTAGTGCCCATTTTCTTCCTTGCATCAGATTCATCGCAAACGCTAAATAGACAAGGAAGATTACTTTTTTGGGGAAGATTTGGATGCAATTTTGATGGTTTTGAAACGCAAGGACTACGAAAACTGTTCATGAAGGGAAGGACATTATTCTAACAAATGATGAAAGTTAAAAACAATTCAATCATAGCTTGATAAACGACCCTAAGCCTAAAAATTACACCGCAATCTGGCATGCTAATGAAGCGCCTAGGCTGGTGATTAGTCTTGGTATAAAGCCTAGAGTATCTGTGCTTCTGGTCTAGTTTTAGATTTTTGAAGATTAATTTCCGAAACGCGACTACTTGAATAATGAATTTCTAATATTTATACGTACTACAGTGGACAGGGTATTTTAGTAGGCCTGGTGGTTCAGAAGGAACAGACTGAAAAATAGGCCATCTACACTACCTTTATACTTTCCGGTGCATGGATGCAGAGGGAAGGTATATACTGTGAGTTTTACAACAAGGATAAAATTTTATGGGAGTCCATTTATAGTTTAGGTTGAAAGTGATATTTTAAAGTATTGCAATTCCTGTGACAAAACTTACAAAACAGCAAAAGGGGTCACACGCCACAAGAAAACAAAACATCCTGAATCAGGAACAGCTGAGAAATAAACAAGCCAAGCAAGTAAACCTTCTGCAGAGGAGTTATTGCATCCATTACAGTTGAAAAAAATGATCCAAAATTGTACTGGAAAATTGGCAGAGGATAATTGCTATCCCCAAAATATTAAAGATGAATTTAAAACATATTGATGATTTATTGTATACATACAGCTTCATCAAAGAGAATATCCGACACTGGAATGGTAATCAAGAAACATTTTTGCAAAAATTTTACAAGATTGTATCTCAAGAGATACAAATTTTTAAAAATCTTCCCAGAAATTGTTGCTTGCTCCTTGGCTTCGAGCTAGCAAATCTTATTTTGGCTGACCCAAATGGCACAATGCCAAGTTATGCAACTGGATCAGTTACAGATTTTCAAAAAAAATTTTATGATAAAGAAATAGGTATCATCACATATCTAAGTGGTCATTTTGTAGGAGAAATATACAGGACAATTCGCAAATCAAAGCAATGGGAAAAACAGAACTTATCTCTTCTAGAGGCTGGAAAGTTTTGTTAACATGTTGTTAACATGTTTTTGTCAGCAGAAACTATTTTAGAACTAAAACACAAAGGCACCAACGAAAAATCAACACTAATGCTATCATTGAGGTTTCGATGAAAGATGTGGCTGTCCATGTTGAAATTTCAGAGTTGAGATCCGATGCAAAACTGGAAGTTGCAAAAGAATTTACAAAAAATCTTGTGGAGGATCTCCTGCTGTTACCCATAAGAATTTGCTCCTTTTTATGTGTCAAAGATATGTGTCAACCTCATAAAGCAAACAGATCAAAACAGAGATCACTGCAAAAAGAAATGAAAAAGACCACAAGCAGTTTATATATGGGACACGGAAACCCTGAATAAAAAACATTTAAAAGTGATATAGTCCTTCATTTTCGTGATAAGAACTTCTTGAAGTACAAATAATCAGTCTTTTTTCAAGTTGTTAGCCAATCTTTGCTTTTGTTGGGAATTTGCTTTACTGCTTCGATATACCAGTCCCGGCATCTCGATAGAAAGCTTTCATTCTCGTGTGGCTTGAGGATTTTTATGGTCTGGAAAGCTAAAATTCCAAGGAATACCTTTTCTAAGAGAACCCATTTGAGATCTTTGATTGCATTTCGATTCATGAAATTATTCGCAAACATCCTCAGAACTCTCGCTACTTCGGGAAGGAATCTGTGCAGTTTGAAATCATTGGACTGGAATAATATATTCAACCCAGAAAGATCTCCAAGCACATATTGCATGAATTCCAGAGTAGCCTGCATGTATGGCGATTTTATTGACTGCAAGATTCGATCTGCCTGTGGGGACTTTGTCTCAAAAACCTCTGCGGTAAAGAACATCTCAAGAGGCTTCCACTGTGCCAGAACTTGTGTCACACATTCAGGGACTGACAACCATCTTGTCTGACAGGGTGTTCTAAGTCTAAGAAATTTCAGATATTCTAAGAAATTTTTGTCAGATATTCTAAGAAATGCTGGAACTCCTGAAAAGATTTTTTTCTGTTGGGAGAGTTTTTAAAACAATTATAAACATCATGAAGAAGTTGCTCTGATGACTTGGAAATTGCCTTACATGCATGACTTGCCACCAGGTGAAAGGTATGACATTAACACTTCAAAAAATATAGGTTTGGTGCTTTATCCTGCATTCTCGTCAGAAACGAATTACGCAAAAATTCTTATTCATGGTAATTTCTGTGGCCTTGTCACATAAAATTGAGAACCCTTATGCAGCTTTCATGCCGCTTACTAGTCTCTCATGAACATCAACAGAAAGGCATTCTGTCAGAAGGTAAGTTCTTTTTGTGCCGTTACATTTCATTTCCTTGATTGCTTTTGATTCATCACCAATGAAATGCAGAGTTGGCAGTAAATAATCAAGAAAATTAAACGAAATATCAATGCAACAGTATTAGGCTCCACTACCATCTTATCTTTGTTTTTAACTTCAAAGACATCACTAATTATACAATTAGAACTTACTTGTCTTGCACGACTCCAAGTATAGAGGTTTTCGAGTGAGTAATCAATTCAGATTTGCTGGCTACCAAATCTCGATCACAATAGCGACAATATGTCTTTGAGGAACTCTTTCTTGAGAATGCCAGCCACCCATGTGCCCAGCTTTCTTTCTCCCAATCCCTTCGGTACTTTTGCAAACAGTGTTTTTTCTCTTGTTCTTTTGGCATTTTAATTCTGGCATTCAATCACCTTCACTAACCAGATCAAATCTAACCATTCACCAACACCAAACCATACGAAACTGCATAACAGCTGGAATGCACTATGTGTTGCCATAATATTATTAGATAATATTATTATTGCCATAATATTATTATTAGAGCTTTAACGTGACAGGAAAACTACTAGAGAAGAATAATCAAAAAAGAGTTGTTAATGCTGGGATCAAAGTTATAGTTTCCGTATATGTTTCAATCGGAATGCTACAAAGCAAAACTACAGCGACAAGGTCAGGTCAAGAAGAAAAAACCTGTAAGATCACATTTGCTTCATTTCACTGTTTCTTGTAAAACATGATAGTAAACTCATCTCATCAACTTTTCAACGATTCTTTGGATTTTATATTATATCTACAGCATAATCGATTACTACCTACATTTTGCAATTTGTCCCGAGGTATATTCCTACACCCTACAAAAGGCATAAAATCCCTACTGTAGGTAGAAATCCCTACGAGTGGCAACCCTGCTGGTCATCCCTGAAATGTCTTTGGCAGATAAAAATCCTCTTGGATTGAACTTGGGACTTAGATCAGCATCAACCACTCTAGTGTTTGGTACGATATGCAGTAGCTGCTCTCTCCATCTCGAATTAAACAAGTCCTCACCAGATGGTGCCTTAAAAATGCCAATGCCCTTGTACTTATTAGATCTTGAGGTGGCACAACCATAAATTGTGCAGCTGTCTCCCAGCATGATTTATCAAAATAACCTAAATTACTATTTGCACATCGAAATTGACTCAATCATTTTTAAAATGTGACTAATCGGACTATTAAAATATCAAACTTCTTTCACATTCATCACAGCACATATGTTTCTGCCCCACTTTTGCACATTTTTGATGCATGGAGGAGAATTGGTACAAGTCGCAAAACTGAACAATAAGTTAAAACAATAGGGCATTGTTAGTTTCAGTCTCTTTCTGGAGACTATGCTTGTGGGGATAATCCAGCAGCATTTTGTGTTTTCCCCATACAGTCTTTCATTTACTTCAAAATCTAAAAAATGGCCGCAATGCATAAAAAATTAAAAACTACTGCAAGAATGGGCTTATTGAGTGCATTCAAAAGAGAACTTGTTTGTTAAGTTTTATCTCTCCTACCGGGAGTTATCGAGCGATGAACTTTGAGTGCCCTCTTGCAATATTGCCCAAGCAAGAAATTAATGGTGTTTGCAAGGGGGTGCTCAGGTTTTACCAATCAATAACTCAGGAGGAGAGTCACCAAATTTCAAAACCAACATATGTTCAGCAAGTACTTTGCAAGGACTTTCTGACTGTTGTCTTTGATTTTTCAGGCACCAATTTTGAGTTTGTGCCATTTTCAAAGTTTTAAAGGATATATGAGCATCTGAAAAAATCACAAAATGCTGTTGGATTACACCAACAAGTAATTTGGAGAGGTCCAACAAGTTGATTTGTCATCTACAAGCTTATGTGCTTGTTTTAAACCATTTTTTGCATTTCCCACTGATTTTGCATGCTGCACTTAACATAGCACCCTGACTACAAAGAGCAAATAGTGAACTAGAGGAGCACGGAAGTGAAGAATTTATCCATGAGTTCCAGAAGGACAATAAGGAACATAAAACTCTATTACAATAATATCCAAATCATCTAGATAGATAACATAGAGCAGAAATGTTTATGCCGCTGACCAAACGGCTCTTGCGCCTGCAAGGAAGGGTGAAACTGGAGGGAGGAGAGAGGGGCAGAGCATTTTTTCACCACAGGAACCCAACAGTGTGATCAGGCATCTTGGAACGCGCGAAGTGAAAAGGGTGGCCATGATGCTGTAGACTGAGAAGGTGGCTACAGTCAAGTGAAGTTTCTTGGAGATCTGTAGAGTTTAAGTGGTAAATAGATGCTTATATTTCATCAGCAGGGAAGACTGTTTTTACAGCGAAATTTCTGGAAATGTAAATTAAAGATATCCCAAAAACTGTACCCTGCCACAAGATAAATTTTTCACAAAATCGATCTCCAAGATGAGGACGACATTCTGATACAGGTCTGTATACTCAGAGAATTGGCAAACTATTTCAAATTTTAGCTCAAACTGGCATCAGTTTAACATTGAGAACACACTTCCCCTATCAATCTAAATTCTTCACTCACAAATATTTCGATACAAACCTAACTTTCCGGGATTTTTTATGTTACCTGGCGTAGGCCCGAGCTTAAATTCTCAAGTTTTCAAACCGTATTAGAGATCGAACATGCCGTTACTTTGGTGTAAATTATTGTACATTTTCGTAATAAAAATGCAAAACTTTATATGGGTAAATTCAGTTGCAAATTTTGAAAAATCTCACCCTGCAACAACACAAATTTGTTTTCAGCTGAAAGAGCATATCTCAAAGTCCTTAATACACTATATCTCACTCGTGAGAAAAGTGGCAAACATACTGAAATTTTTCTCCAAATGTACTCATAATTTTAAGCTTTTAATGACATGTTGCCTAGGCCCATTCCATTTTATTTTTCAAGTACTGTTCTGCTTTATTTAAAGTACAATATTGATAAAAATTCTTTTAGCAAAGCATGTGAATGTTATATTCAAAGGGCACTGGGACTTCACACTTCAAACAATTATTGTGTTTTGTAATCCTAGGGTAATTAGTTTCTGTTTTTTCTTTCAGATCACCTATGCAATGTTCTGAAAAGTTTTGAGCGTTCCAGAGTCAGTACAAAGCTGTTAAAAATAATTTTTATGGGGGAAATAAATGCCATCTTCATTCAATCATTCACAAAAAAAAGTTTGGTCCTGAAGTTTTTGCTGTTCAGGACAAAGCTTTTTGGGAATGAGGGCTCAAAAATAATCCAACATTCCAGCTGTTCATAGAATATCACTTATGAACCACACTTCAAGCAACAAATGATGTAGACTATAATAGTAAACAAAACTGGTCTGTCTTATGATATATTCTGTGAAGCAGATGTGTACTGTAACTGATAAGATGGGCAGTTGCTGACAGGATAATTAATGCTAAAAAAGGATGTTGTTAGAGATATCTCTGTTTTTGTTTAGAATAGAGAATGAATTACTTTATTCATTTTTTTTGCATTTTTTAAACATTTCATAGTGTTCTTCTAAAACCTGAACATATCCATTATAGGATGCCACTAAAGGAATTTTCTTAGAAGGCAATGGTAGACGAAGATAAATGAAAATAAGTGCAGCCATCTTAAGTTATTCATGAAAAACGAAGAATGAAACAATGAACTGATTTTTTCTACACAAAAGAGTAATTTATTGTTTCTCCCCACAAAGAGAGTTTATCATGGTGTGGCCTAAACCAAGAGTTGAGAGTTGTCTGCATAAAACACCTACTATCTCTCTGGAATTTTGTACAGCAAAAGAAAGGATCACAAAAACTGCCCAACAAAAATATTCTGCACAATTTATTTTAGTGTTGTTAGCACGACAAGAGCATTCAAGGGCGTATTTAGACCTGAAAATGAATACCTTGCTGTAATATTATTGTATTCAAGTGTGATTTATAAAAGATGTCAACATCACAGGCACTCAGAAACCCATCACGATGTATTGGGAACTCCTCTTGAACACCTTGCGGCCCTTGCTGCTCTTATAGAAAATTTATATTGCAGTCAACATATTGCATACAAGCACTCTGTAGGGGATTAGCAATAATCAATTAATAATGAGACAAGAATTGAGAACACAGTTTTGTGTAAAAAGCCTCTGTGCTGTTGCTACAAATGAAGTAAAATATTTCTGAGAAACTAAAAAACCCTGCAATTCTGTAACTCCGAAAAAATATATATTCTTTGAATACCTCAAATACCCCTGCTCTCACCCGTGTTACAATATGTAACTAAACGAAGATTATTTTTAAAAAGGTAGAAGTCATATCCAATATTGTCTCCTGATACCACGGCTAAATAAAATGACTGAAACGATGTGGCATCAACATATACCAGAATAGTTTAACAAAAGTTACAAATCATTGAAGCTCCATCCAGTTATCCTTGTATAAAAGGCTACTCTCCTGTAAATAGCCTTTGATCATCAGATCAAAGTTTTGACATTGTTGCCTTGGGAAAATAAAAAAGAGAATCTGATGAACCATAGCATCATTATAACGTCTTCGAATGGCCAATGGCTAGCGTACTTATCTTAAAGAGAATTGCAAAGGTCAACTTACTGACGGGTCCATCTGAAGTATGTCTTTCTCCTCATTTAGTGGATTGAAAATTGTAAAATCTTTACAACAGCATTGTCTTCCAACTTGAAATGAATCAAAATGAAGGAATGATTTGCTTGAACACCATCACAGATTGCTATATAAATGTTGAAATTGTAATGAAGAAGTGCCACAATGACCTGCCAACAGATATCTAAAATCAATTCGTTAAATAAAATACACTCCTTATCACCACAATAGTTAACTGGGCACTTATGGTTTGTTCTAAAGCTCTGCTTGATTCTGAATTGGACAAAATACGGTCTATTCTATAAAAAGGTTATCCTGAGTATTGTGTACCTACCACAGAAAAGAGTTTGGTTATTTATGAATTTTTTCTGCCAGTGTGATGCCAGGTATGTAGGTCGCACTTCCCAAAGATGATGGGGTAAGATAAAACAACATGTACCTACCAATATTCCTCAAAACAATTTTCGGCAAAGAGAGCAACCACCCTGTTGGTCCGAACACAAACTAGTCTCAAACATGATTTGGCCAGAAGATAACACCTTCTCAACAACCCTAATTGTGCAGAAAATTACAACAAGGATTATTTATTGTCATGGACAAAGCGAGATCTTTGGGTCACTTAGGGGTTTCACAATCTGTTTACATCTAAACCAAAAGGCTAGTTCGATATAGGCAAAAAGAGTTTGTTTTCTCAATTGGACTCTTCAATTTTATTCTATTGGTCTTCCGGCTGTATCCGGCTAGCTGATTGGTGTTTACAACATAATGCCAATTCAGCTTCTCTTTCAGATAGGTGCATTTTGAGCTTCATCTGCATATATATTTCATCTTGTTTCATTTTTTCAGTCTGTTTCTGACAATCATACTCTGAAGAGTGTCAGATGAAAAAAACAGTTAAGTATGCCGGAAAATATTACTGCTACTCACTGCAATTTTAAAATACATTCCATATTGCCCTGGCATTTCAAACTGTCAATTTCGATCATTACAGTTCAATGGATATGATCTTGCTGAATTGCCTTCATGGTATTGCTGAATTCACCAGAATCAACTACTTCAAATTCATCTACAATCTTGCTCATTTCTAAGCCACCCTGGAAGTGAAACAAAGAATTTCAATCTTTTCCCTGATATAAGCAATCCATCAATTAATCAATCAATTATAGTGTCCAAAAATAATATCAATTTACAATCACAAAACATCTTATCTAAATGCAACAAAACTTTTCTTTATGAAGCTTATCCAAACAGAATTTCGTGTAATAGTCAAGTACAGTGAAATAACCTGCTCCATGCAGCCTGTCTAGTACCTTGTCTATTTGTGATATGAGAAATATGCCAGGAATAGTTTTCGTGTTCAACGCTTGATAGTCTACATAAATTTGAAGTGGTTGGCTTTTCTTCTTGACAATTAAGATAGGCCAAGCATATGGTTACAGTGATGGTTAAATCCTTCTTGAGAAGATGCGTAACCTGGTTCTGCATTTCTTCTCTGTCACTATAAGGTAGACATCTTGGAGGTACTGAAACCAGAACTTCACTCTTTAGTCCAATCTGATGCTGCACTATTGACACTTTAGGCCCTTCCTTCAGTTTTTATTCATAATTCCTGATTATGCAGCTTGCTCATTCCCTCTCATTTGGTTTAAGATGTAAAAGACAATTTCCATATTTACCTTCTCTGATATGGCAGAAGAGGAAGATACAGCTGTATTTGCTAGCAATTCACTTACTCTATCTTGCCTGTTTAATTCTCAAATGACATCCCCTTTTAAGAGCTGAATATCTTCCTTTCCTTGATTTAAATCAGTAGTTCAATCTGTTTCTTGTAGTTCTCAATAAACATATCTTCCATAATCAAATCTTCTGCAAACTCAGAAAAAAGGAGTAAACAAACCAGGACATTCCATCAAATTTAGACCTGCTCTGTCCAACTTTGACTTTGCAAAACCCAAACATTTATTGCAAATGACAGTTATTTTTGCAACATGAATGTAAGCTGAGTCAGTGCTTGAAAGTTCTTTCCAATATTTTATAAAAATTTTTTCTGCGTTTTGGGTATCAAAGTGAAGAGCTTATTGTCCTTGTCACATACAATGACTTGAAATTCAGTTTTTATTCCAAGCATATAACAATTTTTGAAGAAATGAGTAATGGTTGGTATTCTAGAAGGTAAGAGATTCCATCCTCACACCAAAATCTTATATTTAAATGTACCATGCTATTCATGCATAATTGATCACCTGAAATTCCAACTCCACTTTTCTCAAAGGGTGCTAATGGTTGTTAATCCAGTAGTTTGTCAAATGTTTCATGAGTGATCATTGAATACATGCAGCCAGGATCATACAATAAGTTTAATTTTGACCAACAAATTTTTGCTTCCAGCTTCCTCTTGGCACCCTCTTTAGGAAGGCTTCATCAGATGTAGAAATTGCTCTTTCAGCCAAGCTCTAAATATTTCTTGCTGTTTCTTTCTGATCGTGTGGTTTTGACCTACAGTCTTTGCCCCTTCTTGTCATAGTTATACCTGCAATCCTTCACAAAAATTATGAGACTTGTCATCAGATTATGAGAAAATGGCCCCCTTCCCCCTACAGAGCAATGTTGTTGGTAATCAAGTTGAAATTTTGCGGTACAATGCTTCTCCTAACAACAACATTGCTTGGAGAGGGGTGGGGAGACACAAAATCGGAAAAACTGCCAAAAAATATACAGTTCGCAAAAATTGACTTGAGTCTCAGTATATTTTGTGAAGGATTGTCTTAGAAGAATGAAAGACTTGTAATTTGGAGTCAGGATAATCTGAAGTGAAGACTGCTCTCTATTTCGTAAATGACAAGGAAAAGCTATTAGCTCAACAGATTAATGGGTTTCACAATTTGGTTGACCATTTCTGCACACCAATTTGGGTGGGTGGGGATGTTTTGCAGGGACGTCCAGGGCCAAAGTGACTGTTAGGAATTTTTTAAAACAATTCGGAAAAGTTTTTCATAACCACTTTCGGAAGATCGTTCTCTCTTGTGTAATAAAATCATCATATGTAATCATCATTAGTCTATATGATTATATAACTCTATAATAATTTATTAGATTTCTGAGATGAGGGTGCAATTCCACATTATTCGTTTTCGTCGTGTTACCCACGTGTTACCCAGGAGTTACTAACGTGTTACTGTGAACACCAATATGCTTTTCAGTGCGATCTGACATGTTACCACGAGTTACTCTCTAAATATAGAAAAAATTATTGCTTCTTTATATTTTTTATTTTTTAGCAGTAACTCGTGGTAACACGTCAAATTTTACTGAAAGGCATATTGCTCCTCCTAGTAACACGTTAGTAACTCGTGGGAACTCGTGGGTAACACGTGAGTAACACGTACGTACATATATATATCCTGCTGGCAACAAGAATACATAAGCTAATTTACTAAATATATAGTTAAGTAAAGACAAAACGAAAATAAATACACAAAACCTTTTCTCAACGTTTTTATAGGTAAGCATAATTACTTAAATGTTAGCATTCCTTAATGTCCCTAGCATTTCAAAGTCTGTGCGTTGTGATTGTCCTCTCGGGTTCATATCACGAAGATATCACGAAAATTTGCATAAAACAACAGCAGGAAGTTTACTTTAATTATCTTTCGTTTCGAGAGAGAAACTAATTGCAAGAAATTGCCACAACAGCTCTGCTCTCATTCTCTCTCCCAAATTGGTTGCAGTTTTTAAAGTCAGTTGAAGATTACATTTGACCTGTCTAATTCGTAAGTAACTTGGTATAGTTATTGCAATTGTACCTACTGTATAATCATTTATGGACACATATAGTCAACATCAACTGAATGCAAATTTTATCATGGGCCTAACACGCAGATTGCGTTTGTTTTT
The DNA here is from genome assembly GCA_014526335.1 of Chrysaora quinquecirrha. Classification (NCBI taxonomy): domain Eukaryota; kingdom Metazoa; phylum Cnidaria; class Scyphozoa; order Semaeostomeae; family Pelagiidae; genus Chrysaora; species Chrysaora quinquecirrha. Next base: position 13,579 of record JACTAT010000357.1, on the reverse strand, counting down.
CTTATTACCACCGTAATTATACAACTCGAGGAAAGTGTAATAAAACATGTCTCAGTAATACGTCGTTTCTCCTAATTAGAATCATATATTAAGCGCTAATTATATTCTGTTCCTCTGCCCTAGTACATAATAGTTGCCGAAATAGAAATTAAAAAACAAAACTGCAACTCATAGAGTAGGGAACCCTTTCACAAATTTTTTAAAATTCAGACTGTCTTAGAAGAATGAAAGACTTGTAATTTGGAGTCAGGATAATCTGAAGTGAAGACTGCTCTCTATTTCGTAAATGACAAGGAAAAGCTATTAGCTCAACAGATTAATGGGTTTCACAATTTGGTTGACCATTTCTGCACACCAATTTGGGTGGGTGGGGATGTTTTGCAGGGACGTCCAGGGCCAAAGTGACTGTTAGGAATTTTTTAAAACAATTCGGAAAAGTTTTTCATAACCACATTCGGAAGATCGTTCTCTCTTGTGTAATAAAATCATCATATGTAATCATCATTAGTCTATACGATTATATAACTCTATAATAATTTATTAGATTTCTGAGATGAGGGTGCAATTCCACATTATTCGTTGTTGTGTTACCCGTGTTACCCACGAGTTACTAACGTGTTACTGTGAACACCAATATGCTTTTCTGTGCGATCTGACGTGTTACCACGAGTTACTCTCTAAATATAGAAAAAATTATTGCTTTTTTATATTTTTTATTTTTTAGCAGTAACTCGTGGTAACACGTCAAATTTTACTGAAAGGCATATTGCTCTTCCTAGTAACACATTAGTAACTCGTGGGAACTCGTGGGTAACACGTGAGTAACACGTACGTACATATATATATCCTGCTGGGAACAAGAATACATAAGCTAATTTACTAAATATATTATAGTTAAGTAAAGACAAAACGAAAATAAATACACAAAACCTTTTCTCAACGTTTTTATAGGTAAGCATAATTACTTAAATGTTAGCATTCCTTAATGTCCCTAGCATTTCAAAGTCTGTGCGTTGTGATTGTCCTCTCGGGTTCATATCACGAAGATATCACGAAAATTTGCATAAAACAACAGCAGGAAGTTTACTTTAATTATCTTTCGTTTCGAGAGAGAAACTAATTGCAAGAAATTGCCACAACAGCTCTGCTCTCATTCTCTCTCCCAAATTGGTTGCAGTTTTTAAAGTCAGTTGAAGATTACATTTGACCTGTCTAATTCGTAAGTAACTTGGTATAGTTATTGCAATTGTACCTACTGTATAATCATTTATGGACACATATAGTCAACATCAACTGAATGCAAATTTTATCATGGGCCTAACACGCAGATTGCGTTTGTTTTTCTTATTACCACCGTAATTATACAACTCGAGGAAAGTGTAATAAAACATGTCTCAGTAATACGTCGTTTCTCCTAATTATAATCATATATTAAGCTCTAATTATATTCTGTTCCTCTGCCCTAGTACATAATAATTGCCGAAATAGAAATTAAAAAACAAAACTGCAACTCATAGAGTAGGGAACCCTTTCACAAATTTTTTAAAATTCAGACAGTCTTAGAAGAATGAAAGACTTGTAATTTGGAGTCAGGATAATCTGAAGTGAAGACTGCTCTCTATTTCGTAAATGACAAGGAAAAGCTATTAGCTCAACAGATTAATGGGTTTCACAATTTGGTTGACCATTTCTGCACACCAATTTGGGTGGGTGGGGATGTTTTGCAGGGACGTCCAGGGCCAAAGTGACTGTTAGGAATTTTTTAAAACAATTCGGAAAAGTTTTTCATAACCACATTCGGAAGATCGTTCTCTCTTGTGTAATAAAATCATCATATGTAATCATCATTAGTCTATACGATTATATAACTCTATAATAATTTATTAGATTTCTGAGATGAGGGTGCAATTCCACATTATTCGTTTTCGTCGTGTTACCCACGTGTTACCCACGAGTTACTAACGTGTTACTGTGAACACCAATATGCTTTTCAGTGCGATCTGACGTGTTACCACGAGTTACTCTCTAAATATAGAAAAAATTATTGCTTTTTTATATTTTTTATTTTTTAGCAGTAACTCGTGGTAACACGTCAAATTTTACTGAAAGGCATATTGCTCTTCCTAGTAACACATTAGTAACTCGTGGGAACTCGTGGGTAACACGTGAGTAACACGTACGTACATATATATATCCTGCTGGGAACAAGAATACATAAGCTAATTTACTAAATATATAGTTAAGTAAAGACAAAACGAAAATAAATACACAAAACCTTTTCTCAACGTTTTTATAGGTAAGCATAATTACTTAAATGTTAGCATTCCTTAATGTCCCTAGCATTTCAAAGTCTGTGCGTTGTGATTGTCCTCTCGGGTTCATATCACGAAGATATCACGAAAATTTGCATAAAACAACAGCAGGAAGTTTACTTTAATTATCTTTCGTTTCGAGAGAGAAACTAATTGCAAGAAATTGCCACAACAGCTCTGCTCTCATTCTCTCTCCCAAATTGGTTGCAGTTTTTAAAGTCAGTTGAAGATTACATTTGACCTGTCTAATTCGTAAGTAACTTGGTATAGTTATTGCAATTGTACCTACTGTATAATCATTTATGGACACATATAGTCAACATCAACTGAATGCAAATTTTATCATGGGCCTAACACGCAGATTGCGTTTGTTTTTCTTATTACCACCGTAATTATACAACTCGAGGAAAGTGTAATAAAACATGTCTCAGTAATACGTCGTTTCTCCTAATTAGAATCATATATTAAGCGCTAATTATATTCTGTTCCTCTGCCCTAGTACATAATAGTTGCCGAAATAGAAATTAAAAAACAAAACTGCAACTCATAGAGTAGGGAACCCTTTCACAAATTTTTTAAAATTCAGACAATCCTTCACAAAAATTATGAGACTTGTCATCAGATTATGAGAAAATGGCCCCCTTCCCCCTACAGAGCAATGTTGTTGGTAATCAAGTTGAAATTTTGCGGTACAATGCTTCTCCTAACAACAACATTGCTTGGAGGGGGGTGGGGAGACACAAAATCGGAAAAACTGCCAAAAAAATATACAGTTCGCAAAAATTGACTTGAGTCTCAGTATATTTTGTGAAGGATTGTGGTTCTAAGTTTTTAACAAGGACTTCTATTATTTCTTGCACTTCCACAGTTAAAAAAATTGCGCTCCTGAGTTTGCTGATCCTTGTCTGCCCTTTCCATTAGTCAGCTTTTCTACTTGCACAGTCAGTTTGTCTATCATAGTATTCAGTTTATTAATTCTGATGTCACTTGGCGTTGTGGCTATAACTGCAGCTTACAAGGGCTTCTTTATTAAGTAATTATTTCCACATATTTTTTCAGGTTTTGGAATCATTTTTTGTACGTTTTGTAGGCTTAATCGTATTGAATTTAGATTTACAGTAATTAACGCATCTTCGTTTCTGTTTGTAGCGAACAATCAATCATTGTGAATGCCAGTACTGTGTTTCTTTGCTTTGTTTCTGCTGGGTTCCTTGTTCGATTCGCTCCGTCCCCCTCAGTGGTGAAGTTTTGCTGTGAAGCTACACCCTCCCAGTCTTCAACAACATTGCCATTCACAATGAGCCTTTTCCCTAAAATTGGTCTTAATCTACCCTCAATAACTGGGCAATTTGCCACAAAGCATTTCTTCTTGGGTTCACATTTAGCAGCACCACCACATTCCTTTTGAACAATTCGCGATGTTGGCAATTGCTCTAAAAGTGAATTATGAGATTTGGCAGACAATGGTGTAGAGATCTTAAATTTCATAGGAATAGTTGATCTTGAAGGGCTAACTTGTTGGTCACTGGTGTCTGTGGATGTACTAGATGACATTATATGGAAACCAGAATTCGGTAAGGAATAGAGGTGATCCTGGACTACACTCTTTTCTTTAGAACAGTCTAGTGACATAGTAGATGCAAATTCTGTAGATTCTATATGTTCTGACACCCCTACTTCAATTTTATGTTTTGCCTTGATATGTGAGGTTAATTGCTTCTCGGAAAAGCCAGGGAAGGCGATTGAACAAAAATTACAGTGGTAATGCCCCACATTTTTATTAACAGACGAAAACTTACAATCATCTGAGTTACATATCTTGGAAGCAGCAGAGGACTTTCCTTACTTTTAAGCACTATACAATGTGAAAAGGCCACTGAGATTAACTTCATCTGCAGTCTTTGCATTTGCAATAGCCATATCACCTGTGGCAGTTTTTAACAAATTTCTTGCTCAATGTTTGTCTACCAACCTCTGCAGATTCCCTACTCTAAGTAAACGCTTCTTCAAGAAAAACGTAGGCTTCGCTGTTTAAAATTACTATATAAAATGACTTGACAAATAAACCTATAAACTTACAAATATATAATGCTTAGAAAGCTAAACCTGTACACCCCCTAACACCTACTTTTTGCACAACCCCACCCAAAAAACCCTCCCTTACAAAACAATCAGATTTTAAAATATTTACAGACTTCACAACTAATCTTATAAACTAACAATATATGTCTTCAAAACTGAACTTATACACATCCCTTACACCTCTCTGCAAGATCCCACCCCAAAAAAGCCTTCCCTCGCAAAGTAGGCCTAGCCCTCCTATACTCTATACGACCCAAACAAAATGCAGAGAAAACCAAACTTATGAACTCTGCAGAAGCAAACAAGGCAGAGGGACCAAGGACTAATTGAATGTATAGGGAATTAACTCTCGAGTGCTCTACAAAGATGAAAATTCTGTGCACTGTTTCCTCACAGCCATCCACAAGGTGTCTTGATCTCCGAAGAAATTCAGCCAAATGTTGTTGTTGTGAAGCGATTTTTGTGCCAGTACTTCGCATGCACACATCATGGATCGCTGGCGATTGGCCAAGATAGTATTGTTTTCAAACAAAATAATTTCAAGTATGTCTCTCCAACAAATTACCACTATTATTAGGAGCCCTAAAATCTAAATTACACCGAGGTGGTAAGACTAGATTGTGATAGATACTCATTAGGAAGGTGGATAAGCTTATCACCGTCAACGTACTGGAAGCATCTGGCCCTGCTTGAAGAGGTTGTTGTTATCAATCAGGGTTAGAGTTTGAGAACCTTGCAATTCTTTCCATAACTTTAGGTTGAAATCTTGCCTTGTTGGATCTATTGTAAAATGGGATCATCTTCTTCTAGGATCACTAGGCTATTTAAGTATTTACAAAGTATCTTTGTTAGCCAAAACCAGTTTATTTGTAATACCTTTGATTAATTCAACGTCATGAATGTTCCCACCATCTTTTAAGTCATTAATGCCAACATGGAGAGGGAAACATTATGAAGTTCATATTTTTAATCAATTCCTGTCCCAGCCAAGTATAGGCTGTTTCTTTCTTTACATTTACTTCATGGTTTAGTGCTCAAAGCTTACCTGTATCTATAAGTTTTAGTATGCTGTCACCCAGTATTTTAATTTCTTTAATAGTCCAAGCAAATAATACTGAGCCAGCTTTGTTAGCATTATTAGCAAGCAAACCACTGTTAACTCTACTTGGACTTGGAGCATTTTTAAAGTTACATTCTATGCTTCCATTTTACTGAATGCTTGTGCTATCTGGTCTTTCTGTGAGGCAACATGCGATTGCTGTGTATCTGCATCAGCCCGGGTAAAAGAGGTTCTTGTAGATAAGATTTCAAGCTCACTGTTAGTTTTGAAAAGCTCAAGCTTTATTTCATTGATATGTTGATTTTGCTCTTCCATAACAAAAGACTTATCGTCTAATCATTTCGTTAATCTCACAACCTCTGCTTTGAGAATTTCCCTTTCAAAACCAAGGAAAGAGGATGTGAATTGGCATCAGCATTTAGCTTGCTAGATAAAGAGCTAATAGTTTTATCACACATAGTGAAAGTGTCAATTACTGAGCCAAGCATATTCTCCATATTGAATTTTCTGAGGTCTTCTCTCATCTTAGACATTTCAGATTTCAGAGTTTTTCATTCTTTTTATATCAGACTTATTCAACGTCCATGTTTCCAAGCAATACACAACTGCTCCTGAAATCCCTGGATAGAAGCCTCAAGATAAGACTGGAGAAAACTTTGGCGATTTAATAAAAAATTTGGCGAAAACTCTGAATATTTCGATCAATTGAAGAAGACCAATTTGATGATATTCAAACAGCTAAAGAACGTTGTCAATTTGCAAAAGAAATATAAACTCATTCCATTGAGCTTGTTTGATATTGTTTGCATGCATGGCACTGATTGTACAATTCTGAAAAGTTGATCCGAAAAGGTTTTTCACTTATCCACTTTGTCAACTACAATGGGCAATTGTAGATACCTATGGAATGCACAGAAAACAGCTATCAACAAATTAGTAGAAAGTTTTGTGTTGTTTCTTTTGTTTTTGCTTTTGTTTGTTTTGAAAGTTGTTTTTGTTTTCATGTGTATCGAGACATTTCAGTAAATAATCCTGAGAGATCACAGAGGAATTCCGGTATTGTGTTGAGGAGATCAGACACAAGAATCAAGTCTTTGAAGAAATTGATTTCCATCCAATGAAATAAGACGGATATCATGAAATTTCTGATATAACAATAGAAACAGCCAGAGCTCATTGCCAAACTGGAAGGGAAGCGGATGTGTGTGACAGAAGGAAGCAGCCGCTGGAGGATAAAAGAAGACAGTTCTGAGAAAGTTCAAGAGTTAGAATGTTCACATGAAGATACTGCAGGATACTGCATGCTGCTTCATGCAAAATATACAACTGGCCCTCTAATCATTCATGCAGATGACACAGATGTATTCAAAAGGCTCCTTGGACACAGTAACGTCCTTTCGAACACCTATATGAAGGTAGGAAAAGGTTCCAAGAAAAGAATAATTGATATCAGCAAGGTTAAGACAGCAATTGCATCAAAGTTGCAAATGCAAGTATCATGTCAAGAGTTCTTAATATCATTAATTGGCATGCACGCATTCACAGGGGGTGATTCCATTTCAGCACTAGCAGGCAAAGGGAACTCTTCATGGCAAACAGTGAACTCTTACTAGCTTTTTCCAACCTTGGCAATTCATGGTTAGTGTCAGAAGATTTACTAAGAAAACTAGAAAAATTTCTTTGGGCATTGTATGGAAAGTGCCTTCAAAATTTTGACCTTTGCTACCAGCTATACTGTTCCAAGGGTGAAGAAGCTGAACCAGAAGCTTTGCCGCCACGAAAGTCAACTCTTGCTTTGCATGTAACCATGACCAATTATCAAGCTGGAGTGTGGAGAAGGCCATTTTCCGAATTCCAGATGTCCCATTCTCTGATTGTCATGACTGGGAGGTCAGTGAGGATTCTCTTGCAATCAAATGGCTAGCTACCGATCCTGCACTACATGAAGTGATGGAGCTATTAAGCTGCCACTGCAAGAGATCATGCAAAACTGCATTATGTTGCTGCTTACAGGCAGGATTGAAGTGTACAGATCTATGAGCTACTGAATGTGATAGAAGATAGATAACATGAATGTTGGACTTGCCAATGAACAAGAAAATGAACAAGAAAATGAACTTCATGAGAATGCTTTGCGGCTATTTCAGACAGTGATTCTTTTGACTTTGAGGATGATTAATTTATGATCAATAACACTTATCCTTTAAAACAACTTAAATTTTTGTCAAGACAATGCGAGATATATTAAATATGATAAATGCATTACTTAATTTCTGTTAGTTACAATATATGCAATGGAAAAAATATTTTTTACCAAAAGACCTCCTATCGACCCCCATAGAGGCATTTCCCCCTTTTCAGATAAACAAGCCAACAATTAGAAATTACTTTATATGAATGACCTTATTTGGTAAAGGGTTACATCATGTGACCAGTGAAGCGCATGTTAACATGGAATATAAAGACCTAAGCTCTAATCTTTGGTGTCTTTTTGGCATCAAGCTTACTGTTACGAAGTTATGACCAAAGAAGAGGCTTTTTCCTGAAATGGCTGCTTTGAACCCCAAATTTCCCCCCTAAGTTACCTTTTTAAATTGCAGTCAGTATTTTTCATGACCTGAGCTTTCTTTTGAGTTATTTTTGGTTTGTTTTGGCCAAGTGAGTATTATGATCCCGGCAACTGACAGACTAACTGATGTGATGACTGTTGCTGCATGTTGGCTGGCTTGTGCACTGTACAAAGTCATTTATAAAGGTCATGTGCTGTTTTATCAACCTTTCAGTTCAGACATGAGGTGGGCAAACAATTTCAAAATCTTAAATATTTACATACATATGTATCTATAGGTAGACTATAATACAAACACAAATATCTAATACTGTAAGAAAAAACTGATGTTGATCTTACAATGTTTTGGACCCCTTCTTCAGGCCTAGTTACAAAACCAGAGACAACTAGATTTGGTTTGGGATGTATACCTCGAAAACAGCCTAAAGAAAGAACCAAGGTTAAAGAGGGGGGAAAGGAGTACATAGAAAGTTGTCATCTAATGTCTTAATTCCTGGTAACTGGCAGGCATTCTTAAGAATAAATGCTAACAAAGAACAGCCTTTTGGATTTCGTGCTGAACATGCAGTTAAAATATATCAAGTTCTATGTAATTTATAAAGTGAAAAAGCCTTGCAGGTCTGACACTATGCTCCCATGAAGAAGCAGGCTCTAGAATGTTTCTTCGCCTTGCTGATACCATCCTTCATGGTTGCCAAAAACCAATTGTATGTACAGTCAACACTGATGTTGTTGTATTAGTGGTTTTTGTCTATCACAAGGTTCATCCTGATGAGCTTTGGATTGCCACTGGAACAGGTAAAAATTTTCTATATATCCCAGTTCATGAAGTGGCAGTGGCTATTGGTGTGGCGAAAGCAAAAGCATTACCATTGTTCAACTTGTTTATCGGGTATCATACAGTGTCATTTTTTTGCTGGTATCGGTATAAAAACAGCATAGAAGGCCTGGAGCGTGTATGAGCCTTTGACAGATGTTTTCTTAGCTTTGTCACAATCTTCTAATGTTCTGCCTGATGCTCGTATCTGCTTAATAGAATGGTTCGTTATCCTATTATACAATATTACAAGCAGCCAAGAATCCATCAATGCAGCAAGAAAGGAGCTCATCACCCAGAAGGGAAGGCAGATTTATTCAATTCCTCCAACAAGGGATGCATTAATGCAACACATCTGACGGGCCATCTATCAAGAAGCTCATGTTCAAGTGAAATGTTTTGTTAAGTATCCAAAAATTCCACAACCTGACCCGAACAGTTAATGGTGTCTTTTATAGACTACTCTGATGCATCAGCGTACGTGCCAGGAACTAATCAAATGCTCCTGTTAGCAAAGATGTGGTTGATGATGCAAATGCATCAATGCTGGAATTGCATGTACTCTATGAGAACGCTTATCCTATGATAGCCCTGTCACTTGTCTATGTCAATTTAATATCATTTTGTGTTAATTTTTTATGATGACCATCAGCTAGCTGCTAGCTATTACAGATCACTGTCTTATAATGAATTTCCTTTAATTTGCAATTGCATTGTTCAATATCTAGCAAATTTTCCGTTTTGAGTATAATATATTCAAGGGTCCCAGCGTTATTTAACAGAATCAAGGAAAATTTAGGAATGGGTGCATGCTTGTTTTCTCAGTGTCATTATTTTAAGAATAAATTGTTACTATATGTCTTTTGTTATCTATTATTTACATTAGTTTAACTGTTACATCAGTTTTGATTGTGGGAGACTGGGCTCTAGTACCCCCTTCTAAAACTAGCAATTTTAGTCATCTTAGATGACCTCATATCCAATATTTCTTAGCATATCAATGTTTTCCTTCTTAGTTACGCATGTTTTACACTCCTGGGGATTGGGCTCTAGTACCCTCTTTCGAAAATAGCTTTTGGGGTTATTTTTGGAGTGGCCGTACATTCAATATTTCTTAACATGTTGACGTTGCTAAAAATACCATCCTTTATTTCCCCAGTGACAGCTGTTTTCACTTTTGGGGATTGGGCTCCAGTACCCCTGTCTAAAAAAAGCTTAGATGGAAATTTTTTGATAAGCGATGTACTGCATTTTTCTCAGCTTCATGATATTTCTAAGAAGACCAATTATTGTACTTAGCCGTCCTTTATTTCCTAAGTGACACATGTTTCACTGCTAGAGATCATTAGCCATGTACTCCTTGTTTCTCAGCATGTCAATTTGCTAAGAATAGCAATTATTGTATGTATTTGTCCTTTATTTCTCAAGTTACACCTGTTTTTACTTCTGGGTACTTGGCTCTAGTCCCCCTGTTTAAAAATTTGGGGGCACTTTTTGGAGTGGCTCCATATCCTGTACTTTTCAGTGTGTCAAACAGCCTACACTCAGGAAGCTTCATACTTTTATCCCAAAATGAACATTGCACCCTGAAACCAGATGCAATATATTGTAAAAGTTGATTGGAAACAATAATAAGCTAATAATTAGCTTAAATGATAAAATACGTTTTCTTCCTACAGAGGTTTAAACATTTAGCTTGATTTTCAGCAACATAGATGAAATAGTCATAATTTCACATTCTACACGGCTGCTAAGCAACGTGCCACTCAGACAAGTAGAAGTTGAGATAACTAGGGGTGGGCAAAAAACGCTCCTCCCTATACTTGGAGGAAAAAATGGGCCATACAAAATTGGGTTAAGTAAGGGGCAGTTGGAAGTGGGTTCGTGCATGCTCATTTGGTCTCATAAGTAAAAAGCTGTATCCTTGCAGTTCTACAGAGATGGATTTGATTGCCGATGTCTATTTTCATTTCAATTTTTAATTATTTATGCAAGGTAGCCCCGTCAATCAATCAGGACTGCTTTTCAGGGGGCCGTGCTACATGCTAATTACAATTTATTATCTTAAGAAATATGCACTATTAACAACAATAAAACGTTAATTTTAAATACCAAGTTTACTTTCTAGGGTTTTCTTAAAAGTTGCAAGGGATGGGGCCTGCTTTTCTTGAATGTCGAGGTTATTCCATAGCTTGGATCCCCTAAAAGATAGAGCTTTTTGCCCATTAAAGGTTTTACGTAAGGCAGCGAAAGATCCGTTATTGTGTTTCTTAGATTTTTCCTATTAAGAGTTGAATTTTTGACAAACAAATTGGAGAGGTATTCAGGTGCAAGACCATTAAGCAACTTGTACATGATTGTTGCAGTTTGACATCTAATAATATCAGTAACAGGAAGCCATTTTAATTTGCGAATTATTGGCATTGCTGGAGCATCATGATTACTTTTAGATATAATTCTAGCAGCTTGATTCTGTAACTTTTGTAAGGCTTGTAATTGCGTTACTCCACAGTTTCCTCACACTGACCAACAGAACCGAAAGTGAGGCTCGACTATCCCCCTATACAGTTTGATTAAAGCATTTTCAGGTAGATATTTCCTTGTATATTTCAAAAAACCAATGGCACATGAAATTTTCGTAATGAGACTGTTGATATGTTCTTTCCAAGTTAAGTTTCTATCGACTATCAAACCAAGATACCTTGTTTGCTCTACATTTTCAACTGGAGAATCCCTGATAAAAAAATGTGGCTGATGACCTCTGTTATCTGCAATTTTCTCAATTTTTTGTTGGGAACCAACAACGAGAGCCTGAGTTTTGAGGACATTCAAAGAAAGTTTATTACCTTGTGTGGACCTGAATGCAACCCCCCGACCGGAAGTGACTAAAATTGAATATTTGATTTTGACTGAAAATGAGAACGTGTGCTTGCTTGCACTTGTAGTTGATTTACTATTGGTATCATCACTTGTTGTTGTACTTATAAATTACGATTTTTTGGAGAAACGTTTGATTTCTTCTCATGTCTCAATTTATGAGCTGCCTTGGACCGGGCAGGACAGTTACTCTTGCAGCCATTGCTTCAGAAGATTCAGTTTATTATTTTGAGTTTGATTTATGTCTGTAAGAATTGCAGAGGAGTAAGAGATGCTAGTATCATCAGCGTACATGGTCACTTTACTCTCTTTCAGAGAGAGTGGAAGGTCATTGATATAGATAAGAAACCAAAGAGGACCAAGACAGGAACCCTGGGGAACACCACACCGAACATCTTCAGATTTAGAACAGACCCCATAAACTCTGCATAGCTGCTTTCTATTAGTTAGGTAGGACGTAAACCATGAACGTTCTAAATATACACCGTATAACTTCAACTTTGTGAGTAGAATGTCATGGTCTACAGTATCAAACGCCTTCTTAAGATCAATAAATATGATTGCAGTGATTCATCTGTTATCCATGTTTACATACCAGTCATCAGTGCTGGTAACAAGACAAGTGACTACAGAATGAAGTGCTTGAAAGACAGATTGATTAGAGAACAGGTATTTGTTTTCATCCAAGTAATTGTAAAGTTGGTTGTAGATGAGTTTTTCAAAGACCCTAGCTAGAAGAGGGAAAACTGACATAGGCTGGTAGTTAGATCGATCATCAAGTTTGCCACTTTTATAAATTGGGGCTACTCTGGCAATTTTCGAGCTATCTGCGAAGCAACCAGTGGGAATGGAAAGATTGAAGATGTCACAGAGAGATTTTGAAATAACAGGAACCGCAATTTTTAAAAAACAGCTAGCAATACCATTAATACCACAACCCTTTGACGCTTTGAGTTTCCAAGAACTTTGCTTAAATGGTTTTGTTGAATAACATGAAATCAAAACTTAGTTTCTTGTGTATTGACCTTGTACTCCTTCTCTAATAGAGGGTTTTTACCTTGGGGAATTCTTTCACTTATCGTCTGTTTATTGCCAGATACCTTTCCAAGCAACCTTTAAAAGATCGTTAATAAACTTTACATGATCAAAGTTCTTGCATTAGAAGGCCTATACCAGGCCATTAAGAAGAAAGGAGCAGCGTTAGGAGGTTTAATATCAAGACATAAAACTTCCAAAAAAGATTTGGGAAGGTCTTCTCTAACAGTACATTTGTCTAACAAAGTATCCTTTACATAGACAGCCACATTGCCCCCATTGCGGTCTCAATCCCACCTTTTGATAGTATAACCTTCAATATCAACTAAGCAATCAATCGTTTCGTCTAGCTTTGTCTCGTTTATTGCCAGAAAGTGAAGCCCTAATTCCCCTACAAGCATTTGTATTTCATCTATATGCAGTAGAAAGCTATTTACATTTAGAGAAGCAATCGCCATGCCTTTTCTGTGGCCAAGTGCTGTATCTCTTTTTAGGTGTTGTTCAGGTTGGGGAGTGGTAGAGTTAGCAGCCTCTCATTTGCAACTGCTATTTGTATTTACATTAAATTGCCCTTTGGCAGTAACTGGAATAGATTTTAATGATGATTTGTTAGCTTTTACATTGTTTAGTCAAATATTATGCAAAAAATTAATTAAGTTACCTGTAAGAACATTAGACCCAGCTGTATTGAGATGAAGACCCCCATAATGTAAATGCGTGTCCAAAATATTGTCTTGTTTGATGAAAAATATATCAGAAGTTTTCAGTCCTTGTTCTACCAAATAATTCACATGTTTGCATTTCCTTTCAAGCTCTTCCGAATCCCT
>JACTAT010000356.1:89039-104806 GCA_014526335.1 Chrysaora quinquecirrha | reverse complement strand
CAAATCGTGACATTTTGGTCGTAGCAGAGCCTTCACGATTACATAAATACGATTTAGTTGTGATGTAATCTTTCTTACAAGATATTTTGAGATATCAAATGAAACACACTTTCCAGACAATGGATACCTTTCCCAACGGTATGTTTATTGGCAGCGTGCGATTGTATCTTTTCTCTCAACTTCACGCTCAAATTCAATACTACATTACTGTTGTTAACAAAAAAGGCTTTTCCGACTCCAGTGATTTAAAAGCTTTTTATGTCAACAGAGGTCCCAAGACGAAACTAGAATTTTAAGAGTTAAGAAAGAAATTTCAAAGAATATGAGAGTTTCTGGTGATTTTTCAAGGATTTTCTGCCGCTTAATAGATGATTCCAGGTGAATTGGACATTTTTGGGTGCTTTTCATCAAGTTATGGTTCGTTTTGAGTGCTTTAGGCTGGTTTTGGGCAATTTTGGGTTGTTTCGCGTTTTTGGTAATTACGTTTGCGAATTTACGCAGCAGTAATACTGCTAATTTTGCGTCTTAAGTTGACATAAAAGCGTTTGGAATATTCTCAGTAGATCTGGAAAATTGGTGGCAAAATTTTCATTAAGCATTTACCATCGAACTCTTTGACTTTTAGTTAGGCTGTTAATAATAGGATTTTCGAGTGCAGACAGGGCATAGAAACGTTGCATTAGAATTCAAGTGGATGAAACACAGTCAGAGATCGGTCAGAGATACCCTTAACCTCCTGACTCACTGGCTCACTTATATTTGACATTCAGCTTTCATATTATAATGTGATGATGATGATGATTTTGATGACATGAAGATAATGATGATTGTGATGATGATGATGATGATGATTATTATTATTATGATTTTGATGGAATAATGATGATGATGATGATGATGATTATGATTATGATTATGATTATGATTATGATGATGGTGATAATTATGATGATGGTAATGATGATGATGACGAGGATGATTCTAATGGTGATTATAATGTTATAGTTGCTGATGGCGATAAAGATAATTTTGACGGTGATGATAACTATGATGATGATGATGATGATGATGATAATGTTCTTTTTTGTCCGCAGTTTAATACCCTTTTATCAATTCTCTTATGTGTTTACCATTACAAGTAGACTAGCTTTTTAACTTGACGCCCGCGATGCGGGTAGCTTTTTTGACACCCGCGATGCGGGTAAGTTTTTACCTTGACACCCGCGATGCGGGTGAATATTAGTACCAGTTTAGCCTTGGAAAGACAAGATACCACTCAGCTGCCTTTTAACTTGCTGCCTTTTAACACAGCCTTCTGAACTTTCGCTAGAGTCCGGGAGGTTAGCTCCCCATGGCATCCCACAACCTCCCGGACTCTAGCGAAAGTTCAGAAGGCTGTGTTAAAAGGCAGCAAGTTAAAAGGCAGCTGAGTGGTATCTTGTCTTTCCAAGGCTAAAATGGTACTAATATTCACCCGCATCGCGGGTGTCAAGGTAAAAACTTACCCGCATCGCGGGTGTCAAGGTAAAATTTGTCGCTATTTTCTGTATACTTCTTATCATTATTCAGCCTAGCCCTTCCTTTTATTTGTTATCACTTGCTTAGTTTTACGTTAATGTATAACTAAGTTTATATTTACTTCGAATATATATACGGCTTGTAATTTAGTTTAAATGGGGGCCTATTATAGGTTTGCGGCTTCGCGGCTTCGACCCCTATTTTGTGTGCGGTTTACGGATTTGGCAATAATTTTGCTACGGTTTGCGGCCCCAGAAAAAGTTGCGGCTTGCGTCTTTTGCTGTGTTTTGGCCTCGGTTTACGGCTTTGTGAATGCGGCTGCGGCTTTCTGACGAATAAACGGCCAGAGGCTATTTTCTGAATTTCACAACAGATTGGGCTGAAAAGGGCTCTGTGCCGCTGGAAAATGTAATGGGTGAGTACAGTAACCATGGAAGTAACCAAGTAACCGGATTAATGTCGATTGACAAGCTAATGTTAATGAGGAGGAGTGGAAGTCTAAACAATAGCTGTTAAAATAAGCAATAAATGGTAATATGATATCAGTGTTCTCTTTCAAGAAAGGTCACGCAAGATATATCGTGAAAAACTGAGTCGTTAGGCTCATTTTGATCCTGTCTATTTCGTATTTGATTATCATGAGTATCATTTCTTGCGTTGCGCTTTTTTACAAAACTGGAAAAGGGGGCAAAGATTTTTTACGAAAAGAAAAGTTTAGAGTTGATTGCCCAAGAAGAGAAGATGGTGGTGAATTAAAGGCCAAAGAATTCAAAGAACTGATATGGTGAGGGCCTTGTTTCACTTATCTAATCCAGGGTTGCCTGACGCAAACCCAATCGAGCTTTCTTTTTGCTTCTCTCTTTACTTACTAAAAAGATTTTCTTTATAATATTGATTCAATATTGCTTGATGGGATAAAAACACACTCAGTTTCACTAATATCACGTAAATGGGTGTGTGAAAAAATCAGGAGGATATTCTTAAACAAATTATTACACTTTTTTTTAATAAGCAACTTGACTTTCATCCAGCCCTGAAAGTTGCTTAAAACTTTAGACATTTCAGCCCTCAAAGTTGCTTAAACGTTGCTTAACGTTTTTTGTACCTACTAACCACCCCTGACTTCGCAGGTCAAAATCGTCATCTGTTAGGCCTACAACATGACTTTTGGGAGACAGTAAGTGGGAAAACGTTAGCTAACGAACTTCAACATGCAAAACATAAGAACGAAGAACAATTTACTAACACAAGAAAGAGAATAAGCTTGGTTGTTTAACTTGTTAGTTGCTTACAGTAATTCAATTGAGCCCTCAAGTTGCTTAATGTTAAGGTCAGTTCAGCCCTAGTTGCTTATTGAGCGGTTGCTTATTAAAAAAAAGTGTACCATTATTATTACCTAAAAATGTCTTGTTTTCAAAAAAATTATCAGGGAAATAAATAAGGCACCCAACAATTATTTAATAACATCTAATTTTATTGAATCATCAAAGTGACATTTTTCTACAACAGTCAGTTTGGTGGACTTCGTTCTGTTGCGAGAGAAATTGGACTTGGTGAAGAACTGGACATTCGAATTGGAAGATTGGATAGCCATTGCGACAGGTATTCAATGAACACTGATGCACAAGTTGAACTTGAAATGCCACTTATAAGAGGAGGGACTGACAAGCTCCAAGGTATGCAAAGGTTTAGATTTCGAAAAAATTTGAATATGTGCAAACCATTAAGCATAGCGTTGCCAATATCCTTCTTTGATCATTTTATTTTACCCAACAGTACTTGTCTACCCTGTCGAAATAATCTTCTCGAGAAAGAAAGCACAAATTGTCATCGAAGTGAGTGGAGAATCCAGTACGTATGAAATGAAGCAAACAACATCGGCGTCGTCTACAGCAAAGCAGTCGAAATCTCTCACAGAAAAAGAAAAACGTGAACTTGAAGAAGGTAGACCTCATAGAGGGCCCTAGAGTGACTTTTAAATTCATCGTCGAGGGGCGTTTCATCCTTCAATAAGACGTTCGAGACTCTTTCCAGGATTTGTAATCCTAGTCAGATCCATGTTTCTTTCGGATTTGAACTTATAGTCTTTGATTTGATTGGTATAGGGTTCGTAGCTTCACTTTCACTAGCGTCGGATGTTTTAAGACGATAAATTCAACGATGCCCATCAAGACCAGCAAAAACATCCTTTTCTTCCTAATAATATGCTTGCCTATCTAACTAATGAAGCTGTTTTGCGTTTTCCTGGCCCTTCCTCTTTGTTATAACAATACATTGTCAAGGGATGATTGCTTCTTTTGAGACAAACTGAACCAAAATGCTCATTTGGAAGTATTTTCAACTATGCTGTTTAATTCATTAACAGAACTGCCATATATGCCGCTTTTCTCAATATGTTTTAGAACTGAAGAAATTAAAAGAAAGTAAGCTGATTGAAGACCAGTCAGTGATGGCTGCAACAAGAACTGGGGCTCGTGTACATTGGCCTTGGCGCATAGAATGTGGTCACTGCCATATTGGACTTCTTCTAAGATACGACGCGAATACTAATGGACGAGTAAAGCGATTTCGGAAAGGTATTGCTTTGAAATCCTACCCCAATTCTGTTAATTTCTTTTCGTAAAAGGACGTTTTATAATTGGTCTTAATACCTTTCCGTTACAGGCCATTATGACAATTGCATCAAATCATCTAAAACACCTTCGATGTCCATCCTAGACTGTCTTTCAGGAGCGAAATCGCGAAAAAGACCAGCTACCGACGCCAATGCTTCTTTCACCAGTGACATTCCAACAGTGCAAATAGACAGTGACGTTGAGCGTTCAGATGAAGAAGAAAACATGTAAAACTTTTTTCCTTTATGACAGTTTTTAGCTATTCCTTTTGTTTGTGTTTTGCTGTTGTTGTAGGAAGTTTTGTTGTATATGATATAAGTTGTTTCAAAATACCAAAATGTTACTTTCCACTTCTATAATGATACCTGTTTCAGTAGCTGTTCGCCTAAATCTGAAATGGATTTTCTTGTACTTGAATTTACTTCATGCTCTTTAGTATTGTTTACCGATTTGTTTATCAGGAGTTCAGATACTCAAGAACGTCCTGATTCAGATATAGAATTAGAGGAACGAGAGGATCGTGATTGCGAGATCGACGAGGAAAGTGAAGTTGGATCGTCAGACTCAGACAGCGGTGATGAAGAGTGCCTGCAACACCATTCAGACGGAGATTCTGATGATTACGATGAAGATGATGGATGGATAGCGTACAAGGTTGAAAAGTCAGACCCGTTGTGCTACAGATTTGATTGCCTTCTACGACGTGGTTTAATCCCTAAAACAGGAATACTCTACAAATTTCTCACTGAAGTCGTTGAAATTTTTTTTGACCCCAGACACCAATACGATAAGGACGTGGTGGAAATTTTTAATAGCATCAGACATCTTGGAGGAAGAAGAACCGTTAACTTCATTAGAGGTCCTATGAACATCGGACAAGGCAAGAAAGGGTCCGTACAGCCCAAAGGACAATGTCGACTGAACTTTGGTGGACCTTCAGAAACTGTATGCAATAAACATCAAGCTGGGTATACTATAAAATCTGGAGTCCTAAAGCCATTAAGCCTTGCTCGCTTAAAGCTATGCGATAGAAGTGATTCGCCAATCCAGAGTTTTGTTCAATCAGATGTAGTCTATGTTTATCCTTGTGTCTTGAGCAATGATGGGAATGCTTTAAAGCCAAGTCTTGAATATGATCCACGGATGAAGCAAAATGTTGGTCTCACTGTTGAAGTAAATTCCGAATTTGTCAAGAAAAACACTGATGTGACGCCAAAGTTCATAAGAGAAAACATCGTAACAGAAGTAGTTATATCAGCTGTCACAACAATCGGCAATGAGGTCAGTCTGCCTTGCGTTGTTGAATATACCAGTAAATCAGGAAAGACAGGAGATGCAATTGCCAAGTCCTGGTCAGAAACAATAAAGGTGTTGCAAATATGTGAATCATGTCAAGAAAAATCTATCTCTGAAGAGCATATCTTAAAGGACGTAAAAAATTGCAAAAGTACGTGCAATGAATGCTTAACTTTGAAGTCTGTTTGCGAAAAATGTGCTTTTGCTGGCCAAGTAAGCTATTTGCCATGTCTCCGAGCGTGCAACAACTGTATAGATAAAAATATTCTTTGCAAACGGAGAGTTTTCTTGGTTGTAACAGCTGATTGCGAAGAAGGCAACAAGAATGCATTCATGAAAATCCAATCTGCACGAAATAAGGGAGACATAGATCCCGACTTGTCTCTTTTGTCTGTGATACCGGATTGCCCTCATGTAGGTAAGAGTTTGAAAGCTAGCTTTTCCAACTGGTTCCTGAAGCTTGGAAATGAAAGAGCTAACCTGTCAAATCTTCGAAACCGGTCAACGCCTGAAGTAGGCAAAAAAGTGAAAGGCCTTATTCCAAAGAATGACGTTGTTAGAAATCGGGACCGCCAAGATCCATCGGCTGTTCTTGCACTTGCAGACGAAACTTTGCTAGAATTTCTATCGGATGCAGAGTCTCTTTCATCAACCATCATACCTGAAACTGGCAAATTTACTCCGGATAATCGACCAGGAATGCACCAAAAGCCCATTAGCATTTCAGTTGGGCATTATGGTTGGATATACGTTCTTTACAAGTATGACGAAACCACTGGGAATTCAGATCTGTTGAAAGCAAGGCTGCATTCTCCCGTTGATAGCTTCAGTGTACTAAAAAGAAACATTCCTGCATCCGAGATTCAATATAGCGAAGGGATTTTGTTTTTATGTGGAAAAGACACGAAAGTGAGCTTCATTGATCTATCAAACAAAATAGCTCCAGATGCTCGGAAGATAAATAACAAGAAAGTTGCGGCAGAGCTGTTATCTTCGCATGGCCTTTCTGTGGTGGGTACCCTGGCAGAATTGAAGAAGCGGCTAATTGATGACTTTAGCAAACTTGAAGAAAGGTACAAAGAGAAGGGCTTTGAGACAAATGTGGTTAATTTTTGGGGCGATGATCAACAGCCAACCTTTTCCGCGATTTGCGTAGTAAATAAAGGTCTTATATATGCAGCTTGCGGTTCCAAAAAAGCCATTGTATCGATTACAGTGAGTTACGATGGAGTAGGAGTGAGAGGAAGTCTCCAACAATTATGCAGCTTTAAAGATTATTGGAGGGACGTCACAAACATCTGTCTCTAGCAGAAAGCCTTTACGTTGCATCGAAATCTGGTATGGACAAAGTTTGTTTGCAATCTCGGGAGATAACAAGTATTTTGTCAAGCGAGAAGGATGAAGTAATGCCTTACAAGCTAAAAAAACTCAAGCAATCGATTATTTTCACAGATCCTACTAGTCGTAGAATATACTCTTATGACGTTAATTCAACGAGTTTGATAGTGTTTGCGGGAAATGGAAAAGAAACAAGTGCTGATGGGCCAAAATTGGAATCTAGCTTTCGCCAACCTTGTGGAATTGATGTCGAATTTGACAATGTTGTGTACGTAACCGACATAATGACGCACAGTATCGTGATAATCACACCAGTATCTGAAACTGTACGGTTTTTGCGTTCAATTGGTTACTTGTACAAAGCGTTTTCTGTTCACAAGAAGGGAAAAAGCTACGAAACCTGCAGCTTAAAGGATGCGATCAAATATGTCAACATCTGTGTCAAGACTCTCGAAAGAAATAAGCAAGCAATCAGTGCTGATGTGAAATGCAAAAAATTACCAAAAACTTTGAATGGGCCAGAAGGTAATATTGCAAACAAGACAATAGAGTCAGTGCATTTGATTTTCTTGGAACTTAAGCACTTACAGGAAATATTGGAAAAAAGAAGTTTTTCGCAATATAACCTAAAAAGCTGCATGACACTGGATGTAGAGCATTTTCATTCCACTACTCATGTTAAAGACGTTACTATGTCGATGTTGCAATACTGCCGAAGTTTTGGAAATTGTGTAAAGGAGAGCATCAAACGACTGACCTCGTGGAGCGCACACTACTTCACAAGCCCAAAAAGCTGGTACCCTCTGCCACAAGGTTCAGTCAAACTTGATGATATTCCGATGCTTGATCCACTGCCCGCGCGTAGTTGTAGACCAGAAGAAGCCCAACGTCTTATGGAATTTGCGAATGTGTACGGTCGTGCTGTGCGACAACGATCGGGAAGACAAGAGACCACTATGGCAAAAGCAGGAAGTCTTCCTGAATATTGTTATGCTGACAACGATCAACATGGTGATCGTCTTCAACTGCAGGAACAAAACATTGAATCGCAAAGATCAGAATATGACAGTGATTCGTCTGCAAGTGAAGTCAGCAGTCATTCGGGCGAGGAAGAGGATGGTACTGTTACAGGTCAAGTAACGAGAGAGGCAATGTTTCTTGTTGGCTCCAAGTCACGATTTGGCCGTGCGGTGAGATTTAACAACAGATTTGTTCAATAAGCTAAAACGTAAGTTGTCTTTATGTTCATAAGTCAAACGTAAGTTGTTTTATGCTGTGAAAATGAATGAAACAATACCTTCAGTGAACGTCCAATTACAAAGAATTAATCAAATACTGTTGCTAGAAGCTCCTTTTATTTATCCTTTCGTAAATTTTAATTACGCGATCAGTCACTAAGAATCATTAAAATAAAAACCCACTATTTTTATATCAGCAGAAGGTTTTTAGTCTAGCGGCCGCGGCTTGGGGATAAATTTCATCGCGGATTGCGGCTTTGAGCTAAATTTTTTGCGGTTTCGCGGCTTCTGGACCCCCTATAATAGGCCCCCTTAAATCAGTTGAACTTAAGGGAAGCCAGAGACCGCCTGTCTCACGTCGTCATAAGGCTTTCTAGGTTAAAGTAGGGCCAAGTGTTTAGCTTCGTAGGTTTTGCCATTTTATTAAAGTTGTTTCAGAGATCGTAACAGAGTGTCCTTCTGTTGTGTTATCTCTGGGGTCTTGACTATATAAACATCTTGTAAATCACCAACTTCACTTTCATTTATTGAATTGAGAATTATTTCTATATAATTAAATGTAGTAATTTAAGACAACTTATCAATAAAACATTCAAAGTCAATTAGTAGTGTTTCACCCCAATCTCCGAGGGCTTTATCATTGATTTGTTCTTTTATTTCTTCCATGAATGATGTTGCTACAGTCCTATCATGATATTTCATTAAACCATCAGCAAGTTCTTCAATAAAATCCTTAACACATCCCATCTTCCCCCATTTCCTTCTTTATCTATGATTGAAAAAAGTCCACAAACTAGGTCTTTAGCTTCTAGCTTGGAAAGGACTTGATGATGTTTTACTATATTGAGTTATTAGAGCTAGCTCTTGCATATGTTAGAAGATGTCGCATCCAATAATAGTATGAACTGCTGATTGGGATTGATTGTCTCTCGAAAGATATAACTCCTAAATTACGACACTCATAGTTCCTCTCTAAAGAATATGCAACTAGATTTTTTCTAATTAATTCCCGCTCCTTCTTCACAGCCTTGAATATGAGGTAAGCTAGCGAAATCTTTACTTCAACCACACAACTAGACACAACAGGCTGAAGCAAAATAAAACAAGAAACTCAACGGTTTAACCTTTTTGAGAGTTTCTGAGTAGGTTGCGAAGTGCGGCCCATTCTACCATGCGGCTTCCACTACCAGTGCGGCTCCTACTACCAATGGGCGTCCGACTACCAATGACGTCATCAGTGACGTCATCAGTGACGTCATCAGGTCGCGCTATAGTGCAACAGTTTTTTTTAACCTAGCATGATGGTTTCTCCAACTTTGTTTTCATGAGTCCCAAGAAAGGTCCTAAAATGACGTAATAATCCTGTCATCTGATTAGTTAGAACTTTCTAGAACGTTTCAAAGACTTTTTAAATTCCTCTCGAAGTGGGAAAGTCCCTGATAATCCTACCATCTGTTTGGTTAGAACTTTCTAGAACTTTTCAAAGAATTTTCGAGAAAGTTCCTAAGAATCCTACAGTCTGATTGCCTAGGACTTGGAACTTTCTAGAAGTTTCCAGAATGTTCCACAAGATTCTAGAAACGAGAAATCCCCTTATCTGATTGGTTTATACTCAAAACCGGTTTAAACGGGTTTGCTATGGATCTCATCATGATGGTGTAATAAATCGAATGCGATGTTCGAATGTATCCTGCAAATCTCTATCATTGAGAAAGAGAAAATCACTAGCAATGTTCCAGGTTTCGAGAAGTTTCGAGAAGTTTCGAGAAGTGTCCAGAATGGGGAAGTCCCTAATTTAACAGAGAATCTCCATAGTAGCTATAGCTATATAAATCGAGAAGAAGCATCAGTTTGGTCATACCACTCGATAGATTGAAAGATGATTTCAGCAGCGTTCCTGATATTCAACGCTGTGAAGAAGGAGCGCGAATGAATTAGAAAAAATCTAGTTGCACATTGGAGAGGAACTATGAATGTCGCAATTTAGGAGTTATATCTTTCGAGAGACAATCAATCCCAATCAGCAGTGCATACTATTATTGGATGCGAGATCTTCTAACATATGCAAGAGCTGGCTCTAAAAACTCAATAAAGTCTCGAGTAGAACAACATCAAGTCTTTTCCAAGCTAGAAGCTAAAGACCTAGTTTATGGACTTTTTTCAATTATGGATAAAGAAGGAAATTGGGGAAGAATGGCTGTGTTAATGATTTTTGTTGAAGAACTTGCTGATGGTTTAATGAAATATCATGATAGGACTGTAGCAACATCATTCATAGAAGAAATAAAATAAGAAATCAATCATAAAGTATTAGGAGATTGGGGTGAAAAACTACTAATTGATTCTGAATGTTTTCTGTTATATTGATAAGTTGTCTTAAATTACTACATTTGATTATATAGAAATAATGCTCAATTCAATTAATGAAAATGAAGTTGGTGATTTACAAGATGTTTATATCTATTCAAAAACTATAAGAGAATATACCAACAGATTAACAATTGGTATAATAAAAGAAGCGCATTCCTTTATCATATACGAAAACTACGGCGTGCGCAGTTGGGATCTCTGTAATAGGTTTGGCGGAAAATACAGAGGACCGGCTTGTAAATATTACAACTTCAATCATCTAGATATAATAGCAAACAACCACACAATCCCAATCGTCTTCCACAATCTAAAAGGAATAAACTGCTATCTCATTGGTTGAAACTTATAATAGCATACTTTAATAAAACTATTAGCTGAAGACTTGGGAGTTGGTACATAGAACAAGTCCATAATGGAGATTCAATATATATATATATCTGCAATATATATATATATTACCATCAACTGCGCATGTGCAGTAGCTATATCAATAACGGCAAGAGCTAGAGGCCTGGAACCTAGTATGTAGAACAAAAAATAATAGAGATTTGAATGATGTATGTCATATGAATATTCATCAAATGGCACATGGGCGATAGCAATATCTCTAATAGTTTATGGCTTAATCCATGGCTTATGATACCCTTACATCATTTATATGCAAATATTATCTAAACATTTCAATATATTGCCTATATACTCTATAGATAATAGCAATTTACTTATAGCATCGTTTTCAAAGAATGCTCACACAGAAACAAGGTTATTTTTCTAACTGTCAACTAATGAAGAATAATTTCTAAACATTTTTAGGTATAGCTGTTTCTAGTTATTTCCGTTGTATGGGAATGATTGAGTACGATCATATTCAACTTCTTTCACACCAGCATCCTCAGAATTACTAGCTTCCTCTTCTTCATCATTCTTTGCTTGACGTATGATGAGATATTTTCTTTTGTCACAACAGCATCATTTTCAAAACTTCTATTATATAAAAATTTACGTCTGAAAACTTGTAGTATGTTTTCATCTTCATCCACTTCCTTACGCATTAAAGGCCATACATTTCCTAAAGGAAGATCCTCCTCAGTGTTGACAGTTTCATCATTATCATGGTCACTTTCAGCTTCTATCTCATCATCTGAGTCAGACTCTTCACTACTCTCCTCGTGCATCTCTTGTTCATGTCGCTTAACATTACTTTTAAAATTGGAAGAGAATTCACAATGATCACATTTATGCTGATTCATGATTGGCTGTTTATAATTGTCGACTACCTCTTAAACACCTGAGTCCTAGAGCATAAACTTGCTTGAATTTATAGACTGGTTTCTCGATTCAATATGGTGTGGGAAAGGAATTCCGCACTTGCGCAGGAAGGATGTTTCCAATCAAACCATACCTAATCCTTAACTAATCCTAATCCTAACTAATCCTTACTGATCTTTATCTAATCATTATCTAATTCTTATTGATCGTTACTGATCCTTACCTAATCATTGCTTAATCCATACTAGTCTTACTGATCCTGAACTGATCCTTACTGATCCTTAGCTAATCCTTACTGATCCTGAGATGATCCTTACTGATCCTTAGCTAATCCTTACTGATCCTCTACAGATCCTTACTGATCCTTAGCTAATCCTTACTGATCCTGAGATGATCCTTACTGATCCTTAGTTAATCCTTACTGTTCCTCTACTGATCCTTACTGATCCTTAGCTAATCCTTAATGATCCTTAGCTAATCCTTACTGATCCTTAGCTAATCCTTACTGATCCTGAGCTGATCCTTACTGATCCTTAGTTAATCCTTACTGTTCCTCTGCTGATCCTTACTGATCCTTAGCTAATCCTTACTGATCCTGAGCTGATCCTTACTGATCCTTGGCTAATCCTTACTGATCCTGAGTTGATCCTTACTGATCCTTAGCTAATCCTTACTGATCCTGAGCTGATCCTTACTGATCCTTGGCTAATCCTTACTGATCCTGAGTTGATCCTTACTGATCCTTAGCTAATCCTTGCTGATCCTCTACTGATCCTTACTGATCCTTAGCTAATCCTTACTGATCCTAAGCTGATCCTTACTGATCCTTAGTTAATCCTTACTGATCCTCTACTGATCCTTACTGATCCTTAGCTAATCCTTACTGATCCTCAGTTAATCATTATCTAATCCTTACTGATCCTCACTAATCATTATCTAATCCTTACAGATCCTTAGCTGATCCTTACTGATCCTTACTGATCCTGAGCTGATCCTTACTGATCCTTAGCTGATCCTTACTGATCCTGAGCTGATCCTTACTGATCCTTAGCTAATCCTTAGCTGATCCTTAGCTAATCCTTACTAATCCTTGCAGATCCCAGGCTGATCCTTAGTAATCATTAGTGATCCTCACTAATCCTTACTGATCCCTAGCTAATCATTACTAATCCTTAGCTAATCCTTGCTGATCCTAAGGGACCGCGTCCACTGATCGGCTATTTAGAAATCGGTATTTAGCCGAATCACTTTTTGAGGTTTCGGAAAAAAATCGGAATTGATAATTTTGAAATTCGGTATTTTAGCCGAAAAATTCGGCTATGAAAATAAATTTTGCCGGTTGATTCCGAATTTAAAGTGATTTCCTTTTCCATTTTATCCGATTCTACCGGATTTTGCTCAAACATTAAAGAGCTGAATGTCCCGAAGGATATATTAGTATTTGCCCCTTTGTTAAATCTGACAATGAAGCGGAGAAAGAATTTATTAGAACATATTTTCGATTGTGTCTTCCAAATGCTTGTAACAATGCTTTTGCATGGTTAACAAGTCCATGATATTATGCGATGATCTCTGGGGTTTTTCGGCCCCTTCGTTGTTTTTCATTTGTTTCAAGTCCTAGTCCTTCCCTGCTGCTGGATGAAGTTAAGTCGAAATTAAGCGAAATCAAGAAAGTCGAAAGCTGTCCTGCTTTTACCATATTTTTTATCCAAGGGTCGCGGTTCTTCTTAAAGATGTAATAAATAGTTTTGCCGAAAAAAACAAATAAGCAATAACAGTGATTCAGAAGACTATTCTCAAATTTTGAGGGGAATTTCACTTGATGTAATTCTTGTGCGCTGACCCTTTGTGGAAATCCTTTTATTTTCACAGAAATATTTTTAAGATTTCTGAAGGAGTTATCTGATTGGAGTTTTCGGTACATTTTATTTAAGTTTCAGAAATTATGATGTGAATCGTTAACGATGTTTTGCGAGAAATAAAATCACTTAATTGACGACATTAAGTTCTATAATATTCTAAAAACCCTCTCATGCTAGAATATTTCATGCAAAAGTCTATTTACTTTTCTACATTGACACGCTGTTGATGCTGCTCCACAAGGGCAGATTGCTCAATTATCAAAAGGCCTCTGTTGTAAGATTGAAAACAATAATTTCTCACTTCAAAATAAAACCAATTGCCAATGGAATTCGCTATTGAAAAAGTTGTTTTGCAACATGCCATCAAATTCGGTAAAAACGGAATTAACATCTAACGTGTTGAAATGAAATTCGGAAAAAATTCGGAAGACAAAATAAAAAATTCCGAAATTATGTTTTCAGAATTCGGATATATAGCCGGTTTCAACCTAACCAAAATCGGAAATATTCGGAGTTAAAGCCGAATTTTCATATCCGAATATTTAGCCGATCAGTGGACGCGGTCCCTTAGCTAATCCTTGTAATGCTTAACTAACTATTTCACCCCATGATCAATGTCTTGAATCAGAAATTTTAGAATATTGCAACTTCATTGGCTCAAATAGCTGAGGATGAGTGTGATTCCTCTCCCTCCATATTGTGTCAAAGTTTGCATCTGCAAAGAAGGGTATTTGTGTGGATTATAAAGGCTTTTGATTTTCTCGCAAATTAATAACAACCACAGGTGTAATTTTACACACACACATACATACACACACACATATATATATTAAGGGTGTACATTTGTATAATATTTACTGTAAGAATGAAATGAAAGGACCACTGCATGTAGAAAAAACATTGTTGAATTAATATTACAAAAATTATTAAAAGCAAACTTAGATGAAAAAACTCACCTCACAATCTATTCTATGAAGAATACCATCAACTAGATTTTTTTTTTGCACTTCACTCAAATCTTCCAACGATGGCCTTTCTTGCTGTTCAGCCGGGTCATTCCAGTCAGATCTTTCTTGCTCTGACATATCCTTCCAGCGCTGGCTTGCCATTGAATTTTTTTCTTTGTTTGAGTATCCACGTAGCTCTGCAAAATTACATTGAATAACAAGCAATTAGGTGATATGAAGAGCTAAGTGCCTCTCTGCACAACACAGACCAGCCAATCTCGGCTTTATTAGGCCTAAATAAAGACGACTAACTAGATAGGCCTAGAGAGTTAATGCCAAGACGTAAAAAGAAAGAAATTGAAATCAACAAAAAATTAACTCACCATTAGCAAAAATGTTCCCAGAGAATAAATTATAACCCGAAGGTCTTCTCTTTATCTTTGTTGCAATTAGCGGCTTTTTTGCTGCTTGTTGAAGACCGATCTCTTCTTCTTGAAAGCAAGAAGGAGCAGGACCCCGTTTTCTGTTATTTATCCAGCACTGGACATCACTTTCGCGAAGTCCAGTGCGTTCAGCGAGAGAATTAATCCGATCCCCAAACTTTTCAACGAAGTTGAACATAATCCACCATTGAATTCTAGTTCCAACAGAGAAACTTGGGCATCTGTGAATTTGTGAGCAGCCATTTTTATCGAAGCACGGCACGAAGCACTAAAAACACGTCCTCACAGCAACTGCTCGCAACAAGATGGCCGCTTGATATTTCGCGCCTTCATGAGCGAACAAAAGCAGACAGCCATGTGGTGTTTGTTTCCTGTTTCTATAGGGATGGATGTTCCCAGATTAATCACAAAGCACACATTTCATCATGCAAAAACAATTGCGTGAACTTGGATTTGCCCAAATTAATCACTTGAATAATATGGGATAGTCCCCGTGATTAATTCTGACACTGGTGTAGTGTCGAAAAACAATGTGCATGGGAAAAAACCGAAAGAGTTGATGAGGAATTATCGACTCGAAAACGTCATAAAAGATCCAACTAGGATCACAGAGACAACAAAGACCCTAATTGATGTAATGATCGTGAGTACACACTGCGACATTACTGGCGACAAACAAAAACACGTCCGACTCTTAGTTTCTCCGGTCGCGGCAACATGTTTTATCGCCATTTCAAGCAGAATGTCACATGTTAGCCGCGGCCTAACATGCCATACAGTTTATATGAAGACAGAAAGGTATTAGATTTTGCAAGAAGTTTTATGGAAATCTATGAATCACGGAAACTTATGTGATGGACACCCCAAAAAC
>JACTAT010000356.1:56124-88539 GCA_014526335.1 Chrysaora quinquecirrha | reverse complement strand
CGGGTGTCAAGGTAAAGCTCGCCCGCATCGCGGGCGTCAAGTTAAATCTATATTACTAAACTCCTTAAAATGCAAATTAGGTTGCCCATTGTTATGGCCCTTTGTTCGATTACACAAGAAAGGCTCTTTTCCTGGGCCGCCTAGAAACCTGGTTCTTTTTTAGACCGACGCCCTTTCTGCCCAGGTAGTGCATGCCGTAATTTTCTAAATGTTTTGAGAATCCAAAGTTTGTTAAAATTTCGATTTTATCTCGACTTCAACAAGTTTTGGTTTTGATTGCGGCCATCTATTATGTTCCTTTCACTATACGTACAATGAATCTTTTGCGTGCAACTCTCAGGGGTTTATTCAATGACTTGCGGCATTAAAATCCAGGATTCAATACAAAATCTTAACTGTCGTGCGACTATCGCACAATCGTGAGACGTGAGAATTTCTTTTCGTACGATTATCGCACGACCATAAATACAAATCGTGACATTTTGGTCGTAGCAGAGCCTTCACGATTACATAAATACGATTTAGTTGTGATGTAATCTTTCTTACAAGATATTTTGAGATATCAAATGAAACACACTTTCCAGACAATGGATACCTTTCCCAACGGTATGTTTATTGGCAGCGTGCGATTGTATCTTTTCTCTCAACTTCACGCTCAAATTCAATACTACATTACTGTTGTTAACAAAAAAGGCTTTTCCGACTCCAGTGATTTAAAAGCTTTTTATGTCAACAGAGGTCCCAAGACGAAACTAGAATTTTAAGAGTTAAGAAAGAAATTTCAAAGAATATGAGAGTTTCTGGTGATTTTTCAAGGATTTTCTGCCGCTTAATAGATGATTCCAGGTGAATTGGACATTTTTGGGTGCTTTTCATCAAGTTATGGTTCGTTTTGAGTGCTTTAGGCTGGTTTTGGGCAATTTTGGGTTGTTTCG
Organism: Chrysaora quinquecirrha; assembly: GCA_014526335.1. Classification (NCBI taxonomy): domain Eukaryota; kingdom Metazoa; phylum Cnidaria; class Scyphozoa; order Semaeostomeae; family Pelagiidae; genus Chrysaora; species Chrysaora quinquecirrha. The sequence goes on along the minus strand of JACTAT010000356.1, from coordinate 87,604 downwards.
CGTTTTTGGTAAGTACGTTTGCGAATTTACGCAGCAGTAATACTGCTAATTTTGCGTCTTAAGTTGACATAAAAGCGTTTGGAATATTCTCAGTAGATCTGGAAAATTGGTGGCAAAATTTTCATTAAGCATTTACCATCGAACTCTTTGACTTTTAGTTAGGCTGTTAATAATAGGATTTTCGAGTGCAGACAGGGCATAGAAACGTTGCATTAGAATTCAAGTGGATGAAACACAGTCAGAGATCGGTCAGAGATACCCTTAACCTCCCTGACTCACTGGCTCACTAATATTTGACATTCAGCTTTCATATTATAATGTGATGATGATGATGATTTTGATGACATGAAGATAATGATGATTGTGATGATGATGATGATGATTATTATTATTATTATGATTTTGATGGAATAATGATGATGATGATGATGATGATTATGATTATGATTATGATGATGGTGATAATTATGATGATGGTAATGATGATGATGACGAGGATGATTCTAATGGTGATTATAATGTTATAGTTGCTGATGGCGATAAAGATAATTTTGACGGTGATGATAACTATGATGATGATGATGATGATGATGATAATGTTCTTTTTTGTCCGCAGTTTAATACCCTTTTATCAATTCTCTTATGTGTTTACCATTACAAGTAGACTAGCTTTTTAACTTGACGCCCGCGATGCGGGCCAGCTTTTTACCTTGACACCCGCGATGCGGGTAAGTTTTTACCTTGACACCCGCGATGCGGGTGAATATTAGTACCAGTTTAGCCTTGGAAAGACAAGATACCACTCAGCTGCCTTTTAACTTGCTGCCTTTTAACTTACAGCCTTCTGAACTTTCGCTAGAGTCCGGGGAGGTTAGCTCCCCATGGCATCCCACAACCTCCCCGGACTCTAGCGAAAGTTCAGAAGGCTGTAAGTTAAAAGGCAGCAAGTTAAAAGGCAGCTGAGTGGTATCTTGTCTTTCCAAGGCTAAACTGGTACTAATATTCACCCGCATCGCGGGTGTCAAGGTAAAAACTTACCCGCATCGCGGGTGTCAAGGTAAAATTTGTCGCTATTTTCTGTATACTTCTTATCATTATTCAGCCTAGCCCTTCCTTTTATTTGTTATCACTTGCTTAGTTTTACGTTAATGTATAACTAAGTTTATATTTACTTCGAATATATATACGGCTTGTAATTTAGTTTAAATCAGTTGAACTTAAGGGAAGCCAGAGACCGCCTGTCTCACGTCGTCATAAGGCTTTCTAGGTTAAAGTAGGGCCAAGTGTTTAGCTTCGTAGGTTTTGCCATTTTATTAAAGTTGTTTCAGAGATCGTAACAGAGTGTCCTTCTGTTGTGTTATCTCTGGGGTCTTGACTATATAAACATCTTGTAAATCACCAACTTCACTTTCATTTATTGAATTGAGAATTATTTCTATATAATTAAATGTAGTAATTTAAGACAACTTATCAATAAAACATTCAAAGTCAATTAGTAGTGTTTCACCCCAATCTCCGAGGGCTTTATCATTGATTTGTTCTTTTATTTCTTCCATGAATGATGTTGCTACAGTCCTATCATGATATTTCATTAAACCATCAGCAAGTTCTTCAATAAAAATCCTTAACACATCCCATCTTCCCCCATTTCCTTCTTTATCTATGATTGAAAAAAGTCCACAAACTAGGTCTTTAGCTTCTAGCTTGGAAAGGACTTGATGATGTTTTACTATATTGAGTTATTAGAGCTAGCTCTTGCATATGTTAGAAGATGTCGCATCCAATAATAGTATGAACTGCTGATTGGGATTGATTGTCTCTCGAAAGATATAACTCCTAAATTACGACACTCATAGTTCCTCTCTAAAGAATATGCAACTAGATTTTTTCTAATTAATTCCCGCTCCTTCTTCACAGCCTTGAATATGAGGTAAGCTAGCGAAATCTTTACTTCAACCACACAACTAGACACAACAGGCTGAAGCAAAATAAAACAAGAAACTCAACGGTTTAACCTTTTTGAGAGTTTCTGAGTAGGTTGCAAAGTGCGGCCCATTCTACCATGCGGCTTCCACTACCAGTGCGGCTCCTACTATCAATGGGCGTCCGACTACCAATGACGTCATCAGTGACGTCATCAGTGACGTCATCAGGTCGCGCTATAGTGCAACAGTTTTTTAACCTAGCATGATGGTTTCTCCAACTTTGTTTTCATGAGTCCCAAGAAAGGTCCTAAAATGACGTAATAATCCTGTCATCTGATTGGTTAGAACTTTCTAGAACGTTTCAAAGACTTTTTAAATTCCTCTCGAAGTGGGAAAGTCTCTGATAATCCTACCATCTGTTTGGTTAGAACTTTCTAGAACTTTTCAAAGAATTTTCGAGAAAGTTCCTAAGAATCCTACAGTCTGATTGCCTAGGACTTGGAACTTTCTAGAAGTTTCCAGAATGTTCCACAAGATTCTAGAAACGAGAAATCCCCTTATCTGATTGGTTTATACTCAAAACCGGTTTAAACGGGTTTGCTATGGATCTCATCATGATGGTGTAATAAATCGAATGCGACGTTCGAATGTATCCTGCAAATCTCTATCATTGAGAAAGAGAAAATCACTAGCAATGTTCCAGGTTTCGAGAAGTTTCGAGAAGTTTCGAGAAGTGTCCAGAATGGGGAAGTCCCTAATTTAACAGAGAATCTCCATAGTAGCTATAGCTATATAAATCGAGAAGAAGCATCAGTTTGGTCATACCACTCGATAGATTGAAAGATGATTTCAGCAGCGTTCCTGATATTCAACGCTGTGAAGAAGGAGCGCGAATGAACTAGAAAAAATCTAGTTGCACATTGGAGAGGAACTATGAATGTCGCAATTTAGGAGTTATATCTTTCGAGAGACAATCAATCCCAATCAGCAGTGCATACTATTATTGGATGCGAGATCTTCTAACATATGCAAGAGCTGGCTCTAAAAACTCAATAAAGTCTCGAGTAGAACAACATCAAGTCTTTTCCAAGCTAGAAGCTAAAGACCTAGTTTATGGACTTTTTTCAATTATGGATAAAGAAGGAAATTGGGGAAGAATGGCTGTGTTAATGATTTTGTTGAAGAACTTGCTGATGGTTTAATGAAATATCATGATAGGACTGTAGCAACATCATTCATAGAAGAAATAAAATAAGAAATCAATCATAAAGTATTAGGAGATTGGGGTGAAAAACTACTAATTGATTCTGAATGTTTTCTGTTATATTGATAAGTTGTCTTAAATTACTACATTTGATTATATAGAAATAATGCTCAATTCAATTAATGAAAATGAAGTTGGTGATTTACAAGATGTTTATATCTATTCAAAAACTATAAGAGAATATACCAACAGATTAACAATTGGTATAATAAAAGAAGCGCATTCCTTTATCATATACGAAAACTACGGCGTGCGCAGTTGGGATCTCTGTAATAGGTTTGGCGGAAAATACAGAGGACCGGCTTGTAAATATTACAACTTCAATCATCTAGATATAATAGCAAACAACCACACAATCCCAATCGTCTTCCACAATCTAAAAGGAATAAACTGCTATCTCATTGGTTGAAACTTATAATAGCATACTTTAATAAAACTATTAGCTGAAGACTTGGGAGTTGGTACATAGAACAAGTCCATAATGGAGATTCAATATATATATATATCTGCAATATATATATATATATTACCATCAACTGCGCATGTGCAGTAGCTATATCAATAACGGCAAGAGCTAGAGGCCTGGAACCTAGTATGTAGAACAAAAAATAATAGAGATTTGAATGATGTATGTCATATGAATATTCATCAAATGGCACATGGGCGATAGCAATATCTCTAATAGTTTATGGCTTAATCCATGGCTTATGATACCCTTACATCATTTATATGCAAATATTATCTAAACATTTCAATATATTGCCTATATACTCTATAGATAATAGCAATTTACTTATAGCATCGTTTTCAAAGAATGCTCACACAGAAACAAGGTTATTTTTCTAACTGTCAACTAATGAAGAATAATTTCTAAACATTTTTAGGTATAGCTGTTTCTAGTTATTTCCGTTGTATGGGAATGATTGAGTACGATCATATTCAACTTCTTTCACACCAGCATCCTCAGAATTACTAGCTTCCTCTTCTTCATCATTCTTTGCTTGACGTATGATGAGATATTTTCTTTTGTCACAACAGCATCATTTTCAAAACTTCTATTATATAAAAATTTACGTCTGAAAACTTGTAGTATGTTTTCATCTTCATCCACTTCCTTACGCATTAAAGGCCATACATTTCCTAAAGGAAGATCCTCCTCAGTGTTGACAGTTTCATCATTATCATGGTCACTTTCAGCTTCTATCTCATCATCTGAGTCAGACTCTTCACTACTCTCCTCGTGCATCTCTTGTTCATGTCGCTTAACATTACTTTTAAAATTGGAAGAGAATTCACAATGATCACATTTATGCTGATTCATGATTGGCTGTTTATAATTGTCGACTACCTCTTAAACACCTGAGTCCTAGAGCATAAACTTGCTTGAATTTATAGACTGGTTTCTCGATTCAATATGGTGTGGGAAAGGAATTCCGCACTTGCGCAGGAAGGATGTTTCCAATCAAACCATACCTAATCCTTAACTAATCCTAATCCTAACTAATCCTTACTGATCTTTATCTAATCATTATCTAATTCTTATTGATCGTTACTGATCCTTACCTAATCATTGCTTAATCCATACTAGTCTTACTGATCCTGAACTGATCCTTACTGATCCTTAGCTAATCCTTACTGATCCTGAGATGATCCTTACTGATCCTTAGCTAATCCTTACTGATCCTCTACAGATCCTTACTGATCCTTAGCTAATCCTTACTGATCCTGAGATGATCCTTACTGATCCTTAGTTAATCCTTACTGTTCCTCTACTGATCCTTACTGATCCTTAGCTAATCCTTAATGATCCTTAGCTAATCCTTACTGATCCTTAGCTAATCCTTACTGATCCTGAGCTGATCCTTACTGATCCTTAGTTAATCCTTACTGTTCCTCTGCTGATCCTTACTGATCCTTAGCTAATCCTTACTGATCCTGAGCTGATCCTTACTGATCCTTGGCTAATCCTTACTGATCCTGAGTTGATCCTTACTGATCCTTAGCTAATCCTTACTGATCCTGAGCTGATCCTTACTGATCCTTGGCTAATCCTTACTGATCCTGAGTTGATCCTTACTGATCCTTAGCTAATCCTTGCTGATCCTCTACTGATCCTTACTGATCCTTAGCTAATCCTTACTGATCCTAAGCTGATCCTTACTGATCCTTAGTTAATCCTTACTGATCCTCTACTGATCCTTACTGATCCTTAGCTAATCCTTACTGATCCTCAGTTAATCATTATCTAATCCTTACTGATCCTCACTAATCATTATCTAATCCTTACAGATCCTTAGCTGATCCTTACTGATCCTTACTGATCCTGAGCTGATCCTTACTGATCCTTAGCTGATCCTTACTGATCCTGAGCTGATCCTTACTGATCCTTAGCTAATCCTTAGCTGATCCTTAGCTAATCCTTACTAATCCTTGCAGATCCCAGGCTGATCCTTAGTAATCATTAGTGATCCTCACTAATCCTTACTGATCCCTAGCTAATCATTACTAATCCTTAGCTAATCCTTGCTGATCCTAAGGGACCGCGTCCACTGATCGGCTATTTAGAAATCGGTATTTAGCCGAATCACTTTTTTGAGGTTTCGGAAAAAAATCGGAATTGATAATTTTGAAATTCGGTATTTTAGCCGAAAAATTCGGCTATGAAAATAAATTTTGCCGGTTGATTCCGAATTTAAAGTGATTTCCTTTTCCATTTTATCCGATTCTACCGGATTTTGCTCAAAAATTAAAGAGCTGAATGTCCCGAAGGATATATTAGTATTTGCCCCTTTGTTAAATCTGACAATGAAGCGGAGAAAGAATTTATTAGAACATATTTTCGATTGTGTCTTCCAAATGCTTGTAACAATGCTTTTGCATGGTTAACAAGTCCATGATATTATGCGATGATCTCTGGGGTTTTTCGGCCCCTTTGTTGTTTTTCATTTGTTTCAAGTCCTAGTCCTTCCCTGCTGCTGGATGAAGTTAAGTCGAAATTAAGCGAAATCAAGAAAGTCGAAAGCTGTCCTGCTTTTACCATATTTTTTATCCAAGGGTCGCGGTTCTTCTTAAAGATGTAATAAATAGTTTTGCCGAAAAAAACAAATAAGCAATAACAGTGATTCAGAAGACTATTCTCAAATTTTGAGGGGAATTTCACTTGATGTAATTCTTGTGCGCTGACCCTTTGTGGAAATCCTTTTATTTTCACAGAAATATTTTTAAGATTTCTGAAGGAGTTATCTGATTGGAGTTTTCGGTACATTTTATTTAAGTTTCAGAAATTATGATGTGAATCGTTAACGATGTTTTGCGAGAAATAAAATCACTTAATTGACGACATTAAGTTCTATAATATTCTAAAAACCCTCTCATGCTAGAATATTTCATGCAAAAGTCTATTTACTTTTCTACATTGACACGCTGTTGATGCTGCTCCACAAGGGCAGATTGCTCAATTATCAAAAGGCCTCTGTTGTAAGATTGAAAACAATAATTTCTCACTTCAAAATAAAACCAATTGCCAATGGAATTCGCTATTGAAAAAGTTGTTTTGCAACATGCCATCAAATTCGGTAAAACGGAATTAACATCTAACGTGTTGAAATGAAATTCGGAAAAATTCGGAAGACAAAATAAAAAATTCCGAAATTATGTTTTCAGAATTCGGATATATAGCCGGTTTCAACCTAACCAAAATCGGAAATATTCGGAGTTAAAGCCGAATTTTCATATCCGAATATTTAGCCGATCAGTGGACGCGGTCCCTTAGCTAATCCTTGTAATGCTTAACTAACTATTTCACCCCATGATCAATGTCTTGAATCAGAAATTTTAGAATATTGCAACTTCATTGGCTCAAATAGCTGAGGATGAGTATGATTCCTCTCCCTCCATATTGTGTCAAAGTTTGCATCTGCAAAGAAGGGTATTTGTGTGGATTATAAAGGCTTTTGATTTTCTCGCAAATTAATAACAACCACAGGTGTAATTTTTACACACACACATACATACACACACACACATATATATATTAAGGGTGTACATTTGTATAATATTTACTGTAAGAATGAAATGAAAGGACCACTGCATGTAGAAAAAACATTGTTGAATTAATATTACAAAAATTATTAAAAGCAAACTTAGATGAAAAAACTCACCTCACAATCTATTCTATGAAGAATACCATCAACTAGATTCTTTTTTTGCACTTCACTCAAATCTTCCAACGATGGCCTTTCTTGCTGTTCAGCCGGGTCATTCCAGTCAGATCTTTCTTGCTCTGACATATCCTTCCAGCGCTGGCTTGCCATTGAATTTTTTTCTTTGTTTGAGTATCCACGTAGCTCTGCAAAATTACATTGAATAACAAGCAATTAGGTGATATGAAGAGCTAAGTGCCTCTCTGCACAACACAGACCAGCCAATCTCGGCTTTATTAGGCCTAAATAAAGACGACTAACTAGATAGGCCTAGAGAGTTAATGCCAAGACGTAAAAAGAAAGAAATTGAAATCAACAAAAAATTAACTCACCATTAGCAAAAATGTTCCCAGAGAATAAATTATAACCCGAAGGTCTTCTCTTTATCTTTGTTGCAATTAGCGGCTTTTTTGCTGCTTGTTGAAGACCGATCTCTTCTTCTTGAAAGCAAGAAGGAGCAGGACCCCGTTTTCTGTTATTTATCCAGCACTGGACATCACTTTCGCGAAGTCCAGTGCGTTCAGCGAGAGAATTAATCCGATCCCCAAACTTTTTCAACGAAGTTGAACATAATCCACCATTGAATTCTAGTTCCAACAGAGAAACTTGGGCATCTGTGAATTTGTGAGCAGCCATTTTTATCGAAGCACGGCACGAAGCACTAAAAACACGTCCTCACAGCAACTGCTCGCAACAAGATGGCCGCTTGATATTTCGCGCCTTCATGAGCGAACAAAAGCAGACAGCCATGTGGTGTTTGTTTCCTGTTTCTATAGGGATGGATGTTCCCAGATTAATCACAAAGCACACATTTCATCATGCAAAAACAATTGCGTGAACTTGGATTTGCCCAAATTAATCACTTGAATAATATGGGATAGTCCCGTGATTAATTCTGACACTGGTGTAGTGTCGAAAACAATGTGCATGGGAAAAACCGAAAGAGTTGATGAGGAATTATCGACTCGAAAACGTCATAAAAGATCCAACTAGGATCACAGAGACAACAAAGACCCTAATTGATGTAATGATCGTGAGTAATAAAGAGAAAATTGTTTTGTCTGGAATAATTGATGTTGGCCTAGCCGATCAGAGAATGACGTACTACATCCTAAGATGCCAAAGGAAAAACGCACCCCCTTGCATAAAGTTGGTGACAGACTATAAAAAATTCGACGAAGTGAAGTTTAAAGAGATGATAAATAGAGTTCCTTGGCATGCCTGTAGCATATTCGACGAAGTTGATGACAATCTGTGGATGGTAGAGGGACTGTATAAACATGTGGTCAGAGAAGCTGGTCAAAGTCTCTCCCTTGGATGCATAGTAAAATAAGGATGTTGACGAACCAACGATACGGATTACTGAGGAAGGCAAAGAGAACACAAGATGCAAAAGAGAGTGATGTGTACAAAAAAATAAGGAACAGAGTCAGTAAAAGGCTGAAGCTTACTGAAGCAAATTACTGGAAACAAAAGTTAGCAGAAGTAGACAAGGGCAGCTCTGATTCTGGAGTACAGTCAAAGCCATATCAGGTAGCAAAAGGTCAAAAGAGAAACGAATAGGGCCATTAACAAGTCATACAGGTAATCTACTAACAAGTGACCAGCAGATAGCAGAAGGTATGAATACATTTTTTGCCAACATAGGAGAGGAACTGGCTAGTAAATTTGAGGAAACCAGTAAAGATGAAACACAACACATCTGCAAAGCTACACCAACAATGTCTGAACTGGGTCTCACAACTGGCAAGTTTGCAGAAAAGCTAAAGATGCTGAATCCCAAGAAGGCAGTAGGCCATGATAATATTACTACAAAAGAAATGAAGCTGCTTTCTGAGGACATGAGTTCATGCTTGTTTTGTATCTGCAGGCAAGCTTACCTTGATGGAAATTTCCAACTAGATGGAAGATAGGCGAGCTGAAACCAGCCTATAAAGCTGGTGAGAGAAGAGAGAGAGAGGGAATTATTGACTTTCTTTCTCTGTATTCATGAATGACATATCGGAATCGATTTCAGCGGGAGAGGAACATCTGTACGCAGATGACATAACAGCTTTCGTTGTAGGGGCGACAACAGATGAGACTATATAAAAATGCAGGTCTTAGCTAAAGAAGTCACGCATTGGTGTACAATAAAAAAAACGACTGTAAACTTATAAAAGACAGAGGCAATTATCGTACAAAGTAAAACATTCATCGGCCCATTACTACCGGTTGAAATTGTGGACACTGTGGTTGATTATAAGGAAGAATGCAAGTTGTTAGGGATTTTTATTGATAGACAACTGAAATGGAAAATACAAATAGAAAATGTCCGAAAGAAATATACCACATACAATGCAGTGTTAGGAAAATTAGTTTTTTTGCGACCTGAAAAACTAGAAAAGATACATTGCAGTATGATCATACCAAAGATAACTTATGGCTTACTAATATGGGGGAAACCTTAGAAACCTTATGCATCGTCAAAAAACCTTATGCAAAAGATTGAAGCCCAACATATAAAAGCAACAAGGGTAGTAAAGAAAATAGGAATATAAGTAAACGATAATGACGTTCTGCAAAGTGTAAACTGGAATAGAATCGATTATATATATTAAAGAAAGGTTGCCACCGAAATGCATAAAATAATGAAAGGAACTGAGTGTCACAGACTAAGAAACATATTTGAAACCAAGGTTTGCAAAAGAAGAGGACTGCAAGTGCAGGTTAGGAGGCTTTAATACTTATATTCCTATTTTCTTTACTACCCTTGTTGCTTTTATATGTTGGGCTTCAATCTTTTGCATAAGGTTTTTTGACGATGCATAAGGTTTCTAAGGTTTCCCCCATATTAGTAAGCCATAAGTTATCTTTGGTATGATCATACTGCAATGTATCTTTTCTAGTTTTTCAGGTCGCAAAAAAACTAATTTTCCTAACACTGCATTGTATGTGGTATATTTCTTTCGGACATTTTCTATTTGTATTTTCCATTTCAGTTGTCTATCAATAAAAATCCCTAACAACTTGCATTCTTCCTTATAATCAACCACAGTGTCCACAATTTCAACCGGTAGTAATGGGCCGATGAATGTTTTACTTTGTACGATAATTGCCTCTGTCTTTTATAAGTTTACAGTCGTTTTTTTTATTGTACACCAATGCGTGACTTCTTTAGCTAAGACCTGCATTTTTATATAGTCTCATCTGTTGTCGCCCCTACAACGAAAGCTGTTATGTCATCTGCGTACAGATGTTCCTCTCCCGCTGAAATCGATTCCGATATGTCATTCATGAATACAGAGAAAGAAAGTCAATAATTCCCTCTCTCTCTCTTCTCTCACCAGCTTTATAGGCTGGTTTCAGCTCGCCTATCTTCCATCTAGTTGGAAATTTCCATCAAGGTAAGCTTGCCTGCAGATACAAAACAAGCATGAACTCATGTCCTCAGAAAGCAGCTTCATTTCTTTTGTAGTAATATTATCATGGCCTACTGCCTTCTTGGGATTCAGCATCTTTAGCTTTTCTGCAAACTTGCCAGTTGTGAGACCCAGTTCAGACATTGTTGGTGTAGCTTTGCAGATGTGTTGTGTTTCATCTTTACTGGTTTCCTCAAATTTACTAGCCAGTTCCTCTCCTATGTTGGCAAAAAATGTATTCATACCTTCTGCTATCTGCTGGTCACTTGTTAGTAGATTACCTGTATGACTTGTTAATGGCCCTATTCGTTTCTCTTTTGACCTTTTGCTACCTGATATGGCTTTGACTGTACTCCAGAATCAGAGCTGCCCTTGTCTACTTCTGCTAACTTTTGTTTCCAGTAATTTGCTTCAGTAAGCTTCAGCCTTTTACTGACTCTGTTCCTTATTTTTTTGTACACATCACTCTCTTTTGCATCTTGTGTTCTCTTTGCCTTCCTCAGTAATCCGTATCGTTGGTTCGTCAACATCCTTATTTTACTATGCATCCAAGGGAGAGACTTTGACCAGCTTCTCTGACCACATGTTTATACAGTCCTCTACCATCCACAGATTGTCATCAACTTCGTCGAATATGCTACAGGCATGCCAAGGAACTCTATTTATCATCTCTTTAAACTTCACTTCGTCGAATTTTTTATAGTCTGTCACCAACTTTATGCAAGGGGGTGCGTTTTTCCTTTGGCATCTTAGGATGTAGTACGTCATTCTCTGATCGGCTAGGCCAACATCAATTATTCCAGACAAAACAATTTTCTCTTTATTACTCACGATCATTACATCAATTAGGGTCTTTGTTGTCTCTGTGATCCTAGTTGGATCTTTTATGACGTTTTCGAGTCGATAATTCCTCATCAACTCTTTCGGTTTTTTCCCATGCACATTGTTTTTCGACACTACACCAGTGTCAGAATTAATCACGGGGACTATCCCATATTATTCAAGTGATTAATTTGGGCAAATCCAAGTTCACGCAATTGTTTTTGCATGATGAAATGTGTGCTTTGTGATTAATCTGGGAACATCCATCCCTATAGAAACAGGAAACAAACACCACATGGCTGTCTGCTTTTGTTCGCTCATGAAGGCGCGAAATATCAAGCGGCCATCTTGTTGCGAGCAGTTGCTGTGAGGACGTGTTTTTAGTGCTTCGTGCCGTGCTTCGATAAAAATGGCTGCTCACAAATTCACAGATGCCCAAGTTTCTCTGTTGGAACTAGAATTCAATGGTGGATTATGTTCAACTTCGTTGAAAAAGTTTGGGGATCGGATTAATTCTCTCGCTGAACGCACTGGACTTCGCGAAAGTGATGTCCAGTGCTGGATAAATAACAGAAAACGGGGTCCTGCTCCTTCTTGCTTTCAAGAAGAAGAGATCGGTCTTCAACAAGCAGCAAAAAAGCCGCTAATTGCAACAAAGATAAAGAGAAGACCTTCGGGTTATAATTTATTCTCTGGGAACATTTTGCTAATGGTGAGTTAATTTTTGTTGATTTCAATTTCTTTCTTTTACGTCTTGGCATTAACTCTCTAGGCCTATCTAGTTAGTCGTCTTTATTTAGGCCTAATAAAGCCGAGATTGGCTGGTCTGTGTTGTGCAGAGAGGCACTTAGCTCTTCATATCACCTAATTGCTTGTTATTCAATGTAATTTTGCAGAGCTACGTGGATACTCAAACAAAGAAAAAAATTCAATGGCAAGCCAGCGCTGGAAGGATATGTCAGAGCAAGAAAGATCTGACTGGAATGACCCGGCTGAACAGCAAGAAAGGCCATCGTTGGAAGATTTGAGTGAAGTGCAAAAAAAGAATCTAGTTGATGGTATTCTTCATAGAATAGATTGTGAGGTGAGTTTTTTCATCTAAGTTTGCTTTTAATAATTTTTGTAATATTAATTCAACAATGTTTTTTCTACATGCAGTGGTCCTTTCATTTCATTCTTACAGTAAATATTATACAAATGTACACCCTTAATATATATATGTGTGTGTGTGTATGTATGTGTGTGTGTAAAAATTACACCTGTGGTTGTTATTAATTTGCGAGAAAATCAAAAGCCTTTATAATCCACACAAATACCCTTCTTTGCAGATGCAAACTTTGACACAATATTGATGGAGAGGAATCACACTCATCCTCAGCTATTTGAGCCAATGAAGTTGCAATATTCTAAAATTTCTGATTCAAGACATTGATCATGGGGTGAAATAGTTAGTTAAGCATTACAAGGATTAGCTAAGGGACCGCGTCCACTGATCGGCTAAATATTCGGATATGAAAATTCGGCTTTAACTCCGAATATTTCCGATTTTGGTTAGGTTGAAACCGGCTATATATCCGAATTCTGAAAACATAATTTCGGAATTTTTTATTTTGTCTTCCGAATTTTTTCCGAATTTCATTTCAACACGTTAGATGTTAATTCCGTTTTTACCGAATTTGATGGCATGTTGCAAAACAACTTTTTCAATAGCGAATTCCATTGGCAATTGGTTTTATTTTGAAGTGAGAAATTATTGTTTTCAATCTTACAACAGAGGCCTTTTGATAATTGAGCAATCTGCCCTTGTGGAGCAGCATCAACAGCGTGTCAATGTAGAAAAGTAAATAGACTTTTGCATGAAATATTCTAGCATGAGAGGGTTTTTAGAATATTATAGAACTTAATGTCGTCAATTAAGTGATTTTATTTCTCGCAAAACATCGTTAACGATTCACATCATAATTTCTGAAACTTAAATAAAATGTACCGAAAACTCCAATCAGATAACTCCTTCAGAAATCTTAAAAATATTTCTGTGAAAATAAAAGGATTTCCACAAAGGGTCAGCGCACAAGAATTACATCAAGTAAAATTCCCCTCAAAATTTGAGAATAGTCTTCTGAATCACTGTTATTGCTTATTTGTTTTTTTCGGCAAAACTATTTATTACATCTTTAAGAAGAACCGCGACCCTTGGATAAAAATATGGTAAAAGCAGGACAGCTTTCGACTTTCTTGATTTCGCTTAATTTCGACTTAACTTCATCCAGCAGCAGGGAAGGACTAGGACTTGAAACAAATGAAAAACAACGAAGGGCCGAAAACCCCAGAGATCATCGCATAATATCATGGACTTGTTAACCATGCAAAAGCATTGTTACAAGCATTTGGAAGACACAATCGAAAATATGTTCTAATAAATTCTTTCTCCGCTTCATTGTCAGATTTAACAAAGGGGCAAATACTAATATATCCTTCGGGACATTCAGCTCTTTAATTTTTGAGCAAAATCCGGTAGAATCGGATAAAATGGAAAAGGAAATCACTTTAAATTCGGAATCAACCGGCAAAATTTATTTTCATAGCCGAATTTTTCGGCTAAAATACCGAATTTCAAAATTATCAATTCCGATTTTTTCCGAAACCTCAAAAAGTGATTCGGCTAAATACCGATTTCTAAATAGCCGATCAGTGGACGCGGTCCCTTAGGATCAGCAAGGATTAGCTAAGGATTAGTAATGATTAGCTAGGGATCAGTAAGGATTAGTGAGGATCACTAATGATTACTAAGGATCAGCCTGGGATCTGCAAGGATTAGTAAGGATTAGCTAAGGATCAGCTAAGGATTAGCTAAGGATCAGTAAGGATCAGCTCAGGATCAGTAAGGATCAGCTAAGGATCAGTAAGGATCAGCTCAGGATCAGTAAGGATCAGTAAGGATCAGCTAAGGATCTGTAAGGATTAGATAATGATTAGTGAGGATCAGTAAGGATTAGATAATGATTAACTGAGGATCAGTAAGGATTAGCTAAGGATCAGTAAGGATCAGTAGAGGATCAGTAAGGATTAACTAAGGATCAGTAAGGATCAGCTTAGGATCAGTAAGGATTAGCTAAGGATCAGTAAGGATCAGTAGAGGATCAGCAAGGATTAGCTAAGGATCAGTAAGGATCAACTCAGGATCAGTAAGGATTAGCCAAGGATCAGTAAGGATCAGCTCAGGATCAGTAAGGATTAGCTAAGGATCAGTAAGGATCAACTCAGGATCAGTAAGGATTAGCCAAGGATCAGTAAGGATCAGCTCAGGATCAGTAAGGATTAGCTAAGGATCAGTAAGGATCAGCAGAGGAACAGTAAGGATTAACTAAGGATCAGTAAGGATCAGCTCAGGATCAGTAAGGATTAGCTAAGGATCAGTAAGGATTAGCTAAGGATCATTAAGGATTAGCTAAGGATCAGTAAGGATCAGTAGAGGAACAGTAAGGATTAACTAAGGATCAGTAAGGATCATCTCAGGATCAGTAAGGATTAGCTAAGGATCAGTAAGGATCTGTAGAGGATCAGTAAGGATTAGCTAAGGATCAGTAAGGATCATCTCAGGATCAGTAAGGATTAGCTAAGGATCAGTAAGGATCAGTTCAGGATCAGTAAGACTAGTATGGATTAAGCAATGATTAGGTAAGGATCAGTAACGATCAATAAGAATTAGATAATGATTAGATAAAGATCAGTAAGGATTAGTTAGGATTAGGATTAGTTAAGGATTAGGTATGGTTTGATTGGAAACATCCTTCCTGCGCAAGTGCGGAATTCCTTTCCCACACCATATTGAATCGAGAAACCAGTCTATAAATTCAAGCAAGTTTATGCTCTAGGACTCAGGTGTTTAAGAGGTAGTCGACAATTATAAACAGCCAATCATGAATCAGCATAAATGTGATCATTGTGAATTCTCTTCCAATTTTAAAAGTAATGTTAAGCGACATGAACAAGAGATGCACGAGGAGAGTAGTGAAGAGTCTGACTCAGATGATGAGATAGAAGCTGAAAGTGACCATGATAATGATGAAACTGTCAACACTGAGGAGGATCTTCCTTTAGGAAATGTATGGCCTTTAATGCGTAAGGAAGTGGATGAAGATGAAAACATACTACAAGTTTTCAGACGTAAATTTTTATATAATAGAAGTTTTGAAAATGATGCTGTTGTGACAAAAGAAAATATCTCATCATACGTCAAGCAAAGAATGATGAAGAAGAGGAAGCTAGTAATTCTGAGGATGCTGGTGTGAAAGAAGTTGAATATGATCGTACTCAATCATTCCCATACAACGGAAATAACTAGAAACAGCTATACCTAAAATGTTTAGAAATTATTCTTCATTAGTTGACAGTTAGAAAAATAACCTTGTTTCTGTGTGAGCATTCTTTGAAAACGATGCTATAAGTAAATTGCTATTATCTATAGAGTATATAGGCAATATATTGAAATGTTTAGATAATATTTGCATATAAATGATGTAAGGGTATCATAAGCCATGGATTAAGCCATAAACTATTAGAGATATTGCTATCGCCCATGTGCCATTTGATGAATATTCATATGACATACATCATTCAAATCTCTATTATTTTTTGTTCTACATACTAGGTTCCAGGCCTCTAGCTCTTGCCGTTATTGATATAGCTACTGCACATGCGCAGTTGATGGTAATATATATATATATTGCAGATATATATATATATTGAATCTCCATTATGGACTTGTTCTATGTACCAACTCCCAAGTCTTCAGCTAATAGTTTTATTAAAGTATGCTATTATAAGTTTCAACCAATGAGATAGCAGTTTATTCCTTTTAGATTGTGGAAGACGATTGGGATTGTGTGGTTGTTTGCTATTATATCTAGATGATTGAAGTTGTAATATTTACAAGCCGGTCCTCTGTATTTTCCGCCAAACCTATTACAGAGATCCCAACTGCGCACGCCGTAGTTTTCGTATATGATAAAGGAATGCGCTTCTTTTATTATACCAATTGTTAATCTGTTGGTATATTCTCTTATAGTTTTTGAATAGATATAAACATCTTGTAAATCACCAACTTCATTTTCATTAATTGAATTGAGCATTATTTCTATATAATCAAATGTAGTAATTTAAGACAACTTATCAATATAACAGAAAACATTCAGAATCAATTAGTAGTTTTTCACCCCAATCTCCTAATACTTTATGATTGATTTCTTATTTTATTTCTTCTATGAATGATGTTGCTACAGTCCTATCATGATATTTCATTAAACCATCAGCAAGTTCTTCAACAAAAATCATTAACACAGCCATTCTTCCCCAATTTCCTTCTTTATCCATAATTGAAAAAAGTCCATAAACTAGGTCTTTAGCTTCTAGCTTGGAAAAGACTTGATGTTGTTCTACTCGAGACTTTATTGAGTTTTTAGAGCCAGCTCTTGCATATGTTAGAAGATCTCGCATCCAATAATAGTATGCACTGCTGATTGGGATTGATTGTCTCTCGAAAGATATAACTCCTAAATTGCGACATTCATAGTTCCTCTCCAATGTGCAACTAGATTTTTTCTAGTTCATTCGCGCTCCTTCTTCACAGCGTTGAATATCAGGAACGCTGCTGAAATCATCTTTCAATCTATCGAGTGGTATGACCAAACTGATGCTTCTTCTCGATTTATATAGCTATAGCTACTATGGAGATTCTCTGTTAAATTAGGGACTTCCCCATTCTGGACACTTCTCGAAACTTCTCGAAACTTCTCGAAACCTGGAACATTGCTAG
The DNA here is from genome assembly GCA_014526335.1 of Chrysaora quinquecirrha. Lineage (NCBI taxonomy): Eukaryota > Metazoa > Cnidaria > Scyphozoa > Semaeostomeae > Pelagiidae > Chrysaora > Chrysaora quinquecirrha. Next base: position 70,175 of record JACTAT010000356.1, on the reverse strand, counting down.
TGATTTCTCTTTCTCAATGATAGAGATTTGCAGGATACATTCGAACGTCGCATTCGATTTATTACACCATCATGATGAGATCCATAGCAAACCCGTTTAAACCGGTTTTGAGTATAAACCAATCAGATAAGGGGATTTCTCGTTTCTAGAATCTTGTGGAACATTCTGGAAACTTCTAGAAAGTTCCAAGTCCTAGGCAATCAGACTGTAGGATTCTTAGGAACTTTCTCGAAAATTCTTTGAAAAGTTCTAGAAAGTTCTAACCAAACAGATGGTAGGATTATCAGAGACTTTCCCACTTCGAGAGGAATTTAAAAAGTCTTTGAAACGTTCTAGAAAGTTCTAACCAATCAGATGACAGGATTATTACGTCATTTTAGGACCTTTCTTGGGACTCATGAAAACAAAGTTGGAGAAACCATCATGCTAGGTTAAAAAAAACTGTTGCACTATAGCGCGACCTGATGACGTCACTGATGACGTCACTGATGACGTCATTGGTAGTCGGACGCCCATTGATAGTAGGAGCCGCACTGGTAGTGGAAGCCGCATGGTAGAATGGGCCGCACTTTGCAACCTACTCAGAAACTCTCAAAAAGGTTAAACCGTTGAGTTTCTTGTTTTATTTTGCTTCAGCCTGTTGTGTCTAGTTGTGTGGTTGAAGTAAAGATTTCGCTAGCTTACCTCATATTCAAGGCTGTGAAGAAGGAGCGGGAATTAATTAGAAAAAATCTAGTTGCATATTCTTTAGAGAGGAACTATGAGTGTCGTAATTTAGGAGTTATATCTTTCGAGAGACAATCAATCCCAATCAGCAGTTCATACTATTATTGGATGCGACATCTTCTAACATATGCAAGAGCTAGCTCTAATAACTCAATATAGTAAAACATCATCAAGTCCTTTCCAAGCTAGAAGCTAAAGACCTAGTTTGTGGACTTTTTTCAATCATAGATAAAGAAGGAAATGGGGGAAGATGGGATGTGTTAAGGATTTTATTGAAGAACTTGCTGATGGTTTAATGAAATATCATGATAGGACTGTAGCAACATCATTCATGGAAGAAATAAAAGAACAAATCAATGATAAAGCCCTCGGAGATTTGGGTGAAACACTACTAATTGACTTTGAATGTTTTATTGATAAGTTGTCTTAAATTACTACATTTAATTATATAGAAATAATTCTCAATTCAATAAATGAAAGTGAAGTTGGTGATTTACAAGATGTTTATATAGTCAAGACCCCAGAGATAACACAACAGAAGGACACTCTGTTACGATCTCTGAAACAACTTTAATAAAATGGCAAAACCTACGAAGCTAAACACTTGGCCCTACTTTAACCTAGAAAGCCTTATGACGACGTGAGACAGGCGGTCTCTGGCTTCCCTTAAGTTCAACTGATTTAAACTAAATTACAAGTCGTATATATATTCGAAGTAAATATAAACTTAGTTATACATTAACGTAAAACTAAGCAAGTGATAACAAATAAAAGGAAGGGCTAGGCTGAATAATGATAAGAAGTATACAGAAAATAGCGACAAATTTTACCTTGACACCCGCGATGCGGGTAAGTTTTTACCTTGACACCCGCGATGCGGGTGAATATTAGTACCAGTTTAGCCTTGGAAAGACAAGATACCACTCAGCTGCCTTTTAACTTGCTGCCTTTTAACTTACAGCCTTCTGAACTTTCGCTAGAGTCCGGGAGGTTGTGGGATGCCATGGGGAGCTAACCTCCCGGACTCTAGCGAAAGTTCAGAAGGCTGTGTTAAAAGGCAGCAAGTTAAAAGGCAGCTGAGTGGTATCTTGTCTTTCCAAGGCTAAACTGGTATTAATATTCACCCGCATCGCGGGTGTCAAGAAACTTACCCGCATCGCGGGTGTCAAGGTAAAAGCTTTCGCATCGCGGGCGTCAAGTTAAAAAGCTAGTCTACTTGTAATGGTAAACACATAAGAGAATTGATAAAAGGGTATTAAACTGCGGACAAAAAGAACATTATCATCATCATCATCATCATCATCATAGTTATCATCACCGTCAAAATTATCTTTATCGCCATCAGCAACTATAACATTATAATCACCATTAGAATCATCCTCGTCATCATCATCATTACCATCATCATAATTATCACCATCATCATAATCATAATCATAATCATCATCATCATCATCATCATTATTCCATCAAAATCATAATAATAATAATAATCATCATCATCATCATCACAATCATCATTATCTTCATGTCATCAAAATCATCATCATCATCACATTATAATATGAAAGCTGAATGTCAAATATAAGTGAGCCAGTGAGTCAGGGAGGTTAAGGGTATCTCTGACCGATCTCTGACTGTGTTTCATCCACTTGAATTCTAATGCAACGTTTCTATGCCCTGTCTGCACTCGAAAATCCTATTATTAACAGCCTAACTAAAAGTCAAAGAGTTCGATGGTAAATGCTTAATGAAAATTTTGCCACCAATTTTCCAGATCTACTGAGAATATTCCAAACGCTTTTATGTCAACTTAAGACGCAAAATTAGCAGTATTACTGCTGCGTAAATTCGCAAACGTACTTACCAAAAACGCGAAACAACCCAAAATTGCCCAAAACCAGCCTAAAGCACTCAAAACGAACCATAACTTGATGAAAAGCACCCAAAAATGTCCAATTCACCTGGAATCATCTATTAAGCGGCAGAAAATCCTTGAAAAATCACCAGAAACTCTCATATTCTTTGAAATTTCTTTCTTAACTCTTAAAATTCTAGTTTCGTCTTGGGACCTCTGTTGACATAAAAAGCTTTTAAATCACTGGAGTCGGAAAAGCCTTTTTTGTTAACAACAGTAATGTAGTATTGAATTTGAGCGTGAAGTTGAGAGAAAAGATACAATCGCACGCTGCCAATAAACATACCGTTGGGAAAGGTATCCATTGTCTGGAAAGTGTGTTTCATTTTGATATCTCAAAATATCTTGTAAGAAAGATTACATCACAACTAAATCGTATTTATGTAATCGTGAAGGCTCTGCTACGACCAAAATGTCACGATTTGTATTTATGGTCGTGCGATAATCGTACGAAAAGAAATTCTCACGTCTCACGATTGTGCGATAGTCGCACGACAGTTAAGATTTTGTATTGAATCCTGGCTTTTAATGCCGCAAGTCATTGAATAAACCCCTGAGAGTTGCACGCAAAAGATTCATTGTACGTATAGTGAAAGGAACATAATAGATGGCCGCAATCAAAACCAAAACTTGTTGAAGTCGAGATAAAATCGAAATTTTAACAAACTTTGGATTCTCAAAACATTTAGAAAATTACGGCATGCACTACCTGGGCAGAAAGGGCGTCGGTCTAAAAAAGAACCAGGTTTCTAGGCGGCCCAGGAAAAGAGCCTTTCTTGTGTAATCGAACAAAGGGCCATAACAATGGGCAACCTAATTTGCATTTTAAGGAGTTTAGTAATATAGATTTAACTTGACGCCCGCGATGCGGGCGAGCTTTTTACCTTGACACCCGCGATGCGGGTGTGTTTTTACCTTGACACCCGCGATGCGGGTGAAGATTAGTACCAGTTTAGCCTTGGAAAGACAAGATACCACTCAGCTTCCTTTTAACTTACTGACTTTTAACTTGCAGCCTTCTGAACTTTCGCTAGAGTCCGGGAAGGTTGTGGGATGCCATGGGGAGCTAACCTCCCCGGACTCTAGCGAAAGTTCAGAAGGCTGCAAGTTAAAAGTCAGTAAGTTAAAAGGAAGCTGAGTGGTATCTTGTCTTTCCAAGGCTAAACTGGTACTAATCTTCACCCGCATCGCGGGTGTCAAGGTAAAAAGCTCGCCCGCATCGCGGGCGTCAAGTTAAAAAGCTAGTCTACTTGTAATTCTAATCACATAAGAGAATAGATAGAAGGGTATTAAACTGTTGACAAAAGAAAGAACATTATCATCATCATCAACATCATAGTATCATCACCGTCAAAATTATCATTATCGCCATCATCAATTATAACATTATAATCTCCATTAGACTCATCCTCATTTTCATCATCATTACCATCATCATAATCATCATCATAATCATAATCATCATCAGAACATTTTCATCATCATGCCATCAAATTTCATCATGCCATCAACATCATAATTATAATAATCATCATCATCATCACAATCATCATTTCCTTCATGTCATCAAAATCATCATCATCATCATCATTACAATATGAAAGCTGAAGGTCAAATATAAACCAAGTTTTGTAAAACCAAACTTTGGGTTGGATAGTGAGCCAGTGAGTCACGGAGGTTTAAGGGTATCTCTGACTGTGTTCCATCCATTTGAATTCTAATGCAGCAAAGAGTTTCTATACCCTGTCTGCACTCGAAAATCCTATTATTAACAGCCTAAATAAAAGTCAAACATTTCGATGGTAAATACTCAATGAAATTTTTTGCCACCAAATTTCCAGATCTGCTGAGAATATTCCAAATTCTTTTGTGTCAAGTTAAGACGCAAAATAAGCAGTATTACTGCTGCGTAAATTCGCAAATCCTATCCTCAACACATCGCAGACTTTAATTTCAAATGGCCTTCATGAACAATAAAAATCTCGCTACATCGGAACGATTTTCGTTTTGTGTTTTTGTGCTCTGAATTTTCAAAGGAACATTCAACTTGAAACCCGAAAAATTTATGGCCTCTTAGTAATGTTTCATATGCATTGAAACAGTAAAACACAAAGTTTAGCGTGGCGAGTTAAGGAAATAATCAAAGCAAGAACGTTTCTTGAAAATGGAACGAATATGAGTAAAATTCCAAAATTAATTACAGTCTCCTAGTGTCCTTTGATGTCCTTTGGCCCTGAAAACGTGAAAATGTACTTACCAAAAACGCGAAACAACCCAAAATTGCCCAAAACCAGCCAAAAGCACTCAAAACGAACCATAACTTGATGAAAAGCACTCAAAACCACCCAGAAATGTCCAATTCACCTGGAATCATTTATCAAATGGCAGAAAATCCTTGAAAAATCCCCAGAAATTCTCATGTTCTTTGAAATGTCATTCTTAACTCTTAAAATTCTACTTTCGTCTTGGGACTTTTGTTGACATAAAAAGCTTTTACATCGCTGGAGTGGGAAAAGCCTTTTTTGTTCACAACAGTACTGTAGTATTGTATTTGAGCGTGAAGTTGAGAGATAAGACACAATCGCACGCTGCCAATAAGTATACCGTTGGGGAAAGGTATCCATTGTCTGGAAAGCGTGTTTTATTTTCATATCTCAAAATATCTTGCAAAAAAGACTGCATCACAACTAAATCGTAGTAATGTAATCCGTGAAGGCTCTGCTAAGACAAAAATGTCACAATATGTATTCATGGTCGTGCGATATTCATGCGAAAAGAAATTCTCACGTCTCACGAATGTGCGATAATCGTACGACAGTTAAGATTTTATATGGAATCCAGGCTTTAAAAGCCGCAAGTGATTGAATAAACCCCTGAGAGTTGCACGCAAAAGATTTAATCCGAAAATAAGTAACAAAGCGCATTGTTCAAGTTATTTGCCCAAAGGGAAAAGACAATTTATTACACAGTGATGATATTTTGCTAGAATCTGAGTATTTTGAGGGTCTTTGGCCCCTCATCAATGAAAATAACTAATTTGGATAATTTTAGGTGGTGTTTGATGGTTTTAACTCGATCATGGGTCGTTTTACCTGATTTTGGCTGACTTTGGATCGTTTCGGGTGGTTCCGCGTTTTAGTAAGCATGACAAACTTTCGCAGGACAAAAGAAGCACTGTTCTTGTAGTGAAAAGAACATAATAGATGGCCGCCATTAAAAACGAAACTTTTTGAGGCCGAGAGAAAATCGAAATTTTAACTATCTTTTGGTTCTCAAAACATTTAGAAAAATAGCGCGTGCACTACCTGGGCAGAAAGGGCTTCGATCAAAAAAAGAATCGCATTTCTAGGTGGCCCAGGAAAAAAGCCTTTCTTGTTGAATCGAACAATGGGTCATAACAATGGGGCAGCCTGATTTGCATTTAAGCATATTAGTAATATAGGACTACGTAAAATGCTAAGCAAAAGCTAGGGGAAAACGATGACTAAACCTATGAGAAGTCCTACACAATGCTGGGAAAAACCCGCACCCATAACCTAAACAAACGACCGGGAATGACCTAACGTCAACTAGCTCAACATGATACCTCCTATGACGCACGGGGATACCTAATGTACAGTTAATGATATGCAAAAATACAGCTTAAGAAAATGATACGTGAATGAATGAAAACTAACTACAAGGGCCTAAATACTTTGTGACACACCTCCCTCCTAAGATTAATTATATAATCAATTATTATATACCATATTAATCTGAACATTAAACTAAATACCAACGGAAAATGAAATCTAAAATACGAATGCAAACAATTATGAATATACCAACATGAAATTACCTATTATATAATACGAGAGATTTTTTTGTTTGTTTAAATCTAAAATTTCTATGATTTCACTTATTTGCGTTAAATTCTTCAAGAAGTTTATTCGGCACAAACTCTGGATCAACCCATTGAGTATGGCCATCATTAAATTCAACGAAATATCTAGTCACTAGTCTTTGTCCTGGAATTCTTGAACGCAGTTTATCATGTACTTTTACTATTTCATCAAGCTTTCCATCGAGTTCTTGAGCAAGCTTAACTTGTTCTTTGTTCAGTCATTTTATCTGTTACTTGCAATTATTGCAACTTCAAGAATCTAGATATAGTAGCAAATAGCCACAAGATTTCGATCGATCGTCTTCCACAATCTAAAAGGAATAAACTGCTATCTACAATATATATAACCATCAACTGCGCATGTGCAGTAGCTATATCAATAAAGGTAAGAGCTAGAGGCCTGGAACCTAGTATGTAGAACAAAGAAATAATAGAGATTTGAATGTATGTCATATGAATATTCATCAAATGGCACATGGGCAATAGCAATATCTCTAATATTTTATGGCTTAATCCATGGTTTATGATACCCTTATATCATTTATATGCAAATATTATCTACACATTACAATATATTGCCTATATACTCTATAGATAATAGCAATTTATTTATAGCATCGTTTTCAAAGAATGTTCACACAGAAACAAGGTTATTTTATAACTGTCAACTAATGAAGAATAATTTCTAAACATTTTTTAGGTATAGCTATTTCTAGTTATTTCCATTGTATGGGAATGATTGAGTACGAACATATTCAACTTCTTTCACACCAGCATCCTCTGAAATACTAGCTTCCCCTTCTTCATCATTCTTCGCTTGACGTATGATGAGATATTTTCTTTTGTCAATAGCATAATATAAGGCCTCTTGCATATCCATACCATCTTCCTTCTGTGCTTTTTGCATCGTTGCTATGACTGCAGTCACAACAGCATCATTTTCAAAACTTCTATTATATAAAAACTTACGTCTGAAACTTGCAGTATGTTTTCATCTTCATCCACTTCCTTACGCATTGAAGGCCATACATTCCCTAAAGGAAGATCCTCCTCAGTGTTGACAGTTTCATCATTATCATGGTCACTTTCAGCTTCTATCTCATCGTCATCTGAGTCAGACTCTTCACTACTCTCCTCGTGCATCTCTTGTTCATGTCGCTTAACATTACTTTTTAACTTGGAAAGGAATTCACAATGATCACATTTATACAGATTCATGAGTAGCTGCTTACTTATAATTGTCGACTACCTCTTAAAAACATTAGTCCTAGAGCATAAACTCGCCTGAATTTATAGACTGGTTCCTTCATTTAGTTTGATATGGGAAAGGAATTCCACACTTGCGCAGAAAGGATGTTTCCAATCAAACCATGCTTAATCCTTACTGATCCTTAGCTAATCCTTACTGATCCTTAACTAATCATTATCTAATCCTTACTGATCCATAGCTAATCCTTACTGATCCTTATCTAATCATTATCTAATCCTTACTGATCCTCTACAGATCCTTAGCTAATCCTTGCTGATCCTTACCTAATCATTGCTTAATCCTTACAGATCCTTACTCATCCTCTCTGATCCTTACTCGTCCTTTCTGATCCTTAGCTAATCCTTGCTGATCCTCACTAATCATTGCTAAATCCTTACTGATCCGCTAAATTCTGTTTACTTCTTTTTATTCAGCCTAGCCCTTCCTTTTATTTGTAATCACTTGCTTAGTCTTACGTTAATGTATAACTAAATTTAGATTTACTTCGAATATATATACAGCTTGTAATTTAGTTTAAATCAGTTGGACTTAAAGGAAGCCAGAGAAAGCTCTGTCTCACGTCGTAATAAGGCTTTTTAGGTTAAAGTAGGGCCTAGTGTTTAGTTTCGTAGGTTTTGCTATTTTGTTAAAGTTGTTTGAGAGATCGTAACAGTGTCTTTCTGTTGTGTTATCTCTTGGGTCGTGGCAACTTTTTTGGTGACAGGAGGGGGATATTTTATTCGAAAATAATGTTTCGACAGACCGAAGATAATTTCTCAGCAAGATCAAGCGAACAAAGCAGAGGCAGTCCAGGTGAGAGAAGAGATTCCAGTACCAGTGCCAGCACCAAGGCCCAGACGGACTGTCGTGGATATACAGCCTTTCTCTGGGATAGCAAGTGAAGATATCAGCGAGTGGTTGATAAAATGGGCAATTGCAGCCAGAACAAATGGATGGACAGAGCAACACCAACTACAGATTTTACCGGCTTATTTGAGTAGCCGCGCGGCAAGAATGTTTTGGTGGATTCCCCAACAGACGAGGCAAGACCTGAAACAGCTGAAGGAGGCGATTGAAGACCAGTTCAACACTGAGGAAAAGAGATTTTTGGCCCGGCAGAAATTGCAAGAAGTCACCCAGGGACAAAAGGAATCGGCGGTGGATTTCGCTGAGAGAGTGGATCGTTTGGTGATCAAGGGAGAGACCGGATCACCTGTGAGAATTTCATAAAGAGACTCCGCCTGGAAATAAAAGAAACCGTTTGGGAGAAGTGTCCACGTTCTTTTTAGGAGGCGATCACAGCCGCAGAAAGGAGAGAGGTGTACTTGAACTCAATTGGAAGAAGGTCCCCCGTCAATGAAATCTAAGACGACGTTATAGCGAGGATACAGCGATTTGATGAAGACAGAACAAAAAGCAACGATGAGATATGGAAAGCCATACAGAGTTTAGCATCAGCCGTACAGAACCTGGTAGCACAGTCAGCCCAGTCAGCCCCGAAGTATCCCCAGTATGGTGCCCCAAGGTGCCCCAAGGTCAAGAACCTGCTTCCCGTGTCACCAGCGTGGTCATCTCAAAAGGAATTGCCCTCAGAATCAGAATCAGTATCAGAACAGATCCAGGTAATAGAACCAGATTCAGAATCAGAGCCCGAACCACAATCCGATCCAGAGCCAGATTCAGAATCAGAGCCAGAATCCGAACCGGATCCAGAATCAGATCCAGAATCAAAATCAGCAATCCTGATGTCAGAACGTTGGGGAGAAGTCGGAGAGGGGATTCCAGCTTTTTCAGAGACGCAAGATATCCCTGTGGATTTGAATTGCTCGTTGACCTCTAGACTTGCAAAAGAAGGTGTTTGGGTAAGAGGTCTTGTAAATAATGTTGATTCTCATATTTTTGTTGATACTGGTGCTAAATATTCATTGGTTGATTTTGATTTTTGGGAGAAAGTTACTTTGGGGAATAAAATTGTTGATACTCGTATAAGTTTGGTTGGAGCCGGGGGTAAAACGTTATCTGTTGTTGGTGAGGGTAGAATATGGCTCGTTATTGGCGAAAAGAAACTTGATTTGCCTGTTGTTATTGTGGAAAAATTTTAATTCGATTTGTTGATAGGTGATGAAATTTTGAGGAAAGAAAATGTTTTGATCGACTATGCGACTAAGAGTTTGAGGATTGAGGGTGTTGATATTCCATTTGACAATATACCGTCTGAATGTGTTCCTGTTTTAAATTGATTTGCCTGCAGGGTCATCTGTGCGTGTTAGAGCAGAATTGGTTGGGAATCATTGTGGGTTAGCTTTGTTTGGGGAACGACAGTTTGTAAAGACTGATAATCGTGCTCTTGTTGTCCCTGTTGTTACGAAAGCTGGTTCCGATAAATCTGTTCTAATTGAGCTGGTTAACACCACTCGAAGTCAAGTCTCTTTACAGCCTGGTACTAAGCTCTCCCACTTGCAGCCATTTGAATCTAAAGTTACTACTGTCAACGAAGATTCAGTTGCTAGAGCAGAAGTACCCATGGAAGACCAGCCACCAGTCAGACGAACAGCAATCAGACCTGCTCAGGGTTCTTGGAAACATCACGTTTGGCCGAAGTCAGATCAGTTTGGAACGACTCATCTTGTAGAGCATCCGATCGATGTGTAAGGAGCCCAGCCAGTCAGACAGCGACCATACCGTGTACCAGAGACGAAGAGACAGCAAATTGCCAAGGAGGTGCAGAAAATGCTTCTTTCCAACATCATACAGCCGTCAGCCAGCCCTTGGAGAAGTCCAGTTCCACTGTTGGAGAAACCGAATAGTGAATTCCGATTCTGTGTGGACTACCGGCGACTGAATGCTAAGACAAAGAAAGATGCTTACCCCTTACCCCGGATAGATGAGACACTCGATGCTCTTGGAAATGCAGCCTGGTTTTCAACCCTGGACTTACAGTCTGGATTTTGGCAAATCCTGTGAAAGCAGCAGATATGGAGAAGACAGCATTTGCGACTCACAACGGACACTGGCAATTCCTGAGTGATGCCTTTTGGTCTTGCTAATACCCCAGCTACATTTCAGAGACTGACGGACTTGGTATTATCTGGACTACATTGGACGCACTGTTTTGTTTATTTGGATGATGTGGTGGTATTTGCTCCTACGGAAGAAGAACACCTGAGAAGACTAGATCTCGTGTTGGAGAGAATTGCGAAAGCTGGCCTGACTCTGAAGCCTTCAAAATGTCAGTGGATGAAGAATTCAGTGAAGTTCCTGGGTCATATCATCTCAGAGAATGGAGTAGCAGTGGATCCGTTAAAAGTCGAATCTGTAAGTAATTTTCCCAGTTCCTAAAAATGCAACTGATGCAAGAAGTTTCTTTGGCCTAACATCGTTTTACAGAAGATTCATTCCAGACTTTGCCAGCCGTTCGAAAGCCCTTGCAGATTTGACAAAGAAGAAGAGAATTTTCAAATGGAACGAAGAGGCTCAGAAATCTTTCGAAGACCTGAAATCCTGCTTGGTGACCACACCCATTCTGAGATGTCCTGATTTCACACTGCCCTTCAAACTGTACACAGATGCTTCAGATTATGGCATCGGTTCAGTCCACGCTCAAGACGCACGTGATGGAGAAGTTGTTGTGACCTATGCAAGTCGTTTGTTGAAGCAGTCAGAAAGAAAGTATGCTGTTCTCCAAAAGGAAGCGTTGGGTATTGAATGGAGTTGAAAACATTTCTATCCTTATCTTTATGGCCGTCATTTTACTGTTATTACCGATCATAGACCTTTGAAGTGGCTTACAACTATGAATGCTCCTAATAATCTGTTCGCCCGTGGGATCAGCGAGATTTAATCATACGACTTTGACGGTATTCACAGACCTGACAGACTTCATTCGAATGCAGACACCCTGTCGAGGAACCCACTTGCGGGAGAAGACAGCCTGATGGAAATCTCAGCACAGGACATTGGAAAAAAACAGTTGGAAGATGGATACCGCGGACAGTGGATCAGCTTTCTTTCGGGAAATCAGAAATCCGAAGACAAGTATCTGGCAGCGAAATTTGAGAGGGAAAAGGACACACACTTCATTGGAGAAGACGGTTATGTATACAGAAGATGCGAAGCAAAGACATGAAAGGTCAGAACTCTGTTTCTCGTACCGAAGAGCATGGTTGGCCAGTTGCTTATCAAATTCAACGACAGCCCTCTGTCTGCACACCCCGGTTTCTTCAGAGCATACCGAAAGATTCAGATGTCCTATTTCTGGACTACGATGAAGTCTGACATCAAGTGTCATATACGGCATTGCAGTGAATGTGCGAAATTGAAGTAAACCAAACCTCCTTACAAGACCCCTCTGAAGTCAATCAGTACAGAGAGACCGATGCAGATTGTCGCCATGGATTTCGTTGGACCTCTACCAAAATCAGATCGAAGAAACTCATACGCTTTGGTGATGGTAGATCATTTCATAAGATGGCCTGTTGTATATGCGGTGGAAAATTTGGAACCTGAAACTGTTGCACGTAAGCTTTACGATTTTATTCATGTTTATGGTTGTCCTGAGCAACTTTTATCTGATAGAGGCAGTAATTTCACATCTGAGTTGGTAAAAGCCCTTGGTGTCAAGAAGATCTTCACCTGTGCGTTTCGACCGTCTTCGAATGGACTGAACGAACATCTAAGTGGTACACTGTTTAATGGAGTCAAAATGTATGCATCAAAGAAGCCTTCCACCTGGGATGATTACCTCGATGCTGTTACTTCGCTTACAGAACGATACCTCATTCAGTAACTCAGCATACTCCTGCTTTTCTGATGTTTGGGCGAGAAATCAACTCACCCTTGGATAAGAAAGCCCTACTAGATTGCATTCTGATGATTACGTTAAGGTTATGCAGAATGAACGTCAACAAGCTTATGCAGCTGTAAAAGAATTATATGCAAAAGAACAGAAACGCCAGAAAGCTTATCACGATGCGAATATCAAAGAAATCGAAATCAAAACTGGAGACAAGGTATGGATTAGAGATTTTATTGTTAAGAAGGGTACTTCTAAGAAGTTTCATCAGCCATGGAAAGGACTGTTTCAAGTTTCAAAAGTTGTCGATAGAAATAATGTTGAAATATTTTGGGAAATAAAAGAAACAGATAAAATGACTGAACAAAGAACAAGTTAAGCTTGCTCAAGAACTCGATGGAAAGCTTGATGAAATAGTAAAAGTACATGATAAACTGCGTTCAAGAATTCCAGGACAAAGACTAGTGACTAGATATTTCGTTGAATTTAATGATGGCCATACTCAATGGGTTGATCCAGAGTTTGTGCCGAATAAACTTCTTGAAGAATTTAACGCAAATAAGTGAAATCATAGAAATTTTAGATTTAAACAAACAAAAAAATCTCTCGTATTATATAATAGGTAATTTCATGTTGGTATATTCATAATTGTTTGCATTCGTATTTTAGATTTCATTTTCCGTTGGTATTTAGTTTAATGTTCAGATTAATATGGTATATAATAATTGATTATATAATTAATCTTAGGAGGGAGGTGTGTCACAAAGTATTTAGGCCCTTGTAGTTAGTTTTCATTCATTCACGTATCATTTTCTTAAGCTGTATTTTTGCATATCATTAACTGTACATTAGGTATCCCCGTGCGTCATAGGAGGTATCATGTTGAGCTAGTTGACGTTAGGTCATTCCCGGTCGTTTGTTTAGGTTATGGGTGCGGGTTTTTCCCAGCATTGTGTAGGACTTCTCATAGGTTTAGTCATCGTTTTCCCCTAGCTTTTGCTTAGCATTTTACGTAGTCCTATATTACTAATATGCTTAAATGCAAATCAGGCTGCCCCATTGTTATGACCCATTGTTCGATTCAACAAGAAAGGCTTTTTTCCTGGGCCACCTAGAAATGCGATTCTTTTTTTGATCGAAGCCCTTTCTGCCCAGGTAGTGCACGCGCTATTTTTCTAAATGTTTTGAGAACCAAAAGATAGTTAAAATTTCGATTTTCTCTCGGCCTCAAAAAGTTTCGTTTTTAATGGCGGCCATCTATTATGTTCTTTTCACTACAAGAACAGTGCTTCTTTTGTCCTGCGAAAGTTTGTCATGCTTACTAAAACGCGGAACCACCCGAAACGATCCAAAGTCAGCCAAAATCAGGTAAAACGACCCATGATCGAGTTAAAACCATCAAACACCACCTAAAATTATCCAAATTAGTTATTTTCATTGATGAGGGGCCAAAGACCCTCAAAATACTCAGATTCTAGCAAAA